>CAJHNH020002919.1:0-25000 GCA_905116865.2 Candidula unifasciata
CCACGGAGACTGTCCAACCCTTTTCAAGGGAATTTTGACCATTTCCCCTGGGGAGACTAACGTTTGTTTAAATAAAAAAAAAATCTGACAAAAGCCTATGACTAGAATGTGTAAAGGGATGTTAGTTTTAACTGTTTTTCAATTCAATACTTGTGGTCCTGTTTTCAGGCCGGAGAAAGAAATCAATGTCCTGGTTAATAAATCTCAACTAGGGCTTAAATTGCTAACAACCTGGTCCCTACGAAGGTTTTCCCCTACCGAAGTTCGTTTGACTTGTTGACCATACCTACAAGAGCTTTAGGATTATGTCACCAATCGCGCAACGTCTTTGCGAGCGGTATTAACGGTGACAAATGATGCATTTGATTAAACCTTGTATTACCCCACCAGACATCAGGTGTACGAGCGAAGAACACCCTGGGTGGACTCATCGCTGGAGTGCTCTACCAGCATCAGATTTGCGATCACCCAGAGCCTTGGTTCAGGCCACGCCCCCCTCCTTTTTCCCCCCCCCCCCCCCCCCCCCTGAAGTCCATAAGTTGTATTATGATGGACAAAGTGTTAACTATTTTTTTAATAATAAAATAACGACAACTGGAAGGGCCAGGGCCTGGCTGACCGTGGCTAAACATCCAAACTTAAATTCAAATTCTTTTGTTCTGCATTCGCTGTTCAAATGGACGTTTGCCCGGTCTGTTTGTTGTTTTAAAGTTAGGCTGCGATATCTGCGCCTTTCAGCCCAGTTTTTCTTAGTAATAATTACTTATGTTTATCTGCCGTTCAAACTAAGACCTTTTGTTGACTATCTGTTACAGTTTTGTCTATCATCTCTTGCAGCTGTGTTTAATTTCATATCAATACACGATCATTTCGTGCTTTTTAGAGAGTATGAGTATTGCACGGTGAAAAAAGACTGGGTCCTCGCAGAAGAATATTTCTGAAGACTGTTGTGGATGCACAAACGGATTGCAGCCTACCTCCATTGCGGAGAAGGCACTTATATAACAATAATAACAACAACAATGATAACAACAATGACACATAATGTATCCTTTGGTGTTTCAGGTGCGAATTATCGAGGAAGACCCTGTGCTGCAAGAACAAGACGACTTTGCGCTGTCGGAGAAAGAAGAAAAATACAGTTCCAACGCTTGAGGTTGTTTTGGTAATTACAGGAGAGCTGGTGTCTAGGGGCAAGATGTGTACGTGTAAACTCCAGAAACGATATCAACAAGTCACGTAAATTACAAACAAAGAACAACTAACATGTTCTTCCAAACAAAGAACAGCCGGGATCATTTGCAAGGAAGATTACGTAAATTGCCTGTTAAGAACTGCCAGACTTGGTGCAGCAAGATAAGTGCCAGACTTTTTTGCGAGAAAAATGTTAAACATTTTAAGTGCATTGAGATCTGAGATTCACATAAATTTATCCATTGACTGTTAATTCGCTATTTAAAAGCCATTTATTTAACAAAGAAACCATAAAGTATTTAAACTATCATTTTAATTGATGTACCATCAATAACATATTCAGGTGAAGATTCCTCTAAAAAAAATTAGTTTTTAAAATTTTAACGAATTAAGTTGCTTCTGGCAGAAATATCTGCTTCTTGCAGTTCCCTTGAAACCTGTCTAGCCAGCTTCGCTTGCCAGTGTGTCACTGCTTTTGTTGTGAATTGTTTCTAAACCCATTCTGTACTAAACAGCTCTCTACGCGTTTGCTGGTGTGTCATGCAAGATCCCTTGTTCTCACTCTTTGTGCTCTATTCAACTGATATTCTTCTTCTTCCTCTTCTTTGCGTTCACCAGCTGTAAACTCTGGGGGAAAGTTTTGGTTGTTCGTCCACTTCTGGACTGCAGCCCTGTTCCAAAACCTGAGTGTTGCGCGTGTATCCGTTTGACAGATCTGACACATTTGTGTGCAAAACTGTTGGTTCCTTGCCTCTCAGATGCAATCCTTATGTTATTTAAACGTATTGTTGTAATGTTTTTTTAAATTTACAATTTATAAAGTACTCAAAATAAATTATATTGATAGAATCAGTAAAAGAAACACCTGCGTGTGATTTAGTGAGGTAATGAGATGTTACGACCTTCAAATACACACGTTTCACTGATGTAAGCCCAAATTCACATTTCCTCTGATTGAGTTTTTTTTTTGAGATTGGAAATGTTCAACCATGAGTTTCATGGAATTCTTTAAATGTCGTGTCATGTCTGTTGTTTGTAATGATGGCTTTACACCAAAACAATTGTTGTTTTACAGAACTAAAGAATATGTGCATCTATATAATTTGTGTGTGTCTGTGTGAAAAAGCCGAAAATTATTTTTTTTTTAAAAGAGCTGATGGAAAAGCAAAGAGATCGAATTGTGTTTTCAAGTAAAGAAATCTGTAGTCTAGAGCTGATACCATTGATACAACTCTTTACAAAGCAACAGATGGCAAGTGTTGACCACTGGCAAGAATGTTTTGGTAGCTGCCGCCACTTACAGCCAGACTGAAACCAAAAAGTGTAATGGGTAGGGAAAACACTGTGCTTGCCACATCGAGAACGTACTTAGAGGGAAATGAAGGACAATTTTTGCAGCGCAATAATAAGAGGACACACAAATGTTTTTTCTATGAACGCTTCCCTGAGATATCATGAACACAGGAAGCAGAAGAAGAAGAAGAAGAAGAAGAAGAAAGAAGAAGAAGAAGAAGAAGAAGAAGAAGAAGAAGAAGAAGAAGAAGAAGAAGAAGAAGAAGAAAAAGGAAGAAGAGGGAGGAGGAGAACAAGATGATGATGATGACGAAACAAAATAATGAACAGAAGAAGGAGAAACAAAAGGGTTAGAGAGAGAGAGAGAGAAATAGAGAGAGAGAGAGAGAGAGAGAGAGAGAGAGAAAGAGAGAGAGAGAGAGAGAGAGAGAGAGAACATATATTTATGTGCATGACATTTTGCTTAGTTCGTATGTCTAAATGTGAATTGCTATTTTAAGATGGCAACAAATGATGAAGATCATGTTTGACAGTCAGTACCCACATTTTGTGTCAGAGTGTGGAGATTTCCAGTGGTTGTTGGCAGGAAGTTTGTTGCTAGTCCAGTGAGATGTGCTCAAATCCCTCACCAGCCATCGGTAGACAAACTTGTGTAGTTGTGGATAACTCTCATCGATGAAGGTTCCTTCTCATCATCGCCACTACACCAACAACAACGAAGGAACAAAATTCTAGCAACAGTACATACAGTAAGGATACTAGCAACAGTACAGACACTACTGATGCTAGCAACAGTACATACATTACTGACACAAGCAACATCGATAATGACAGTACTAACAACTACAGCAGCATCACCACTGTTGACTAAAAATTGTAATGACATTACTATCACCAACAACAACAAAAACAACTAGAAAAACAACAGCAGTGAAAAAAAACACACAAAAAACACCTAGACCTACAATAGCAGCAACAAAAACCAACAATACCTCAAACAGAACCAACAACAACATTGCAAACAACAGCAACAGATTCATTATAAGAACAGCAGTAATAACAGAAACAAAAGTAATGAAAACACTGATATAAAAACTTTATAACGTTATGGTTTTATGTTTCATGTTTTTACACGAATTTGGTGTTCATTAATATACATGTATAATTACTGATCCTGACAAAAATGTTTATGCATATGTTTGATTTGCATGAGGTTTTATATCACTCTTCTACTTAGAATCGGGTACAGTTTACTTACTGTTGGACGGGGTATCCGTAGTTTGTACCTGTTTGATTCTCATCCTTAAGATGTTAATCCTACACACTACATTTTCTGAGGGGAACATCTTTATCCACACAAAAAGGCAGCCCTAGTTTAATATATCAGCGACAGGGTCGCCCAATGGATCGCCGGTAGACGACTTTGTACCCGGTCGGGACAGTATTTGGGTATGTTTCCTTTGATCACATCAACACTGCATGAGTGCTTTTCATGGCCCTTAGTGGCGTGCAATGCTAATAGCCATTTTTATATGGCGCACATAACCTAGTCACAAATATAACCTAAAGCTCCCTCTTCGAGAATGCTGGTTGAAAGTGACGATTTTCTGCCCAGTAAAGCACATAGTCTAATACCTCATGATATCTGGGGCGAATGTTCAACGTGAAGGTCTTGTCTCAACTACACTGTCATCAGTTTAGTGTTAACTCCTTGTGTTCTGAGTGTTGACTCCAGTCCAGCCAAGACCAGGAGGATGTTGTCTTTTCTGACAATACCAACACAGTGCACTTTCTGTGGCGTCTCAGATCTGTTACAACATCTTTGGACTTTCTGTGACAACTTGTATCATCCAGTGGCATATTTAGACTTTCTGCAACAACTTTATCATCGAGTGACATATTTAGACTTTCTCCGACAACTTTATCATCCACTGCCATATTTAGACTTTTTGCGACAACTTTATCATCGAGCGCGCAGCGCAACAACGTAGGGGACGGGCCTCGGTGAGCTGGTCCGGGTATCTAGCGGAAAGGAGTTTCTCATTCCTTTGAAAGTCCATCGTGTACGATTTGTCTGCCAGTGTCCCTCTGCCAACTGCTAATAAAAGTCCAACATGTGTCCGGTAAACCAAAGTAAGCTTGTCGCTCGGTCGTCCAGGCATGCGGACTGTTCTAATTACGCTGTCGCGGCGACTTCTTATCTCACAGTACCTCCTTCGAAACCACTAAGTCGTCTTGTCTCTGGCCGAAAGTGTAACACCATCCGGTAATTCCGTGCAGCGGGGAAGCAGCCCTGAGCTTCATGAACTCAGGTGGGCCCACCTCCGAATACGTTTAGGAATCGTGGGCCGAAACGTGTGTCGAAAGAGGATAATTTCTACTGATGACTGTAGATCCCCGCTGTACTTGCTCCCTGTGAGTTTATTCTTATTGTACGTGGCTAGCCCACAAGACTACCAGGAAAGACTGGTGACTATCGGGAAAGTCCTTTTGACACCTATGGAAAGACTGGCCCCCCGGTATCGCCGGGGGGGATAAACTGACATCTGGAGACAGATGTCGACTGTGGACCGGGTTGATCACCCCTAACACAGTATAATACCTCCGATTGCGTTAAACCACAAAGAAATATGCTCCCAGGGCCCTCCGAAAGGGGGAGAGAATGAAGGGCCCAATCAAACTGATACCCTCGTTGACGACTTTGCTAGCCCCCGGACTGAGATACTCGCCCAACGTCCGGGCTGGCTCTGTACATGTGGGAAAAGCTTCACGGGGTTGCATGGTCTGAGAACGCATGCCGGAAGAATGAAATGCGAGGGTGCTCCACGCAGTAAACGCCGTCGCAAAACTACCACTCCTGTGGTAGTTTCTGAGTCGTCAGGGTACGACGGGCAGGGTGAACCCCACTCGCCCGGAGAGGCCCATGACGTCGACTGCGGAGGAGCACCTTTGATGATTTCTGAAGAAGTGCGTTCCAAGATCAGGTTTCCACCTGCGAGCAAGAAGGTGGTGTGGTGTAAGTTGGAGGCTACATTATGTGAGGTACTTAAACAAACTCTAAACAAGAAGTCGCTAGGCGACAAGCTTACTAAATTTGGTGATGTAATATATGAACACTGCTCCCGCGAGTTCGGGACAGTAGTTAAGGCACAGCCGGGTGCCAAGCAGAATACTAGCAGGAGGCAGAGGGACATTCTGAAGTGTCGGGCAGACAAGAATGCCCTCAGAAAACGGTTCAAAGCCGCTACGGGCAGCGAACGGGAGGGGCTGTACGAAGTGTGGGTGCACTTAAAGAACAAACACAGTGCCCTCTGTCGCGCCGAGCGTTTCTGTAACAACAGACGGAGAACCAAAAGGGAGCGAGAGAAATTCTTTAGGGACCCGTATCAGTTTGCCCCGAGGTCTATTCGAGCAACCGAAGTCTGGGACTCTGGTTGTCAGTCAGGAAGAACTAGAGCTACATCTACGCAAGATGTACTCGGATAAAAAGAGGAGAGAGCCTCTCGATGACAATCCAGAGATCCTTAGCGGTCTCAAACAGCCTTCGGTGCCGAAGGTACCATTTAAAATGGTACCTCCCCTTTGGTCTGAGGTTGAGGACGTTGTGAAAAAAGCCAGCGGCAAGTCTGCCCCAGGTCCGAACGGTGTCCCGTACGTTCTTTACAAGCGCTGCCCGAAAATCCTAAAAATGCTTCACGTCTTGTTGAGACAAGCGTGGATCCGCAACCACATATGTCCAGAGTGGTCAAAAGGCAAATGGGGTCTACATTCCCAAAGAGCAGGACTCGAAGAGTCTTTCCCAATTCAGGCCCATCTCGCTGTTGAATGTTGAGGGTAAGATATTCTTCTCAGTCATGGCTCGCCGGCTCACACAGTATCTGATGACTAACAAGTACATAGATACGAGTGTTCAGAAGGGTGGTATTCCAGGCGTTCCTGGGTGCCTTGAACACGCGACCATGATCTGGGAGGCTATCCAGAGAGCCAAGCATGAGAGAACCGATTTGCACGTTATATGGTTGGACTTAGCCAACGCCTACGGGGCAGTCCCCCATAGGCTACTGTGGCGAGCCCTTCACATGTTTCACGTACCGACACAGATCAGTCAAATGGTCGAGCAATATTTCTCCAAGTTCGCTTTGCGCTTCTCTACCTCGACGTTTACCACGAAGTGGACTGAGTTGCAGATTGGGATAGCTATGGGGTGTACGATCTCACCTATACTGTTTGTCATGGCAATGCAGATCATGTTAGACGGGGCGGCCGGCTACGGACTGGGCCTTCAAATAGGGGATCACTGGTTACCGCCACTGCGCGCATTTATGGATGACACGACTATTATAACGGGCAGCGAGGAGTCTGCCCGCACGATCCTGAAAAGATTGGACGCGGTGGTCCAATGGAGCGGTATGCAGTTCAAACCGCAGAAGTCGAGGAGTCTGTCAATCCATAAGGGCAAGGTGTCGGCGACCAGTTTTACGGTGGCAAGGAACAAGATCCCTACGGTTCTGGAGGAACCGGTGAAGAGCCTCGGTCGCGTCTACGATTCGAAGTTAGCCGACAGAGCGGAAGTCCGGCGAATACATGAGTCACTGGCTACAGGCCTGCTCGCGATCGAGCGATGCAGGCTGGTCGGGAAATTCAAGGTATGGTGTCTCCAATTCATGTTGATTCCAAAGCTCCTATGGCCACTGCTAGTCTACGAGGTGACGATGACTGCAGTTGAAGCCATGGAGAAAAAAATCAACACAGCCTTAAGAAAGTGGATTGGTGCACCGCCTTGTCTGACCGACGTGGCTCTGTATTGTAAACAGGCTAAGCTGGTACTTCCGTTCAAGTCAATAACCGAAGAGTTTAAAGTCGGCAAAGTTAGGCTCGCCATGCTTTTGCGCGAGTCCTCAGACCCAAATGTCATCGCTGTCCAGCCCGCTCTAAAGACTGGCCAGAAGTGGAAGGTCCTCGATGCGATAGGAGCTGCTCAGAACGCACTAAAATTGAAGGAGGTAATGGGTTACACACAAACCGACCGTCGAGGCCTAGGGCACGGGAAAGTCAATTGGTGGTCAAAGGCCTCAGCCAAAGAACGCCGAGACATGGTGATACAAACGGTGAGGGACAACGAAAACGAGATTCGGGTTCAGAAAGCAGCCCAGCAGGGCCATTGGGTCAGCCTGGAGAGCGCATTGCCTAGAATACTCACATGGGGTGAGATCTGGCGGATGACCCCGCTGCGACTGAGCTTTATCGTTCGTTCGGCGTACGATGTATTACCGTCCGGTGTTAACATGGTTAAATGGTCTGCGACCAACGATCCGACTTGCCCGTTGTGCAAATCAAAGCAAACTCTTGAGCACGTCCTGTCCGCGTGCAGGAAAGCCCTAGGTCAAGGCCGCTATACCTGGCGCCACAACAAGGTGCTAAAAGAGTTAGCAGCCGTTGTCGACCAGGCTAGAATGAGGGCTAATGCCAGAGCCAGTTCTAGTATCGTCCCCATTCGTTTCCTCAAGGCTGGGCAGGTTCCAAAAGGTAATGTCAACAAAAACGCATTCGCTCCATCTGTGCTAGACTCTGCGAGGGACTGGTTACTGGCGGTTGATCTGCCAGGACATGAACGGTATCCCGAGTTGATCCGTAAAACCGGCCTGCGACCGGACATCGTTCTCCATTCTGCACAAAAACGGCAACTCATCCTGATTGAGTTGACGGTCCCGTTTGAGTCGCGGATGGAGGAGAATCATTTGTATAAGCTCGAGAAATACAGTGATTTAGCAGCCGGTTTGAGGAGAAACGAGGCTTACACAGTACGGGTATTTGCCGTCGAAGTGGGAGCGAGAGGCCTCGTTTCCACTTCGCTCTACAATGTGGTGAAAGAATTAGGATTGCGCGGTAATGAACGGAAACGAGCACTCAAAAAACTGGGAGAGGTGGCCGAAAGGGCCTCTAGCTGGCCTTGGACGCAGCGCAACAACGTAGGGAACGGGGCTCGGTGAGCTGGTCCGGGTATCTAGCGGAAAGGAGTTTCTCATCCCTTTGAAAGTCCATCGTGTACGATTTGTCTGCCAGTGTCCCTCTGCCAACTGCTAATAAAAGTCCAACATGTGTCCGGTAAACCAAAGTAAGCTTGTCGCTCGGTCGTCCAGGCATGCGGACTGTTCTAATTACGCTGTCGCGGCGACTTCTTATCTCACAGTACCTCCTTCGAAACCACTAAGTCGTCTTGTCTCTGGCCGAAAGTGTAACACCATCCGGTAATTCCGTGCAGCGGGGAAGCAGCCCTGAGCTTCATGAACTCAGGTGGGCCCACCTCCGAATACGTTTAGGAATCGTGGGCCGAAACGTGTGTCGAAAGAGGATAATTTCTACTGATGACTGTAGATCCCCGCTGTACTTGCTCCCTGTGAGTTTATTCTTATCGAGTGCCATCTTTAGACTTTCTGCGAAAACTTTATCATCCAGTGCCATATTTAGACTTTCTACGACAATTTGTACCATCCAGTTACATATTAGACTTTCTGCGACAATTTGTACCATCCAGTTACATTTAGATTATTTACTTTTTAGTGCTCTATCCTCTAACATGGTTAGATTTTCTGTACTATGTCCCTTTTGTCTAAGGCAGCACTTGTAACGTTGTCCATACATCACACCTTCTATTTCTCACATTTCACAAATACTTTGCCTTAATGTTTACAAACTGCTTAAAAAAAACCACACGTTTACCACCTCATGTATTTTTTTTTTTAGTTTGGGCTCAGATTAAGCAAGCCTAAAATGTTTACAAGAAAGTTTTCTAGGAAGTAAAGGCGGCCGGGGTGATACTAGAATACCAAATATCATGTCCTCGTGTTTGTTATATTCGCAGTATCACAGTAGTTGGATCAGAATGTCATAAAATCGAGGCACATTATATCAAATGCTCCGTGTGTGGGTTCCAAAACCGCTGTGAATGGTGGTGAAAAATGGGAAACGGGAAAAGGGAGTGGAGGGAAGGGGGTGATTAGGGGGGGGGGGGGTGATACACCCACTTTCTCCATAACTTGCATGTCGTAAAAGTCGACTAATTAAAAAAAAAGTTGTAAAGTCGACCCAACGTAAAATTTGCCTAGAAAAACCATAACAGCCAATAAATGCTGAGGCTGGTTCTGCAACGTCCTGTAAAGTATACACAACTAACTTTTTTTTTTAAACTTAAAATCTGCCTGAGAGGCAAGGAACCAACATTCTGCATACAAATAGGCCACATCTGTGAAACAGTTGTGCACGTAAAACCAGAACTTTCCGAGGGAGTGTACAGCAAGTGAACGCCAATGTTAGTTGTGTATCCTTTACAGGACGTTGCAGAACCAACCCCAAAACCCCTGGCTGTTGTGTGGTTTTTCTAGGCAAATTTACGTCCAGTAGTTTGCCATTGCTTTCTGGGCGGTCGGCTTTCTTAATACTGCTGTCGAAAACCAACGCAAGGCCCATGGCCCGCAGCTGGAATCGAACCCGGTATTCCGGCATTACGAAGCGTTCGCATCGACTTAGCCACAGAGCCAAGAGAAAGAAGATATAAAGCGTCGTCTAGTCTAAACATAGCACCACGTAATGTTCTGTTTAGCGGCAGGAACACTACTGCTCGACAAAGGAGACATTATGAAGATTATTTATAAACTAATTCTTATAGAAGACACGAGGTTTGTTAAAACAACGTGTGTCAGAATCAGTGTTGCCACTTTGGATCTTTTATATCGAAATTTAGATCTTTTTCATTGCATTTGGATACTGTTTTTGACGTTTAGATCCTAAATATTTTTCTAGATATTTTCCACGCAGATTTAGATCTTTTTAGATATTTTTGACACTGTTTTGGATATTTTTTGTCAAAGAAAAGTGGCAACACTGGTCAGAATGTGTGGATGTGGATTCGGTGTGTGGATCAGGCAAGGAACCTATGCAAGGAAAAGAGCAATATGTATAAAATAACATATAGACCTGCTACGGGGACAGTTAACATCAATGATTTTCATTAATCAATACACATCTGATTCGTTTTAGTCTAGTATATTAAAAAAAAAAACTATGTGCCGTCTCCACCGTCAGGGTTGACTACAGTATAGCCACAACTGTCTTTGACAATTTATGGCGGCTCCAGTTTCTTCCACGTGGTCACTCTCTTATTATCATCACCAATGTCAGTTTTGCAGTTAGGCGGCGTGGAAAGGAATAGTTTGCTATAAATTTCTTGTTAACTAGCAGTGGCTATTAACATTTATTTGTCATCAGTCCATCGTCTCCTAGGGCGACCGCTTTTGATTCTTTCATTTCTAGCACCTGTGTTAGTAGTTATTGTTCCTTTTTTCTGACGAGATGACCAAATCTTAAAATCTTCTCTTTTTCAATGAAATTACAGCATGAGGTTTTTCCCGCTGTCTGTCTTTCACCTGTACGATATACAAGGCTAATATAGACTCCCATTTTGTAGGGGTGCCTAGCTGGTCATGTGTTTAGTACACGTGTTTCCACATCAGGGCGCGCTTGTTGTTTGCAGGTGCCAGGTTCGATTTCCGGCTTGGTGATGATTATATCAGATGTTTCGTTGTCTAGTGTGCCCTTCAATCTGTTACCTTTCTACGAGTGCCTATCAATACATTGTCTGTTTGTTTATTGTGTACAGCAGATTGTGTTCATTTTTCTGTAAAGCGACATCTCTGACCCCCAAGAAAATATGTGGCTTGATTGCGTGTTATCATTCACAGCGAGATGTTAGAAACTAGGTCAGCATTAATTGTCCATGGACATTATGGTATTTTTCAAGAAATTTCTGATACGGTGCTAGCCTCATATTGATCGATGAGTGATATGATTGCCGGCTGCCTTTACTTCTAAGAATGTTTTTCATGTGTTTTAAATTGAGTCAGCATGAAAGCCCAGATTGTATTGACATACTCTGTTGGACATATTTAAATATCTCTGTTGTAAAGTATATGTTTGATTACGATTACAAAATTATAAACAACTGAATGGACTATACTAATTAGTGTAATCATATGATCATTCTTCCATACACATATGTTTAACCATACTATATACATAGATGTATAATAATGAGGCATGCACATATGTTTAACCATTAGACATACAAAAGACTAAAGACTAAAACCAGGAAAAGAAAGGTACTTATCGGAAAACCGCTGCTTGCAGATGCAGCAATAACCACCCACGCAGTGGAGGAGCTGCATTGTTTGCTGTCTGCATTTACTGATGCATGCTGTGAATCTGGACGAATAATCAGCCCCCCCCCCTCCCCCCCCCCCCCCCCCCAAGACAAAGATTATGGTGCAAGATGTAATTGATTGACCTGAGGTCTACATTGATGGTGAAGAGCTGGGGACAGCTGAACACTTTCCCCATATGAGTTCAACAGTGAATAACAAACATCGCTGGATTAGGAAATCAACACCAGGATAGGTGAAGCAGAAACAACACTGAGCAGATTAAAGAAAAGAGTTTGGGAGAACAGAAAGCTCACGATTAAAACAAAAACTCTTGCCTATCAAACTTGGTTTCTCAACACTGGTTTATGGCAGTGAAACTTGGTCAGATTTTTTGTACCAGGAGAAACGGCTAAATACCTTCACATGCCAAGTCGCAAACGAATACTTGCCATTAAGTGGCAGGCAAAAATCACAAAGATTGAAGAATTGGAAAGAGCAGATATTATAACAGTCTTCTCAATGCCCCGTCTACGAAAGCTGTGGTGTCTGAGTCACACCTGGAGAATGGAGGATGGCAGAGTCCCTAAGGACATTCTTTATGATGAAATGAAGATCGGTAGAAGATGTCGAGGCGACCTCTACTACGATATAAAGACTTGTGGAATCGGAACATAAATGATACAGTTATTGCGGTAGACTCGTGGGGAGGGGGGGGGGATGCCATGTGTTGTGTGAAGGGGACACATCAGGAGAGGAATGGAAATGAAGAAAGAAATGATTGCAGAAAGGAAAAGAACTGAGCGTCTAAGAAGAAACAGACAATACAAATGAAGACGACAACATCCCGATATCCTATGCCATAATTGTGGAAGACTTTTCTTGCTAGTCCACTCGTTATTGCCATGGACTGTGAGTCCCATTCCTCCTCATAGCGCAAAATAACACTATCGCCCGGCAAGACGGGAAGATGCCAGGGTGTATAATAGACATACATAGATGTATAACTATGAGACATACATATATGTTTAACCATTAGACATACATAGATGTACAACTATGAGACATACATATATGTTTAATTATTAGACATACATAGATGTATAACTATGAGACATACATATATGTTTAACCATTAGACATACATAGATGTATAACTATGAGACATACATATATGTTTAACCATTAGACATACATATATGCATAGCCATGACACATACATACATGTTTAACC
Source organism: Candidula unifasciata (assembly GCA_905116865.2). Lineage (NCBI taxonomy): Eukaryota > Metazoa > Mollusca > Gastropoda > Stylommatophora > Geomitridae > Candidula > Candidula unifasciata. The sequence goes on from CAJHNH020002919.1 coordinate 12,916, forward strand.
ATAAGACATACATAAATGTATAACGCTTATACATATATCTATAACTATGAGTCTTACGTATATTTTTATTCATAAGACATACATAGATATATAACCATTAGATATACACAGATGTAAAACCATGAAACATACATAAATATGTAACTATTAGGCGTACACTGATGTATAACCACGAGACAGGTGTAAATATTTAACCATTAGACATATATAGATGTAAAACCATGAAAACATACATTATGTTTCACTAAAAGGCATACATAGATGTAATGAGACTGACACATACATGTATGTTTAACTATTAAACATACATGGATGTATAACCATGAGACTCATATGTTTAACCATGAACATTCATATGCGTCCTTCTATAAGACATACATATATTTTGTTAAACTAGAGGACGTACGCATATCTTCATCCATAATCTTGAAAATATAAAATCTACATAAATAATCTTTTGAACCAACTAAATTTTTTTAAAAATTACTTAGGATTTACCGCAAATTTCTTCCCATTTTTTTTTTTTTTTTTTTTTTTTGATTTATGTGATCGTTGGAAAAAATTAAAATCTCATTTTGTTTTCTAGACATCTTAAATTCTGTGATTTTATAATCACCGTTGTGGTTCTATTGATTTTTATAAGTAGTCTTCACTTTTGTGATTCGTTTGCATACATGTTAAATGTTTTAAATTTCTGTGTGTGGTAATATTTCAAAGTCTAAATGAATAATTTGCTTAATTATTTTCGTTTGGCTCAATCAGTTTGAAAAAATCTGCATTTACTGTTTACTTTTCGGTGCTGTTGTATTTGTATTGGCCAGAAAGGCTTTTGGGATATATCTCTATTTTGCTATAAACCTTTCTGCTTTGTATTCTGTGAGTGTATTTAAATAAGTATTTATAAATGTTCATTGAGTTTCGTCTGTAATCCTTTTTTAAATGTATTTTATGTGTTTTGTGTCGTTCGGTCAATACAGACAATTTGTAATACACGTTTGCCATTAATAATTACTTAATTTTTTTTTGTGTGTGTGCCCAACTGCGTCACTTCCAATTCAATAGTCTTTAACTGTACAGATACCTCTTTAAGAAAATCCAGAGGGAGCCACCTGTCATTGCACCAGCCAGAACACAATGGGAGTTGTTAGCCTAAACACACTTAAAGACATTTTCAGAAGAAGATTGGACGACCTAAGATCATATCTGGGGGGGGGGGGGGGGGGGAGAGCGGAGGGCACGTGGTCTCGAGGCATGGAGTCCGCCTCGAAAGTTATAGGTTCCGGTTTCAATCCCCAGTAAGGGCTGGGATTTGGGCTTCTAGTAATTCCCCCAGGTCTCTGGGTAGTGAGATCGGACGCCCGTGTGCATTGTTGCACACGTAAAAAATCCATTGGCTGTTGGAAATCAAAAAGAGTAGCCCAACGGCGTTGCCTGGGCACAATTTTGAGTTAAAAATCTACCTAAAGTAATTTAGGATCCTCGCTAGTGCTACAGAGCCTTTGCACTGTGCTGGGCTTCTTCGGACTCAGACTTGAGTCAGAAGAAAAATGGAGCACTTACGGGTTACTACCCGTGTGCCATGATATTGATCCGTTGTTCAAAACCTCAAAACCTCAAACCTGAACATGTCTGATGTGCGATGAAGAAGACCTTTAAATGAACAATGAACGAAAGAATGCAATCCTGACCCCCAGATGACTGCAGGTTTCATTAGGCTGGTGTTGTTGCTGGTGGTTCACCAGTTATAACTTCTTCTGGGGTTGAACCTGATATCTGTGATTTGCCCTGGTGGTCAGACATCCCTAGTGAGAGTTTGTAATCACAGGATGCCAAGCCTTTAGCTAACAACTCGGACAAGGGCGAGGAGGGTGGTTGGTGGAGGAGGGGGGGGGGATATGTCACAGATATTGACTTTCTGACCTATCCTGCCTTTTTATCTTCACTGTCATCCCCCCTCCTCCCTCCACCACCCTTCCTTTTCCAGTTACGCGCTACTGACTCGAGGTTTTATTACCCCTGTAATTATATACCTTAGGTACCATACATGCACCCCATAGATACCATACATGCACCCCATAGATACTATGTTCATTGAGTCAATTATTACAACCTACAACAGATTGCAACGAACCGCCATGCATGGAGAGTCATGACCTCTGCCCTATGTGCCGCACTCGACACAAGAGGAAAGACTAACTAACTAACTATAGAGATACATACACCCCATAGATACCATGCATACACCCCATAGATACCATACATACACCCCATAGATACCATACATACAATCCATAGATACCATACATACACCCCATTGATACCATACATACACCCCATAGATACCATACATACATCCTATAGATACCATACATACACCCCATTGATACCATACATCTTTCTCCTGAATGTAGACCATGTATCTAGCGACATGTTTGCTTCCACATCTTTCTCCTGAATGTAGATCCATGTTTTTGCTTCCACATATTTTTCCTGAATGTAGACCATGTAGCTACCCATGTTTTTGCTTCCACATCTTTCTCCTGAATGTAGACCATATATCTAGCGACATGTTTGCTTCCACATCTTTCTCCTGAATGTAGACCTATGTTTTTGCTTCCACATCTTTTTCCTGAATGTAGACCATGTAACTAGCCACGTGTTTGCAAAAGATTTGCTTTTTATGCACTTTAGCGAACTGTTACGAAAACTATCTACTCAAAATAGAATGGTAACATTATTCTAAACACGAAATTTTAACTTCGTTGGCACTTTTTATAAATTCGGAGTGTTTTTCTTCAGGTTAAAATGGGAGGGCTGGGGATGTGTAATATAAATCAGCACTTTTACATAATGCATCTTCTGGTTAAGTCCAGATGAAACTCAGTTTGTTCATAATAGCCACTTTCTAAACCCGTGAGGGAATCAGATGCCCACAAAACCCAACCACATAGAGATTTAATTAATGGTTAGCCTCCTAAAACACACGTATGTTATAGAATTTTATTTGAACGAACGTCATTATCTTCTTTAGCTAATTGACCTGGATATCAGATTTCGTTCCCCTGCCCCGACCCCTCCCCTTTTCCCGCCTCCATTTTGTTTTTCAAAGACACACCAGTGTGTTACAGTTGTATCTTTCTTTTTAAAGTCTTAAATCTCTCGTCTGCCATCTTATCATTATCTGCTTATGTATAATGCATTACTGTGTTTCATTGAATCGCTTTTTATTCTGCATGGCGCATAATTAAAAGACCACGCGCGTGAGCAAACCTGGAGGTTTCGTTGATCTGTAAAATAGGTCAGTCTGTGTGGGCTCAGGGCACACTTGAGTGCACGTTTCATGGTCAAGTCTCTCGTTTATTTCATCGTAACTCATCGTTGAAAGCAACATTTTGTGGAAAATAGGCTCGGTACATGTCAGCTTTTTCACCCCCATCCCGTCAGCTGGGAGATTTTATAGACAATTTCTAGGTAGTTCCCGGGAAGGTCCTATAGCATAGGGGCCATTTACACACACACACACCGACACACACACACACACACACACACACACACACACACACACATATATATATATATATATATATATATATATCATGTGGTAGGTTCTTTGCACAACGTCGCTCTCATCACAGTCTGCCTCTCGCCAGCTCTCCCGCCTTATGTACTTTTATACTCAAGTAGTAACTTATATCCTCTGTCCATCTTCGTGTTGGTCGTCCACTGCCGCACCTTCCTTGTACCATGCCTTCTGTTATTATTTTTTCCCATTCCGTCGTGGCGCTTGATATGACCAAAAAATTTCAACTTCTGTGACAAGATGCTGTTTATTAGCAAATCTTCCTTGATGTTCAGATCTTTTAAAATGTCAGTATTTCTCCTCTATTTTGTCCATGATATTCTGAGAATCTTTCTATAGCATTTCAGCTCGAAAGCCCCTACGTTTTGTTTTTCATAAGGACTGGGAGATAGTCAGCGACTCACATCCGTATGTTGCTACAGGGAAGATGCATGCTCTCAGAATGTCAATGTTGATTTCCTTGCTGGTGCTTAACAATTGACTTTTAATGCTTTTTAATCTTTGCATTACTATGACCATTATCTTTATTATTTCAGTCAAATATTCTCCATTGTTGTTTATTATAGAGCCTAGGAATTCAAAGTTTGTGATATTTTCAACGTCTTTATCATTTATTGTTATTTTTGGGTGACAGCCAGTTTTGTCTGTGGGAAATTTTTTTCGTTTTCTCCAAATTCAAGAATAGGTTTTGAACTTCGCTGTGCTTTTGGACAGACTTGATTTCTGTTTCTTCTACACTGTTCGAAACGAGGACTGTGTCATTTGCGTCGCGAAGTTCCGGAATAGGGTAGTGTCCAATTACGAGCCGTTCACAAATGTCATTTTTGACATTTCTCATTATGTTTTCTGCATATTTATTGAATAGGTATGGCGAGGGAATGGACCCTACATCACTCCCTTTTGCACCTCGAACCAATCCGATGTTTCACCAGCTGCCCTGATGGCTACTTGTTGTTCATGATATAGTTTTTCAATAAAATGTAGCAAATGGGCCGGAAACCGCATACTTCTCATAATACTCCATAATTTCTGGTATTGGGCACAAAAAAATGCCTTGCTATAATCAAAAAAACCAAAAAAAAAAGCAAAAGGTTCTACGTTGAATTGTATTTATTAAAACTTAAGAAAATATTGTATCCCTAGTGCCTCTACCCTGTCTAACATCCGCTTGTGCTTCATGCAGCTCATATTTTAATTTCCTTTCAATCCTGTTTATGATAAGAGGATTTTGCTAGCTTGACATTAATGCGATGGTATATAGATTGTTCTTTTCCAAATTTTTGGCCAAATAGCACTGTTGCAGATCTTCGTGCACAGTGCATGGTAGATTCAGAAGATGACCTCTCCTCCTGCCTGAATTAGTTCTGCTGGTATTTCGTCGCAAACTGTGGACTTTCCTTTCTTCAGGCTGTATATTGCTGATCGTACCTCATCCAGTAAAAGCTCTGGTCTTGTTCGTCACACATAAGTTGATTCTGAATTACTTGTCAGATCCTCATATATATGTGTGTGAGTGTGTGTGTGTGTGTGTGTGTGTGTGTGTGAAAGATAGCGTGAGTGTGTTGTGTGTGTGTGTGTGTGTGTGTGTGTGTGTGTGTGTGTGTGTGTGTGAATGAGTGTGTTTAAAAACTTCAGAACAGTTTTAACTTGCAAATGAAATTTTTTTTTTTTACTTTTGTTGGTACCTTGTCAAAAAGATTTGATACTTTTCCTCCCAAAACCTATTTCGGCAGCTCTGCTACTCACCCATGTGTGCTATTGGCTATCTGTGAACGCTACTTCAACATGTTAGCGTCAGGAGCGCCCATGGAATGAAGCAGGTGTGAATGTCGACCATCCGCTGCAAGGTCCACACACACATAAAATTGAAGATGGAAGTGGTACCGCATGCCTTAAATTATCTCCCATTTTCAGTTCTTCCCATTATCGAGGTTCTCCTGCAAGAAAAGGTAAAAGCATTCCTTGTTGGATACTATTCCTAAATGGTTGCAAAGTGTCAGGTTGTTAAGTCTTGAAATCAAAAATATATTAAAAGCCTTGTTATAGGAATGCAAAAAAAAAAAAGGGGGGGGGGGGGCTAATTTGTTATATATGTCGTTATAAATTACTAACGGTAGGATGGTGTAAGAAGAAGAAGAAGACGACGACGACGACGAAGAAGAAGAAGAAGAAGAAGAAGAAGAAGAAGAAGAAGAAGGGGAGGAAATACTTAAATTATGTTCAAGTGCATATAACAAAAGACAAAAGAATGGATACAGCAGTAGCAGTCAGAACGAACAGTTTATATCAATCAATAATTTAAAGACGTCACATAGTTGAGAATACCATATTCCTAACCGTACCTGTATTGTATGGGTTCTAGGGCCCAGTTCCTGCTTCTTCTTCTTCTTCTGAGGTTGGAGAGAGGAGAGGAGGTGTTTGTTGGGGGGGGGGGTGGAAGAGGGCTGGACCGCTGCATCCCACCCGCAATAAGGCACGCAGTATAAGGCAACTAATTAGAACTGTCATAAAATCTGACGTGCTGAGCGATAAGTGCAGACACCACAATCTAGCTGTCAACACAATCAACGAGAAAACAGTCTCCGCATATTCAGCAAGACTGCACAGGTAGGTAGGTAGGTAGGTAGGTAGGTAGATAGGTATATATGTAGGTAGATAGGTAGGTAGTAGGTAGGTAGGTAGGTATGTAGATAGGTAGGTAGGTAGGTAGTAGATAGGTAGGTATGTAGATAGATAGGTAGGTAGGTATGGGTAGATATGTAGGTAGGTAATTGTACGCCACAAGGATATCACACAAGCAATAAACGCCCGGTGACACAAAGTGCCACCATGCTGATGAGGATAACATGTGGAGAGGTCCCAGAAACCCCTTCCAGCCGTTAGGCCCTATCAGTGGCTAGACGATATCTATGTATTGAGGCCCCCGGCAGAAGCCAGGATGGGGCCTCAAACAAAAAATCGCATCCCACAAGGGGACGAAGAAGACAAAGCCTGCACAGAACTGTAGTACGTGCTGTAGCCGTTACGAGTCTCTAATGGTAACCTCCTTGCAGGTTTAATTTAGCCAATGGACAGACGTATTCCCTTTTGCTGCTTGACGGGACTTAAATTCTGAAGTGGGTTATCACCCTATTTTAATATTTGACTTGCAAGTCATCGACTATTAGTGTACTATTAAACCGTCTTGTGTGTGTGTGTGTGTGTGTGTGTGCGCGCGCGCGTGTGTGTGTGTGTGTATGTGTGTGTGTGTGTTTGTGTGTGTGCATTTTTTTTTTTGATTCTTTTTTCACTTCTTGTTCTTTAACTTCTCCTTTTCTTGTCCCTGTCATTCTCATTCTTCTGAGGGGGCTGCGTAGTCTCCGCATGGTATCCGCCTCGAGTGCAAGAGGTTCCGAGTTCAGTCCCTGGTAAGGGCTGGGATTTCTTCATGTTGACTTGGACTTCTGGTAATTCCTTCGGGTATCTGGGTAGTCAGATCGGACGCCCGTGTGCACTGTTGTGCACGTAATTTTTTTAAATTTTTTTTAAATACATTTTTTTAAATGTTAAAAATGAGTCTGTATACAAGGCTGTGTGGTTTCTGTATTGTTTGTGTTATTTACATGTGTTGCTTTTTGTAGGTGTTTGTGTTTTAGTTTTATTTACAGCGCGTTGCTGTTTGTACGAATAATTGTATGAATGCGATACGTGACAAAGCACACTATATATGTATGTATATATATATATATATATATATATATATATATATATATATATATATATATATATATATATATATATATATATATATATAATAGTTGAGTGAAAAAGAAGTGGTTCTATACTAAAAAATCCTTTGGCAGTTGGAAATCGAAAAGAGTACCCTAACGGCGCTGCCCGGGCCAAATTTAGAGTTAAAAATCTACCCAAAGTATTTTAGGATCCTCGCCTGTGCTACAGAATCTGTGCAATATGCTGAGCTTCTTCTGACTCAAACTTGAGTTGGAAGAACAACGGAGCACTTATGGGTTACTACGCATGTGCCATGATGTTGATCCGTTGTTAAAACCTCAAACCTCTCACTCTTCTACGTCTATCACAAAAGCAGATACTCAACTACAGAGTTATCTCCCATGAAATCACCTGGGAAGTTCTGCAAACAATTAAAAGAACACAACAATGAAATCTGACAAGATGTACAGCAGCAATCTGTGTCAATTTCTCTTATTTCCCCGCAATCTTGAAACTACAGCTACAAATCATTTCACGTATTCCTTGCAATGTATAATTAAGAAGAAATCGTTGAGAAATTGTTTCTTCGTTTTAAATTATCGTTTTCATGCAATGATGTGATGCAAATGTTCACTCAGGTTGAAGACGGCCCAGTGTTTAAGTCAGAGCTTTCCAAACTGTTTTAGTTTGTCACACGTTTTTAGACTATTTCGCAACACAGTAAATTCAGAAAAACTGATGTTAATCTCACCTCTCATAAGAGATGCGCACACAAACATAAATGTAAAAACGAAATGTTTCACGACACTAATATTATGTTTATTTCCGTCCTTTTTGGGACGAAATTTTTAGTTTTTTGAAGCCCTACTATGGCTCTTGCCAGGGACCGCAATATAGCCTGGACATAAATATGGCCTAAAGGCTGAACGCGGTTTCTGAAACCTCTCCACGGTGATCCACACCCACATGGTGGCACTCTGTTACATCGGGTGTTTATCGCTTGTGGGGTAGAAAGTCAGTCAGTCAGTCAGTTTCAAGACACAACCTATCTTTAAAAAAACTGTCACTTACATCAAAAATATATAATGTCCCTAAGATTAATGTTATGGTTATACTGAATTAGTCTTGTAAATGAGAGTAACAATAATAAAACAAATCAAGTAACTCCATTAATTGCGACGTCGAGTGCCGATTACACCGTTAAACTCTGTTCGATATTTCTACACATGCACTCTACACACTGATGCGTCACGACATACAATTTGAAAAGCTCTGGTGGTTTGAGCGATACAAGCGATGTAAGCCAAGATCTAGTTCTCTGCAATATGAGACATTTTAAAACAGCTGCAGCAGTATTGCCTGAAAGGAAGTGTTAATGATTCTATGACGCCAGAAACCATGATTGCACCATCCATGTTTGCAGTCGTGTGTCGGTGAAACGAACATGGAAGTATTTATTATAATTAGTTATTTATTTTTTATTATTATTATTATGCTGACTCTACAGTGGAGGGTGGATCATGAATATGGATCAATTTCTAGATTTAAGCATGAGGTAACTAAGCTGCAACTAGGACCTCACGATATACAGGGGCCTCAACATATCTCCCCCTCCCTACACACACACACACACACACAAATGAAAATTTATGATAATTTACTATAAACGCAATATTATATCAATAGAGCCTTTAAAAGAATTGTAAAATATAAATTATGTGATTTTACAAACACATTCTTTATTGTTTCTTTTACTAAAGACATCTCTTCTTCTTTTTTTCCCCACCTTGTACCTAAGCGAAGTGTCCGGGGGGGGGGGGGGGGGGGTATGCAACGTTTGTTGATGAGTTCTGTCAAAAGCACTATTAAGATTGATGTTTATTTCTGTAAAACCGTTCTTTATGCCATGACTCTATATTTTCCTAGGTCTTCCACCCGCTCTATACCCGTTGTAACGTTTTAGTGTGGCTCGCTGTGGCAGATAGTACCAGGGCATTCTTGTTAGGTGTCCAAACTACTTCATTTGTTGTTCTTTGATGACCGGTCAGACTGGCTTTATTCCTAGCATTCGTATGATTTTGTGATTTTATCTTCTGTCTTGCATCTCTTCTTAGGAATTTCATCTCTTTTGTCACAATTCTACGTTCGTTACTAAAGACTAAACAAATGTATATTTCCATTGTCTATATATTGAAATTATATATATAGAAAGTACCTAAAGATTGGAGAAATGCCATCCTGGTCTCAAATGTGATGAAAGGGAGAATTCCAAACCGCACCTCGAAGTGGTGGAGGAGTGGGGGGGGGGGACACAACATGGTGTGGCTAACGCAGAAATGGGAAGAGAGTCTCCACCGGTATAAGAGGATCAGCAGCTGGGTGGAGAAGGGCACCCACTTGTCCTGCCAGTTAGAAATTAACGTCAAAGGTGCAGGTTAAAATACCCAAGGTGGATGTGGAAGTCAACAGTAAACCACCACATTATTTTCCCCCAAAAAACTCATTAGAAAACACAGACCGAATCACACGAACGACGTTAATGGAAGATAAGTGCAACCCCGTCTGGCAGGGACAGTCACAGGTGACACCAGATCATCATCAGGTTTCTCATGGCAATTTTTAAAAAGTTATGAACATTTAAAATGTTAAACTAGCAAAGTGGAATGTGAGAACACCTGCAGAATTGGAAAAGACAGAAAATGTTACAAAAGATATGAATGTATGAAGATAAACATCATAGGAATGAGTGAAATGAGATGGGAAGGTGCTGGAAAGATCAGAAAAGATAAGTAGACAATAATATAATCGGGAAGCGATAAATATGGAAAGGGGGTGGGGATACTAATTGATAAAGAAACAGCAAAAGCTATTGTGGGTTACTGAAGTATATCAGATACGGTTATTATGGTTAAAATCACAGGCAAACTTATAAACACAAACATAATACAAGAGTATGCCGCAGCATCAGTTATCAGTGAAGAGGAAATAAAAATTGTTCACATATTTGAATCTGGCAATAGCCCAAACAAAATCAAAAGAAATTAAAGTATTGTTGGGAGATTTTAATGCAAAAATTGGAAAAGAGAGAACAGAAGATGTAGTTGGGGAATATGGTTTAGGATCAAGAAATGAAAGAGGTGAAACTTTGGTAGAGTGGGCGAACATAAATGATATTATGATTGGAAACACCTGGTTTAAACAGCATAAGAGACGATTATACACGTGGAAAAATCCAGATAAGAAAACATTTAATCAAATATATTATATACTTATTAACAAAAGGTTTGTAAATGCTCTAAGAAATGTGAAGACATGACCTAGTGTGAACTGCAGCAGTGACCACGTCCTATTATGTGGAAAATTAAATGTACAACTGAATAGGGGAAGGAAAGAGATGAAAAACTGTAGACTAAACAAAAATATTCTAAGAGAGGATACAGACATTCTGGAGCGATATAGAGTGATTGTGAGTAACAGATACAATGCAATACCAAAAATACAAACGATAAACGATCAGTGGGAAATTCTGAAAGAGTCAATCCATCAAACAAGCAAAGAGATTTTACCAGAAATAAGACAAATAGCTGAATAGAAATTGATGAACGAAGAAATTTTTAATTTAATGGGTGACAAAAAGCAGTGTATGAATAACAAATAGGAATTTGACAAAATAAATAAAGAAATAAGGCATTAGTGCATGAAGGCAAAAGAAGAGTGGCTAAATGAACAATGCAATAAAAATGAACACAGTCCTGTTAAAAATGCAAAAAGTATACAAAAACAAATTACCAATCTAACTGAATGGAGGATGCTAAGAAATGATTTTCATTGAATATCAAGAAAGCGGATGAAAGAAGAAGATAACTCAACGTTGTGTATTTCAATTAAAGGAGAAAAACTTAACCAAGTCAATATAAATATCTGTGAACAATCATGTCATCAGATGGAAAATGTATGACAGAGATTAAAAGCAGAATAGGTCAAGCGAAAGCCGAATTTCAACAAAATGAAAAATATGCAATAAATCGCTCTCATTTAATATCTGAAAAAGGGAGCTAAAATGTTGCATAAAACCTGTTCTGCTGTATTGCAGCGAATCTTGGAATGTCGGTGAACAAATCAGGAAGAATTTGGAAGCAACAGAGATGTGGTTTCTTAGATGAATGTTACGAATACCTTCGACGGCCAGATTAACTAACAACGATTGCTTGAAAGAAGCTAGTGAAAGTAGATCTCTATATACAACAATAAGGAAGGGACAAACACTGTTCTTTGGCCACATAATGAGAAGAGAAACATTGGAGAACATCTTGACAACGGGAAAGATCAGTGGAAAATGAGTAGAGGCAGTTCAAGAGAGATGATGCTGGATGGACTGAAACGATGCCATGGAGGAATGTTATCAAGAGAGCTGTTCCAGGCAACTAGGGATCGTGATCTGTGCCTGGCACATGATGATGATGATTTATTAAAAAAACAAAAGCCTAGTTATTTTAAAGTTTCTGAGATTAAATTTTATAATTTAAAACAGTAGGGGCCTCGGGGTTTAAATACCTTAGAGCCTCATTAGGACTAAATGCGCCCTGAATGTGGATATATGGATATGTTAATCCAGTTCTAAATTTGAGACTGACAGACAATGCCAGGCATCTCTAGAAAACCACTAGAGTACGACTGAATAAATGAAATAACCAGCCTATCATTAACTCGGTGAATAAATCAGCAAGTAAATGAGTAGATTAACCGAATGATGGGGTAAATTAATCGATGAGTTCTTTGCTGTGTTTCTTGGCG
>CAJHNH020002919.1:30000-55000 GCA_905116865.2 Candidula unifasciata
CCCACATTTTACAGACCATCGGCACTAGCTGGGGTAATGTGGTCAATCTTACACCAGCCGTCTCTACCATCCTGGTACCCATTTTAGGCTGGGTCGACCTACGACGCCCCGTACTATGATAAAAATCCACGCAGCCAGCAGTGGGTTTCGATCGCAGTTCGTTGGAATTACGAATCGGACTCACAACGCCTAAGCCACGGGACGCTGGATACTCTTGTCTAACATACATGATCAATTCTGGCACTCACAAGATGTTGGTTGTGTCTGGAGTTCCTACAGCTTTGAGCTCATTATTTGAAACAAAGACGCAAAGTATCTCATACCAGCACACACTTCCACCCGTGAACGCCCCTTCTTACACACTTTCACTACCTGCAACCCTACACACACTTAGCATACACAACTCTCACATCGACACACACCCACTTCGACAGATATATTTCCTTCTGCACTGAAAGCGTATGTTCTTCTCTCTCTCTCTCTCTCTCTCTCTCTCTCTCTCTCTCCCTCTCTCTCTCTCTCTCTCTCTCTCTCTCTCTCTCTCTCTCTCTCTCTCTCTTCCATTTCATTTTTTTTAAAAATCATTTCAACAGACCAATGTGAAATGAGGAAATTGTTTTTTCCTGAGGTGAAATACTGAAGCGGCAGGTAAGGCTTTAGCAACTGCCTTCACATTCAGCCGTCTGCCAGATTGTCGCCATTTTTTATGATACATTTTTTAATGTGCTTGTAGACGAACCCAAATTGTAGCGGAAAGTGGGCTAAAACAGCCGTCATATTGGCCTGATTTTTTCAGTGTGATGAGCGTTCATGAAATTTCAGTTTGTCGTTTGAATCCTTATGTTGTGTCTTATTTACAGTATTATATTAAAATGATGGGTTGGTGGAGCACTAGACGCTCTACTATAGTTCCGAAAGTCGTGGATTTAGCTTCTGACGGAGCCGGACATTAAAAAGTATGACCTTGGCTCCCAAATCGACACAGTCTTAAATTGGTACCATATAAAGTCCTGAGAAGTAAAGGCGGCCGGCAAGATGTTGACCACATTACTCACCGAGTGCCATTCGGTCTATAAAACATCTGAACAGCCCCATATGCTCAACACACACATGAAGGCGTGGAAGAGGGTCCTTTACTTACTTATCTCTCAAAGTCCCAATAGGTTTATCATCAGACCCCTAAGGGGTAGTAAAAAGAGACATAAAATCAGTGCATCTTGCGTTAATCAGGCTTCTAGGTAGAAACCAATGAACGCATGGTGCGTCCCTTGAGACCTAAAGAGTTAAATTATAATGGCAATATAACAACAGTACCGAGATGTATTATGTGAGGCCTTTCCAACGTATTTATGAAACTGATGATCATAGTGTAATGACTGGCTTACGTTGTTGTACCATACATCATGAATGTAATGTGTTTCTTGTAAAGAATCTTCTTATACATTCCAAGATCATCCCAGCAACAATATAACGATAATACTAATATCACGCCACCCTCTCAACACTTGCCAGTGTTAGGGCGCTTTTCACGGCACCGCAGACAAGAATTGTTGAACAGAACACCCGTTTAAATGTAAGCAAAGATCCCTGAATGTTTAAATGAGAATTGTATGAATTGGCAAGCTATTCTCCGAGACACGAATCCTTGAATGTCGCAGGTGATACATTTAAGATAAGCCGGGTTTAACTATAGCTCTATTATTGTTCTCGCTATTCATTCATTCTCTCTCTCCCGTTGAACACTGATGTCCAAATGGACACCGATTTGAACATACGCACCTTTGAAAGCAACACCACACAAGTATTTTAGAGGGCCTTTCATAAATCCTTCCAGAGTTAATTTTTTTTTTTTAAATAATTATTTGTGAACCGCCTCGTGAAGGTTGTTCAGTTCCTATTTGTAAGCGTTGTATAAGGTGTTTGTAAAGTCTTACTACACTTTGTGTGCAGAACAAATCAAGTACGTGACGTCATAAAAATTGCTGAAAGGTCATTAAATTAGTTACGATAGTCGCTGCTAGGGCTTAACGTTGTTTTGGAGAAATTTGAAGCACCATTAAAATACTCATTGTAGCAGGTCTCCAAAACGGGATTTAAGACTGGACTGTACAATTTCTTTATATTGTCAAATACGTGTTTGTTGTTTTTCCCTAATGGCAATTCTGACTACTGCAAGTGTTAACACCATTCTGCTTTGAGCGCAAAAGAATTACTTAAGCGGGCAACAACCATTCACTGCATACTACTTCGCGATTTTGACTATTGTGTACTTCTTTGTTTTCACATTTGTTCTGCTTACAAAGTGTATTGTGATTTTGCAAACACCCTGTACACATGAGTCTTTGATACCCAGCATGTTCTTCACCGACGCCTGAATGGCTATGTATCTGCATGATGAGAAAGATAGCTAAGCAGTCCGACTGAGGCGTGATGAACTAAAAGATGGTAACAATTCTGATGAATATTATTCAATGCAATTTTTCTTTGTCAATTGAAGTGAGAAAGTGAATTCTCAAGGGCTAAATATTTCCTATTCTGATATAGGGAAACGTTCTTTACGTTTGTAGTGATACTGGGATAAAGCATTGATTGTTTGACATTTGTTGCCATGTCTTGTTGGAACGATTAGAATCCCCACCTTAAAGTATCAACTGAGTAAGATGTGCACCCAAACTTATGCCAGGTGTTCTATGATGTCTATTTCTGAGAGACGATCAATTAATTAATTCAACTTTCTACCTTTAAATTCAGATATATTCAAGACAATACGAGACATATTTCTTTCCTAAAAACATTTTGGGGGGGGGGGGGGAGTTTAACACGTTAATATTTGTTTTTCTCTAGTGATCAGGCACATGGAACTCTAAATATTATAGTTTGAAAACCAAGTTAGGTATTCAGTATAGTTTGAAAACCAAGTTAGGTATTCAGTATAGTTCGAAAACCAAGTTAGGTATTCAGTATAGTTTGAAAACCAAGTTAGGTGTTCAGTATACTTCGAAAACCAAGTTAGGTATTCAGTATAGTTTGAAAACCAAGTTAGGTATTCAGTATAGTTCGAAAACCAAGTTAGGTATTCAGTATAGTTTGAAAACCAAGTTAGGTATTCAGTATACTTCAAAAACCAAGTTAGGTATTCAGTATAGTTTGAAAACTAAGTTAGGTATTCAGTATACTTCGAAAACCAAGTTAGGTATTCAGTATAGTTTAAAAACCAAGTTAGGTATTCAGTATAGTTTGAAAACCAAGTTAGGTATTCAGTACAAACCCCATGGAGAGAAAAATGTAAACTAACGGTACAAATCCAGACAAATGTGAAAGGGATATTTGACAAGAAAGAGCAAGATAGTGTACAACGCAGAATGGCCACCCTCAGTTATATTGATGAAGAATACCCACAAGAACAATGGGTCAGAGTCTATACAGATAGGTCCGCAGAAAGTGCAGTTAGAAATGGTGGTGCTGGAGTGTACATCGAATTCCCAGATGGTACTAGGGATAAGTCCAGCGTACCAACCGGGAAGTACTGCCATAACTATGATGCAGAAACCCAGGCTATTAAGATAGCTACAGAGAAACTGCTAAATACCAACCTTGGCTTACAGTATGTGGTAATGCTCACAGATGCTAAATCAGTACTTGAAGCACTCCAGTTAGGAAACTACCAGAATTGCAGACACTGCTGACACAACTCAGCGCTCAGCGAAGAGTCGTAATGCAGTGGATACCGTCTCATTGTGAAGTGCCTGGAAATGAGAAAGCTGAACAACTGGCAGGGGAAGGTGCGAAAAAAGAGCAGCCAGAAGTACCAGTCACATACCACCAAAAGAAAAGAATCATTAAATCGATCAGGAAACCACCAGCCCCAGCACAAGACGACTATTTTATTATGGACAGACCAGAACAAGTCATTATCTTCCGCCTCAGAACAGGGCACAACCGATTACGTAACCACATGTACACAAAATTCAAGATAGGTGTATCAGCCATGTGCACCTGTGGAAATGTGCCCCAGACCGCAGAGCATGTACTCCAGGACTGCACCGATTTTGACACATTAAGGCAAACCTTTTGGCCAGAAAGAACAACAGTGGAACGTAAACTCTATGGACCACTGAATGAACTAACAACGACAGTGAAATTTATACAAGAGACAAAACTGCTGATATAGATAACTTATTTCAGGCGAACGAAAGAAGAAGAAGGTATTCAGTATAGTTTGAAAACCAAGTTAGGTATTCAGTATAGTTTGAAAACCAAGTTAGGTATTCAGTATACTTCGAAAACCAAGTTAGGTATTCAGTATAGTTTGAAAACTAAGTTAGGTATTCAGTATAGTTTGAAAACCAAGTTAGGTATTCAGTATAGTTTGAAAACCAAGTTAGGTATTCAGTATAGTTTGAAAACCAAGTTAGGTATTCAGTATAGTTTGAAAACCAAGTTAGGTATTCAGTATAGTTTGAAAACCAAGTTAGGTATTCAGTATAGTTTGAAAACCAAGTTAGGTATTCAGTATAGTTTGAAAACCAAGTTAAGTATTCTTGGTCTCAGTGTAAAGTTATTTCACTTCGAGCATATGCAAACAAGTCTAACTTTGAGAAGCACTGATTACATGGCACGATACAAAATGTATTTGAGAACAAATTTCCGAGGAAAATATTGAACACAAAATGGGATGAATTCAAGAAGGGTGAAGAAATAAGAGAAATGTCTGGGCCGCCACTAGTAGCAGCAGACAAGTATAAACTTGGCACATCATGAGAAAAGGCGAGCACACAATCAGCAAACAGGTACTAGAATTAGAAATAAACTGATATAGGAAGTGAGAAAGTTCATGGCCTAAAAGAACGTTGATAACAAAGGCCAAAGGTAAATGAGCTTGCTGGATTCTCTCCATAATTTCGAAGAGATTGCACACGATAGGACGGAATCGGGGAACAGACTGCATGCATTATTTCACATATATGGGCCCAACAGGACAATAAATCAATAAGTGAATGAATAACCAGGTGCGCCACCACACAGAAAACACTAAAGGAGGATCCCTCAGTCTCCCCCCTCCCCTCCCCGCATCCGGTTCCGGCACCTGTACCAATGACATCTAACATAAAAATACTAGGAAACAATTGCTCCAATCAACTAGTTGGAGAGAGAGTGCAGGGGAAAAAAAAAGAAGTGCGCGGTTTGGCACCGTAAGAAAATACAAGTGCATTAAGTGTGTCTTGTCGGAATCCCCAACATAATTGTTATCGCTTCTACAAACCACCTAACGGCGACCGATGGTATACGGCAAGGAATGTGGCTGATTTGTTTATTCAGGGTTCTCTCGTATATACTAGGGTGGGGTTTTTTCCCCTCTCTTTACCAGCTCTGAATAGAATTGTAACAGCTTTTCCAGATTGAGTTAATCGAACATGGGTAAGCAAGGAACTCAATAACCTGGCGGGCATACCTTCCGTGCTCATGGGTGTTTGTCGTCTGGAAAAGAAAAAAAAAAGAGGAGGGGGAAGGAGGGGCAGGAGGTGAGAGAATATATGTGTGTGTTTATAGATACGTCACTGGATCTGTGTTTCTGTATTTCTATAAGCTGTATATTTTCTCCGTGTGGCTTCCGTGGCCTCATTATAGGGAAGAACAAGAATAGACCCACTGCTTCCCCAAGCATGACGTATCAGTCGTTAATAGGGGCCATCCTTCAAAGTAGTTGCACGTTTGCATGAGAGGCAGGAATCGAACAGTGTGCATACAAATAAGTCCAATGTGTGAAACGAGTATGTACACAATACTGCTTTTCTGGAACAAGACTAAAGTCTGGAGATGGACGAACACCCATAATTTTAAGCCAGATTTACGAAGAAATTTTTCAATTACAGTCTCTACCGAGTACCAGGTGTTAAAGCAGGTAGCTAAAGAAGTAAGCTTGGATTTCTGTTGGGGTCAGATGAATGAATCTTGTGTAGAAGTCCTTGGTAAGAAAGAACAGAGACATAAGGCGTGGAAAACGCCATAAACTATTATAATGGTCGAAGAAAGGAAAAATAAAAAGGCAGGTAGATTTAAACAATAGCAAAACTAGAGCTTCTAAATCTAAAGCTAATGAAAAATACACATAAGCTTATAAGGAAGTTAGGAGGCGAATAATGGCAGATAAAAGATATAATTAGATGACCTACTACAAGAAGTGAAGACAGCAGCTATAGGCAGCAGTAGCGGAAGGAAACCTCAGAGCTCTTCACAGTAACACATAGAAATTAGTCAGTAAATATAGTCAGCCAAGTGGATCAATCAAAAACAGTTAAGAAAAGATGCTCGTCAAAGTTAAAGATCAAATAGACAGATGGACTGAATATTTTGAAATATTTATAAACAGACCAGCCCCAGAGGTTCCTCGGGATTTACAGCCTTTAAAACTGGAACTGGATGTCAACTGTGAGATACCACCTAAAGGGGAAATTGGTAAAGCTATAATTCTTTTGAAGGAAGGAAGGATGGCATGTCCAGATGGTATGCCATCGGAAGTTATTAATGCCAGTACAAACACATCAGCGGAATTGCAACATAGATTATTTAGTATGGTCTAGGAGACCGAAGAAGTATCAGCAGACTGGAGAGAAGGATTTTTTGTGAAATTGCTCAAAATGGTTATCTACTGGAGAATGAAAACTATAGAGGAATTATGTTGCTGTCAGTTCCTGGAAAAATATTAGATAGCATTGTTTTAGAAAGAATAACATTTGCAATTGTAAAAAGCTAAGAAATGAACAGTCAGGTTTTAGGCCAAACTGATTCTGTACTGACCAGTAGTCGTAATCGAGGTTTCAAAATCACGGCAATCGAATTTCCCCATACTTGCTCAGTTCCTGTGCCAGTGCAAATCAAATGAAATGCCCCTAATTGTTGCACTTGACAATCTGGCCAACAAACAAATAGTCCCGGAACAAAAGGCAGTCCTTATGTGGACACTTCAAATGATTTCGAAGCTAAACATTCTGCCAAACATTTCCTCCATTATGGTCGAAAGTATCACACTGACCAGATAGCTACATTACTTTAATAAATTAACAAAGCATTGAATACTGAACTCACCACTTTACTTTGGTTTCATAAACTGTGAAAAAGCTATTGACAGCATTGATATGGCATCTCTCTGGAAAATAATGGGGCACTGTTGAATCCCTCAAAAAATTATTAGCTAAGTAAAGGCAACATATAAAGACATGAAATGTCGAGTTCTTCCTGAGGAAAAGCTAGCAGATACATAAGAAATGTCTTTTGTCGCCTCTCCTATTGTACTAATATAGACTGGATTATTAGGTCAACTACTAACAACAAGAATTGAATTCAATGGACCCCTACAGAGCAGGCTAATGATCCAGAATTCACTGATGATACAACTCTGAAAGTGTCCAACAAGGAATAGAAATAAAATAAGATAGCAAAGGAACCGTCCTTGAAAAAGCAGGCCATCAGGCGGCTAAAAAAGGACTAAGTTTGGAATTTTTGTTTGATTTTATACGATACGAAATAGTAATATGCTGTCTCCTAATGGTATTCCACTGCAAGACGAAAAGTCATACAACTGCTTAGGTTAAAATGTAGATAAAGATGGGATGGGGGTGGGGGACGAATAGAGATATTAAAATGCAATACAAAAGGCAAGAGGAGCTTTCATACCAGGGGTAATTTTGAACAAGGTCAAAAGAAACTAAAACTAAAACTAATCATAACATTTGTAATTCTAATGTCAAATCAGTACTTTTGTATGGGGCGAAAACATGAAGAACAATTAAGGCTGTTACTAATAAACTACAAACATTCTTTAACTGGTGCCTATGCAGAATAGATGGAATTAAATCGTATGACTGAATTACTAATTTAGAGCTTAAGGGGGAAAAGACACTGGCGTTGGACAGGACACAGGTTGGGGAAACTTGAGAACAATGTAACTAGAACGTCTATGCACAGGAACCCACGGCTGCATAGAAATAAAGGGGAAAAAAACAGGGAGAAGGGAGGTAGAGAGTAAAGTTAAAAAGATTAGGAGGACATGGGGAGAACTGCATGCGATAGCGAAGGATAAAACGAAGTGACGTGAGTTGGTTGAAGGTTAATGTTCCAAGGGGGTTAAAAAGGCAGATGAAAAAGAAGAAAAATGCTGGGCTGAACTCCATGTCAGAAATCAAGAGAGTTGCATGCAACAGAGCGGAGAGGAGGACTCGAACGCGTGCCCTATTTGACTTCAAATTTGCCTAGAAAAAGCACAAGCATAGAATGATGGGGATGTGGCTGCAAGGTGCAGTAAAGGATTTTCAAAGTTAGTTGCGTATCCTTTACAGGACGTTGCAGAACCAACCCCAACACCCCCTGGCTGTTGTGTGGTTTTTCTAGGCAAATATACGTCCAGTAGTTTGCCATTGCTTTCTAAACGGTCGGTTTCCTTGATACCACAGTCGAAACCAACGCAAGGCACATGGCCCGCAGTTGGGATCGAACTCGGCATCCCGGCATTACGAAGCGTTCGCATCGACTTAGCCACAGAGCAGACACAGCTAACTATTGAACATCTGAGACTGACTGACTGACTGACTGACTTTCTACCCCACCAGGACATCACACAAGCGATAAACACCCGATGACACAAAGTGCCACCATGTGGATGAGGATCACCATGGAGAGGTCCCAGAAACCGCGTTTAGACAACTGGCCATATTTATGGCCTGCCTATATTGCGGCCCCTGGCAAAAGCCAGGGTGGGGCTTCAAAAAACCCAAAAATTTTGTCCTAAAAGGACAAAACTGGATAATGTAGCTTAATGATCTGAGACTGGGAAAGTTTGTTTGTTTCTAGGGCTTGTTCTGTACCAGCTTACCCAGGCACAGTTTTTGAAATACTTACAGATTTATTCTCAAATTAGAATCGACATGTTTCGTGTATGTGTTTCTATATAGCATTAGCTGAACTGTATTCGTTTCACATGGACTCGTTGACAGGAAATTTTACTTTTGAAGTTTGTGATTTTTGTGTGGGGGAGGGGAGTGGGGGGCGAAAAGGAGTCGGGTGGTAATAAATGACAAATCTATTTTCTTCACATATGCTGAAGTTCATCTTCGACATGTTTAGAGTTTTCTACTTCTTCTAGAAAGGAACATCCACTCTTCTTTGAGGTTGCAGACTTGGAGGGAAAGTTTACCTGAAAATGCGCATAAAACCTGCAATTTAGAAGGAAAAAAAGTTGCAAGAATCCCTCCATATTTATATTGCTTTGGAAAACATATCATTGGCAGGAGACCGCGTTTGTTGTAACAGCAATGTTGTTCTAATACCAGAGTTGTGTTTCTTGCAAGTTACGCTGTGTGAGTAGTTGCATCCCTTGTGTTTATTTGTTGGCAAGGTTAAATCTCTTGTTTTGTTTGGTTACCTTTGGAATACTGCCTTCGCGGTATTTTGGAATCTTGTGGAGAAAAGTCAAGATTTTAATTTTCGTGCTAAGTTTCTTTGAGGATTTATTTATTTGTCTTTTATCGCAACTTATATGCAAAGCTGTATCTCTTTCAAAGTGGAAAATATACTTATCAAGTTAAACAGTGATTAGGCGTGAATGCTGTGGGTACAACTCACGTAGTCGGGCCCAAAAACATGTGATTATCCGTTCATTCATTCTCCTTAGAGAATCGGGCGTGTGAAGGGTCAGGAAGGATGAATGAACGGCCAATCACGTCGTGTTTGGGCCCCACCGTGAGTTGTTCTCGGATGTGATTTCTATTTTATAGGCCGGTCAGCACTCAGTCGGTGATGTGGTCAATATCACACTGGCCGCCTTTACCTTCCCGAAATATAACTGGTACATATTCAAGGCTGGGTCGACCTGGAAGTCAACGAACCCATTACCTTCCGATCCGCAGGCGAGCATCTAGCCGCTACACCACGGCGGCTAATAATAATAATAACAATAGCAGTAGTAGTAATAATAATAATAATAATAATGTTCTTTTTAAAAAATATCAACATACAAACACTTTTAGATGTATAAACATGCGTGAAAACAGAACTTTGATACATGTTTAGGGAACCGCTTAACACCTTTACAATTGTGTTGGGGGAAAAAGGGGGGGGTATACACAGCTATAGCTGCATCTTTATCTAAATTACTGCTCAAACAGGTTTACTATTCCAGGTCTTGTGCGGGATATATTTAATTAAAGGAAAGCACATTCCTATTTTCCTGATATATTCTTATAATCTTTGTCTTTCTCTTATGGATTGTTAGACCTAGCTGCTGTGATATCACATCAAGTGTATTAAATTGATCGTGCACCAGATTCGGTGAGTGGGACAGAAGAAAAATATTCTCAACGAGGTCTATGTCATCTAGTTTGTTTTGAGTGCCATTCTTGGTGTAATTAGTTGCTTCATAATCCAATCTTTTGCCAGTTAAAAAAACCAAAAAGAGGCGACAAAAGACATTCCTGTCGCACACCTGTTTTTTTATTTCAAATGTATCTGTTAGCTTTCCCCCATGTATAAACAAATGCGTGAAAACAGAACTCAGATCCATGTGTGGGGAATCTCTTAACAGCTTTACAAATGTTAGGGTGGGGGGAGGGGGCGGTGTAGTTTATTTTGGTTGCGCTTCCTTTAAAGAACCTTGCAAAACCAACCCCAGCATTTTGTGGCTGTTGTGATTTTTAGTGGCTAATTTTACGTTCAGTAGTTTGCCATTGTTTTTGAAATGGTCAGCTGTCGGTTGCATTGTCGAAACCAGCGCAAGACAAACCGTAAGCAGCTGCGATCTACTCCGGGCAGCCTAGTTACAAAGAAGCGTATTAGCAACGCTACAGCTCTTTTATTTATCTTTGACTTGTATGTTTCACAGTCTAGCACAGTTTCTCAAATATTCTACACGTGTGATCACATGTGTTTATTTCTCGCTACCACCCTCCGTTTCCTTCAACAGATCAAGGTCCTAAAACTACCGCGCCCTTGAGTGTAAAGAAACCCGGATGCCAGTAAGCAGGTATTTTTCAGGCAGTGAACTCAAGGCAGGTGAAAATGCAGTTTTCTGCCGCCTTGTGTCTTTCGCAATTACAAAATATCATGGTGAAGAAACATGGACGAGTGCAGCACTACAGGTTAATTATTTATCTTACAGTGTAGCCTGTTTTTGGGGCACCATTAGAGCAGTGGCTAGACGCTAGGGAATATAATAGGAAGTACAGGCGGCCACGTCGGCCATCTCCAACTGGTTTCTAAGTGTATGGGTCTGATACGGGTCTGATACTATATACACACCTGATAACAAATAATTAGAATGTCATTGCACTGGAGTCATCAGGGTTAAGTTAACAAAGGCAGACCACGCATCAAAGCAGTGAAGAGGAGTAATAATCATTTTGTGTATAAGTGTTAGCAGGTAACGATTACACTGGAGACAATGGGGCTCTGAAATCCACACGGGGATCTTGTATACAGTTGCACACAGCTATTTAAAATTAGCCACGATTAGCTGGTGCATAACTTGCATCAGTCAGTAGCATTTTAGCTCACTCCTTACCATCATACAGTTGCATTTATTCAGTGGTTCCGAACCCCTCCCCCCCCCCCCCCCGGTGTTACAGTAGCGCAGAAGGAGAGTCAGAACTGAGCGTTTGGACCTTCTGCTTGAAGAAAACGAAGCACACTACGCAGTTTCATAGCTGGCGGGACAAGCTTTGACAGTGTCCATGTTTATTTATGTCCGGTTCCTGAACTACTAAACAAAAGCGAATGTAGAATGCTGGGTAGTGAGCTATAAGGCTGCTGAATGATACATGCTATGAACTGTTTTGCTTTGGCAAACGGTTTATTTTTAATAGCCAGTCGGAGTTTGATTTTTGGATAGCCCTCGTCTTTCTTTCACTTGTATTTTTCAAAAGATCTAACACAATTTATATTTTATTCCACCCATGAAATCACATTTATTTCTATATATATTATTCGTTATATTTCTCTCTCTCTCTCTCTCTCTCTCTCTCTCTCTCTCTCACACACACACACACACACACACACACACACACACTCTCTCTCTCTCGCTCTTTCACACACCATTCACCTCGTTCTGCCACCTCCTTTCATATGCTCCACTCATTCCATCACACTATCTCACTCATTCCCCTCGTTCTAGCTCCTCGGCCACACAGAGCAACCGCACATCGCCTATAATAACACAAACACGTGTCATTACACCGCACACAGGGTGTATTTGATTACACCTTGTTTTGTGTGTCATTATTTTGTCACGGTTCGTGTGACCTGCCAGGAATATATCTTTGTGTCTGCCGCCTCTCAAGTGGGTTGTTTGTTCCAAACGCGCCGAGTGGGCTTTGGTGGCAGTTTGCCGATGCTACCCAAATAACATGTGATGTGCAAGGTGTGCACGTAACGGCTACAATCACGGCTGACACTTTCCACTGCAGAAGAAAACAATACATTATTATTTTATACTTATTATTACTGTTTACTATTTAATGTCAGCGTCTGTCGCTTAGGCGTTGCGAACGCGTTTCGTAATGCCGGGGTGTCAGGTTCGATCCCAGCTACAGGTCTTGCTCCTTGCGTTGGGTTTCGACTGTGGTATAGAGAAGCCGACCGTCCATAAAGCAATGACAAACTACTGAATGTAAAATTTGTCAAAAAAAAAAAAAAACCACACTAGCCAATAAATGCTTGTGCTGGTTCTGCAACGTCCTGTAAAGGATACGCAACTAACAACAATTTAATGCAAATACGCCGCTGGCTTTATGTCACGAACCTGGCAAAAGTAACGCTCGCTCCAGGCTTTTCCCACTCACATAAAAATGTAACGTGTGAGGGCTACTAGTTATCTGTTCTATGATGCTAGCTGCGCAAGCATACTCTCAACAACGAATCAACCGAGGAGAAATATATCACGTGAGACCCTCTCTAGTGAAATCATTAAACTTCTAATGCTTGCAAATGCAAACCTATCTTGTCTTGCCACATATGCTGAGTGGTATTCAGAACCAAACACTGTGCCATACGTGTTTTTTTTTTTTTTTTTTGAGATTTTTATTGTTTCTGCGGCTAAGTGGTGAAAGCCGTTTGTCCCGGGCTCAAAAGGGTAGGGTTCATTTCGAGAGTTAAAGTCACACCTGAAAATATTTTTTTCTCTTCTTTTATTTTACATAATCTCAGGGACTCGATATTTCGCGAAGATTTTTCATGAAAGTCGAATAGTGTAGGGGTGTAAGGGTGTAAATTAACACTGTCTAACACTAACGCCAACACCCCCCCACCCCCCCCCCCCCCCTCCCCACCATAATTTGTGACCTTCCCGGGAACTCCCAACAAAATCTCGGAGTCACTGAGGTGAGGTTAACTAAAAAAACAGTACCGACACTTTTTACGGAGATTATTATTATTGATCCTCACTGGAGCTGCCGACTTAGTTCCTTGTGCGATGGTCATGGCAGGTGGACATCTGACATAGCTATATGAGATGACGCGTGGTGCAGTGTGGCCGCTCTTTTCGACTTCAAATCTGTTAAATCTCACTTCCCTGTGTGGGTTTTTGGCACCCGCTTAGACTGATTACACATTTCTGTGGGGACGATAAGGGGCACAACAAAACAACAACAAAAACACACAGTGTCTACCCCCGCTTGAATATTTAGTATTTAAGTATCTGTTTAAGTATCACAGACATATTGTACGATAAATAGCACGGGCGATCTGAAACGGATAGAGAGACAACCGGCTGACAAACAGAGAAGAAGGAAAGATAAATATTGACAGACAGACAGACAGACAGACAGACAGACAGACAGACAGACAGACAGACAGACAGACAGACAGACAGACAGACAGACAGACAGAGACAGACAGACAGACAGACAGACAGACAGACAGACAGACAGACAGACAGACAGACAGACAGGCAGACAGGCAGGCAGACAGATTGACGGACGACCAGCTAGTTTCTCTCTCTCACACGCACACACATACACACACACAAAGATACAGACAGACAAACAGACTCACCAACCGATCGTCAAAGGACAGATAGGCTGATAGACAGACATAAAGATATGTAGACAGAGAGATAGGTAGACAGAGAGATAGGTAGATAGATAGGTAGGCAAACTGACTGATAAACTGATAGACAGACAAAAGCGAACAGACAGACAGGCAGACAGACAGACAAAAGCGAAAAGACAGACAGACAGACAGACAGACAGACAGACAGACAGACAGACAGACAGACAGACAGACAGACTGGCAAAAGAACGTACATACTAGCTGACAGACGAACAAACATAAACTCTTAGTTATACAACAGTGCGTGTTTTACAAAAGTGCTGATACGTTGCCTACGACAACAACACAAGACCGACAGCATCACAAGACAGACAACAACACAAGACAGACAACATCACAAGGTGGCGGAGCTTGTAAAACAGAGTGGTTATTTTGCTGGGTTTATTTCTGTTTAAAACAAACAAGCAGGTAAAATCCTCTCGAGGGGTGAAGAAAGTCAAACGATCCCGTAGCGCGGATGCGATCTACAAGAGCGTGTGTGTGGTGGCCCAACACCTTCGCCGTCGCTCCTTGCAATTTGTCTTTTCCACACTTGCCGTTTCTGCGAGCGGTAACAATTTGCTATTTTACAAGGTCGACCTGTTACGATTTGTGATGTGTATCGGGCCAGGAAATTATTTTTCTAAAGGGTGTGTCGTTCGTTATAAGGTAATGTCTGTTTCATTAGGTATCTTTTTGACTTGATGAAATGCAAATTTCCTACCTATATACTTACTTGTGGCTGAGGCGTTGCGAACGCGTGTCCTAAATGTCGAAGTGCCAGGTTCGATCCCAGCTGCAGGCGATTTGGCCTTGCGTTGGTTCGACGTGTGTGGCTAAGGCGGTGCGAACGCGCTTTGTAATGCCAGGGTGCCAGGCTCAAACCCAGCTGCGGACGGTTTGTCTTGCGTTGGTTTCGACAGTGGTACCGATAACTTACCGTCCAGTAAGACATGGCAAACTACTGAACGGAAAATGTGCCTAGAAAAACCACAACAGCCACACACACAAAAAGGTAAGGTTGGTTCTGCGACGTCCTGTAAAGGATATGCAACTAACTTTTGGCCTACACAATGGTATCGAGAGCTGGCCGTTAAGGGGGCACTGGAAAACTAGGTAAATGCCTATCCTTTATGGGACCGTTGCAGAATCAGATAGACATCCTTTGTGTCAGAGCTGACTGAAAGTACACGAGACAGAAGATTTTCGATAGACATGACTATCAGTGCCACATGGCATGGACTCTAAGAAGAAGAAGTCACTTTCTTTCTTGCTCTAAGAAGAAGTCACTTTCTTTCTTGCTCTCTCTCTCTCTCTCTCTCTCTCTCTCTCTCTCTCTCTCTCCCTCTCTCTCTCTCTCTCTCTCTCTTTCTTTGTCTTTCCCTACAGAACTTGTTTTCTCCGGTTATCTGTATCCTTCTATCTCTGTATATCTCTCTTTCTCTATACTATTCTGTTTGTCATCATATCTTTTATTCTATATCTCTTTGTTTCTGTTTTGCTCTATATATCCCGTTTTCGCTTTTTCTCCCTCTCTCTCTCTCTCTCTCTCTCTCTCTCTCTCTCTCTCTCTCTCTCTCGCTTGCTCTCTTTCTCTCTAAAAATTATATATATATATATTTGTCCATCTAGCGCAGCAGCTCTTAACCTGTGGGTCGAACGACCCTTTCACAAGGTCGCCTAAGACCATCAGAAAACACATATTCACTGAAGTTATGAAATAGCAACGAGAATAATTGTATGGCGGGGGGTCACCACAACATGGGGAACTGTATTAAAGGGTCGGGGGGTGTCACTACAACACGGGGAACTGTATTAAAGGGTCGCGGGGTTAGGAATGTTGAGACCCCTGCTCTAGCGCCTCAGTCCAACTCTGTCTTCATTTTTCTTTGTCTATTGTCTCTCTGTGTCTGTTTTCTTTCTCACTCTTTCAATCTTTCTGCATTCCTGTCTTTGTTTTATCGTATCTCTCTCTCTCTCTCTCTCTCTCTCTGTACTCTCTCCCTTTATCTCTTTTCTTCTCTTGTTTTCTCTCAACTGTCTCCCTCCCTGTCTATTCTTTCTCGTCTCTCACTTTCTCTCTTTTCTTCTCTCTGTTATAATAATCTCTTTTAGTGTCTATTACCCCACTCTCTCTTTTCTCCGTCTCCCCCCCCCCTTTTTTTTCTTTCTTTTATTTCTCGCTATCTATTCTCTCTCATCTCAACCCCTCTCTCTCCTTTTTCTCTTGCATTCTTTTTATCCCTACTTGCTCTTTTCATCTTCAGCATTATTATACAATGTTAATCCCCTCCCACTCTCCACATAAAATCTTTCAAATTTGACACCAAAATTCTCACCATCACTAGGTCCTGTCTCCAAAATGGCTTGCTCTGCGTCTATTCTAACTCCCCTTTCTTACCTCTCCTTCCCTCCACCAGAAGTCTGTGTATCTGCCTCATTTACTCACAGGTAACTAATCTGACAATCTGTTTGATCACCTGCTGAATTGTTTACCCACGTCACTCACCCAGGCTGTCTGCAACGTCTAAAAGCGGCAGACACTCTAGTCCTTTCTCGGAAGACATCATTAGCACTAGAAATAGGAACCCTCTTGGCGCTGACGCCACCACACAATGTGCAGCCTCTGGTTATTTGTTTGACAGGAAAAAAACTTCAGTCTAAATGAGGAGTTGAAATAATCAGCGTGTCGTTTAAAAAAAAAAAATAACCAGTGATCAAATGAGCGTTGCATCTATAAAGCCTTTATAATCATATAACTCAACGTAAATGCACAATCTTCGATTATTTGTGTGACAGAAATAAATATTAATCTAAATGAGAGGTTGAGCTTGTCAGCTTGTTAGTAAAACGCATGATAAAATGATCTTTGCGGCTGTAAAGCTCTTATCAGCATAACACCCGCCACAGAATGCGCAACCTTCGGTTGTCTGTGTGACAGGAGAAAACCAACCAATCTAAAGGAGAATAGCTAGTCAGACTGTAAATAACAGGCAGTCAGGACTGAAAAATAAACCTTGTGGTAGAAAGACTTCGTAAGCGTAAAACTCACAAGATCACCCAGACAATCACTCACACACACACACACAAAGAAAATTATTGTTGTGTTGGAAGACTGTCAAATTCGTCACCTTCTTCTTCTTCTTCTTTTTCATCTTGTACCTGATCTAAGTGTCGGGGGGAGATGTAATGTTCGTTGATGAGCTCTGTCAAGAGCACTATTAAGACTGATGTTCATTTCTGTAAGGCTGTTCTTAATGCCATCACTTCATCTTTTCCGAGGTCTCTCCCTCGCTCTGTACCCGTTGTAACGTTTTAGTGTGGCTCGCTGAGGCAAATAGTACCAGGGCATTCTTGTAAGGTGTCCAAACCACTTACTTCATTTGTTGTTCTTTGATGACCTGTAAGACTGGCTTTATTCCTAGCATTCGTCTGATTTCATGATTTCGTATTCTGTCTTTCCTAATTCGTCACCTACGAATGACAAATGTAAGGTCAGAATTAACATTCATCCTTAAAACGCAATGTTCACGCCGGTAACCTTTACTTTCCATGATTTGACCTGGTACGAACTTTAGACTTTGTGCACCTGGGAGTCATCGTCATTTTTAGACTGGAAAAAAATCCCTTTCCGTCGCGACCCGAACCCACGATCTTCAAATCTGCAGGCAAGCATCTAGCTACTACACCACATCTGTTCCCAGCATGTCTAGGATTTCCGTGATCCCCATCCCACCTCTGCCCCCACCCCCACTACCCCCCCCCCCCCAAATAATTTCCCATGACCACATCAATCATGCATAGTTATTTTAATGTATTTGTTTATATAATAATCCTAAGGAAGTAAAGATCCCTTTCACGCCTTTATACCAGTCGGGCATATGGGAAGAGTACCCATATTTTTACATACCAGTAGGCACTAGGTGGGTCAGCATTACTCCGGACGTCTTTACTTCCCCATGACATACATCCCTGTACCTATTTAAGGTTGGGTCGACCTGAGACGCCCCTATATAACAATAATAATATTAATAATAATAGTCTAACTAATAATGTGCTCTGTGACAGAAAATATATTAATATTTTTTAAATAATATTGTGTGTTCGATACGTACTTCCATAACAAAAGGTTTTAGATACTTGGGTATTGCGTCACGAGGGTTGTGTCGTCCGTCATGTGAAAACACGTCAGCTAAAGTAACTGTGGAGGCATTTGTGGAACAACTATATTATTTGGAATATATTAGTCTGCCAGCGTCTGTGGCTTAGGCGTTGCGAACGAGCTTCGTAATACCGAGGTGCCGGGTTCGATCCCAGCTGGGGGCTTTGCGTTGGGTTTCGAAAGTGGTATCGAGAAGCCGACTGTGCAGAAGCAATGGCAAACTACTGGACTTAATTGCCTCTAAAAACTACAACAGCTAAAAATTCAAGGGTTGGCTTCGCAACGTCATGCAAAGAATACGCAACTAAATTAGTATATTTTTTTTGCCAATGTCACGATTACCATTTTAGGGTCGTGGGTTCGAGTCCTGAAGAAGCCGGACATTTTTAGTTTTTTTAACGAAATGACCGGATCGATACAGCCTTAATGGGTACCAGGTACAGTCCTGGGAAGTAAAGACGGCCGGCGTGATGTTGATACATCACCCATTAAGTGACGATTGATATGTAAAATATAAGTCTAGCCCAAATGCCCAAATACGCCTGAATGAGTGGAAAAGGGCAATTTACATTTTTCAACAATATTATTTTTATTAGGCACTTAAACCAGGCTTGTGTCTCCTGAGCGTCCCGCTCTTAGGAAAAATTGGTAATGCAGAATACCCCCCCCCCCCCCTTTTTTTTTTCTTTTTTTTTTCCCCCCAATTGCTTTCTTTGTCCGGACGCCCGTTATTCAATTACTGTTGTCTTTCAACCATTTAAGTAATTCGTCTTCTTCTTCTTTGCATTCGGTTTCGTATGCTCAGATCAGACCATCAGGCGGGTTGCCTTTATGAACTTGCCTGTCAGCTGCAGGTCCTGCAGGATTCCCCACAGCTAGCTCTGAACACTTTGCTGTTGAGGCCAGATGTCTTTTCGAAGTTGCAGATCTGTAGAATGTGCTCTAGTATTTAAGTGTCCTCTGACAGGCACATTGTGGGGATTGTAGTCTTTATTTTACGCATGTGGTAGTTGGGCTTACAGTGGACTGAAAATTGTTGTATGTTGCTTTCTGTTGAGTCTGCTGATGGCGGCTTGTGGATGTTTAGTGTTCGTTTGTTCTCTCTACAATTCCTTGTATTTTCCACTGATAAGTGTTGCGATTTCTGATAATGACAAAGTGGGTGTGCAGTTTCTCCTTTGTTCCATTTTTTACAAGTCTGTCTGCTAACTCATTTCCTGGTATGCAGCAGTGAGCCGGGATCTACTGAAGAACGATTTGAGATTTTTATTTTGTTTTTATTTTTCGAAAGTCTGTTTAGCTGGCCGGTCAGTTCTCGGTGTTTTCTCGTGGATCCCTCTGAGTCCCTTGAAGAAATGACATGCAGTCAAAAAGGAAAACTATTTTGCTTTTTTGAATTTTACTTTTCTCAAAAACTTTGGCTGAATCAATAATTGCTTGCTGCTCTGAAGTTTGCGGAATTTCTTCCCGAGGCGCATGACGTTTCTACTGTGGTCTCATCTTGCAGCATGATGACCCATCCAGCTTATCCGTTTGTTTTTTCTGCTCCCTTCAATGATCCATTGGTGTATAAGTGTCCATTCGGGTTTGGGATACAAGTTGTAGTCATGTACTAGGGTCTTTGCATGCAGTACTAGGTCACATTCCTCAGCCTTTCTGTCTATCTATGCCTGGAATTGTTATTGTGACTGTATAGTTAGGTTGTAGGTCTATTCTGTATGCCCGGATAATTTCCCACTTTAAAGGTTCTTTAGAAAGGATGTCACTGTTGTTTGCTTAGTACAGTCGGTTTTTGGTTAATTTAATTTTTTTTTTATTCTCTGCATGGGGTTGTAGTTCATTCGTTAACATTTTTCTGTTAGGGTAAGCAACTTTTCTTTCCTTGGAAGGCACAAATTCTGGAGGCCACAAGTTGCCTCCAGCTCATTAATTGGTGTGCTTCTCATACCTCCAGTAATGATTCTGTGACCTGTGTTCTGTATTTTGTCCAGTTTGATTTGACTGCAGTGGAGTATGCTCCCATGCCATACTCCAGTTTTGGTCTTACGTATTATGTGTATACTTGTCGTACAGTGTTCGCATCTGCACCCCAGCTTGTTCCAGTAAATTTCTTCATAAGTCTGATCCGCAGGGTAGTTTTCCTTTGAGTGTCTTCAATAGAAGGCCCCAGATTATCCTTTTGTCGAATGTTACTTCCAAGTTTGTGAGGTTTTCCTCTTTTGGAAGGATGTTGTCTTATAGGTACAGATAACAAAAAGTTTAAATTGATCAAAATATTTCATGTTATGAGAAACGATCCTGTTTGTGAGCCTGCAGTAATCAGATCTGGAAGAATATCAGTTATTTCCCTTCTGCTTCGTCCATAATACTTTAATGATCTTCATGTAATATTTAAGTTCAAAAGCCTCCCTATCTGTCTCATTCAAGATTGCTACAAATTAATTTTGGTTTTAAAGCCGAATAATGAGAACACTACAGACGGATAAAAAAAACCTGATGGTGATGTCTGAGAAGAAATTAACCCCAGAAGAGAACTGATTGCTTACATCAAAAGCAGACAATCTACATTCTTTGATAACGTCGTGAGAAGGATGGGGGAGGGTTGAAGTACGTGGCGACAACTAGAAAGTAAGAGGGGAAAGAAAAACAGACGAAGACCAAAAGGAAAAAAGCTGGACCTTTTGGTATAATTTCATAGAATTATATTTGTGTCAGAAATTATTGACGGTGGCGAGGACTAGGATAAACATGACTGCAAACCCCAGACCATATAGTCTAAAACAAAACAAAAAATCTAATTAATTGTTCAACTTAAAATTCAGCTCCACTTATGAATACTTCACGGATGGAGACAAAAAAAGCACATTAAAAACATGATAGAGAGAGAGAGAGCAATTGAAAGCATCGGTACTATTCATTTCTTTCACTACATCCCGAGGGCTGCAAGATTACTTACGGATTTCTAGGGAGTTATCCTTATAGTCTCATGTTATGGGGAGGGGGAGGGGGGGGGGGTCAGTGTTAGTAGGTGTTAATTTACCACTAAACCTACAACTTTAAACTCCTATATTCTAGAGGTGTCATGTGTTAGTTTCATCCTTCAATGGGGCATCAATTCCAGTGTGGGTTACTTTCGTTCGTTCGTCGCCCTGTTTGGAAGCGGCCGTCTTACTTCGCGACTTCCCCTTTGCCATGAAATTCTCTGACCTGTTAGCACTGTTGCATATAACCCTTACCCACCAGCATACATACACGGAGATTGTGGGTCCTTTTTAGGGCACTCTTCCGCTGCCAGCCCACTATGGCCCTTTTCAGGGCACTCTCCCGCTTCCAGCCCAATATGGCCCTTTTCAAGGCACTCTCCCTCTGACAGCCCAATATGGCCCTTTTCAAGTCACTCTCCCTCTGCCAGCCCAATATGGCCCTTTTCAGGGCACCCTCCCGCTACCAGCCCAGTATGGCCCTTCACACGGGTCTCCAAAATAACCCCAATTCGCATCTTAGTCCATAAGTTCTGGGCTAAGAGAAACACCGGTTGAAGCCAAACTTGACGGGTCGCTAATGAATTAGACAAATATCCAAGTTCATACTAGAGACAACACTAAAGACATAAACAATGTTTTTCGGGAGAAGGAAAGAAGAAGAACAAGCAAAAGAAGAAGCTCACCCTAACATAAATATAAAGTAGGACTTCAGGGAACTCCCTAGGAATTTCCTACGAAATCTCGAAGCTCCCGAGATGAGTGAAATAAAAGAATAGTACCAAAACATATTTCTATCGCAGAAAGAGAACCAAGTAAAACAGCTTTTTGTTAAATGGGACATAAACTAAGTATAAGTAGCTTTCTATAGCACCGAGTCTAAACCAAGGACTAAATTCACATAAAGAAGATTCACATATAGGACAGGAGCAAGCGGGTTTCGCTACAGCAGCGGCAGCTCTAAGATCAACACTGTATGTAAATGAAGTCTGATGGGAGGTACTAGGTTACGATTTGATTAAACTGACACCGATAAACTGCCAAACTGCCAGTCACTGCCAGACTGTACTACTTCTTGCGGTGAGAAGGCAATAAAAGAGACTGCACGCAGTACAGAGGCAATTCCCTTTTGAGTCATGCTGAGAAAACATTCTACAAAATTCTAGAGAACCCAGTTAAGTCAAGGCATTCGACAGAGTAGATGGGGGTCATACTAATGGGAGTTTTGAAAGGTTATGATGTGAAAATTTAATAAGCACATGTGAAAGCTTGTACAACATTGAATGTACGGTTAAAATAAACGAAGGAAACTGAAAACCATTCACCACAAAATCTTGAGTACCGCAAGGCTATGTTATGTCTCCCTTTCTCTTCATAAGTTACATTGATAACATCCATAAAGAAACCAACAAAACAAGGAATGTAATTTACTAGAAAGAACCAAAGCCAATCAAAGAAATACTATTAGCGGACGACCACACACTAATGTTTACTTCAGAAACAGAACTGCAGGACCATTCCAATTATTTAAACCAAATTTGTAAACAGTAACCCCCCCCCCCCCCCCCCCTCCTCCTCCTCTCCTCGCCTCCCCAAAAACAACAACAACAACATCGTTCTATGAAACAATCGTCTTGTGAGCCCTGTCTTGTCAATGGCAAGATGGGCTATATAACAAAAAAACTAGAACAGAAGAATTATGATTGACATGATATTCCTTTGAAAGGCTTTTAATTTAGCAATAAAAGGTTTGAAGTTTGAGCAATGGATCAACATCTTGGCACACGGGTAGTAACCCAATATTGCTACGTTCTTCTTCTAACCTGAGTCTGAGTCCGAAGAAGCTCAGCACAGTGCACAGGCTCTGTAGCACCGGCGGGGATCCTGAAATACTTTAGGTAGATTTTTAACTCCAGGTTTTACCATAGCTACTTTTTTTCGATTTTGAACTGGCAAGGTTTTTTTTTTTAACGTGCGCAACAATACATACGGGTGTCCGATCTTACTACACAGAGACCAAGGTGAATTACTAGAAGTAAAAAAAAATCTTATCTCTTCCTGGGGATTGAACCCAGAACCTCTGGTACTCGAGGCGAACACCATGCCTCGAGACCAGGCAGGTCCCCGGCAATAAGAGGTTAGATCAGGAAAGACGAAATCCGAAGGAGAATGGGAATAGCTGCAGCAATGAATTTCATTAGGAGACAACAAATGAAATGGTTTGGACATGTAACCCTGAAGTCAGCAGACAGTATACCACAGCAAACAGTTATGTACAGACCAACAGGAAGGGAAGAAGCTGCAGACCGCGCAAATCATGGACAGAGAGAGTAACAGAGTCCCTGAGAATCCCCTTTTAGGGAGTCGCCATGACGGAGCGGCTAAACGCTCGCCGAAGATCGGAAGGTCTTGGGTTCGCTCCCTGGCGGAGCCGGAACTTTTTTTTTTTTAAAATGACCTTGGCTACCAGGTCGACCCAGCCTTGAGTGGGTACCAGGTGCAGTACTGGAAAGTAACGGCGGCCGGCTTGATACTGACCACATCACCCATCTTGTGCCGATTGGTCTATAAAATTATAGGTCTAGTCCTATATGCCCTATACGCCTAAAGGCGTGGAAGAGGGTCCTTTATTTTTTTTTTTTTACTTATGGATTCCCTTTTTACAAAGCACACAAACGGGCACTTGTTCGTAAAAAATATGCTTGACCTTGGCACCGCAAGATACCAGAAGATCAAGATGAAATGAGATGAGATGAGATGAGTTAAAAGGGAGCAGTAAAAAGA
This sequence comes from Candidula unifasciata, assembly GCA_905116865.2. NCBI lineage: Eukaryota > Metazoa > Mollusca > Gastropoda > Stylommatophora > Geomitridae > Candidula > Candidula unifasciata. Next base: position 54,001 of record CAJHNH020002919.1, read on the forward strand.
TGTGTTTTTGGTAAGGTCTTGTCAATTTGGAAGTAAGTGTGGATCCCAGCAAGAAAGAGTGAGCGGGAAAAAAAGTACAACTTGTGTACAACCTGTATGCTACTGGAACAGCCAGCATCCGCACATTAAGGCAGGGCTATTTAACCTAGGGGACACAGTTTTGAAAATGGGGATGGTCACTATTCAAATGTCCAAGCCCCAGCTTCGAAATATTAATATTACAATACAACTGGTTATGATCCGAGTGCCATTTGCTAGGCTTCAACGGACCGCATTTGGTCCACAGACCGCTTTTTAAATATCCTTGCTGCGGAAGACGGAGCATCTATGTCATTAAAACCTAACGATTGCCGCATTAACTTTCCATGTTATTTCTGGTGTACATTATCAATGGATGCACTGGATCAGATTCAAAGTTCTTGTCGATGCAGACTGGAACCCAGGACTTTCTGGCAAGCATACTAAGGTTTATCCGTTGCGTAACCGTGACATATACTCACCCACCTCCTCCCATCCCTAATATTAGATAATAATTTGTTGATACCCTCACCACAACCCTCGGGACATTTCCATAAGTGCGCCGCCCCTTGCTTCAGCAGCCAGCAATCCTGATGGTGTCAGTAACCATTGATATGGTTCGCATTTAGTATAAAATTTACCAGATTTTGTTTCGCGCGTTGATAAAGAAATAACCTTGTATTTTCAGGTAAAACAAAAGCATATCGGGATCTGTTTGCTACTGACTTCGTGAGCACAGGCGCACAGACGCGGATTTTTTTTTTTTTTCTTCTTAGTTTACGTGCCAACATTTCGCTAATTTACGATCAGATACTGACAGCTTTCATGGGCTGAAGTCTGTAGAACAGAACCCATCATATGTTTTCGTCTACCTGCGTAGACGATCACGTTCCTGCGTAACCATCTGTTTTTCTGTGTTCTTTATATGCGGCGGTAAAACTAACGTTGGTCTCCCCACGGACCGCCCATATACTCACCATCT
>CAJHNH020002919.1:60000-72500 GCA_905116865.2 Candidula unifasciata
CTTGAGTTAGAAGAAGAACGGAGCACTAATGAGTTGCAACCCGTGTGCCACGATGTTGATCCGTTGTTTAAACCTCAAAACTCAAGTAAATTTAGGTCAAAAAGACTAACGTAATGTCAGGAAATTATGATGGTGCAGTTCGAACTTCAACGCAAAAGTGTCATACCACAGTTACCTCAATGCTGGACCAATAAATACCACACAGAATATCAAGCACTGTCCCTTGTGACCAAATTTACAGGCTGTTGTCTTAGCAAAGCCATTGGCATGCACACGTATTAAATATATAAGACAGCCACAAACAAAGTGCAAATACAAAGTCGGGCACTAGAAATTCAGTTTATCGCTGATGGAAGCAGCAGTTACAGGAGATCAGTAGTTGCACACGCAATTAATCACACAAGGCACCACTAGTTCTCTAGTAACAGACCACTCGCCATTGTCTGAATCTCCAGTTCACAACATTAACACTGTTTGGCACAACGTAAGTAATTAAAAAGGATACCAACAGATACTAAAAAGAGTAGGAGTGACCAGCATGAATACAACTCTCGCTACCAGCTTTACCCTTATAGGACTTCAAACTCTTTCAGACTGGTGTAGACACTGAAACTTTTAAGTAGGCTGAACCGGGTATCAGAGGCTAGCTCTTTGGATCTAACATTATGGATGCTATTTTTGACATCGCAGGAGTGTTTATTTCTTCAAGTAACAGCGTGCAATAGAAAATTAGACACACACAAAAACGGAATGTCGATATATAATTGACCTAGAAGAAGACACAATTGATCTTTTTCACGTAGTTACGTATATTTGATGAGAGCTGCGTCAACAAAGCGACTACCAATTATCTGTCTGCCCGAATGCCTACAGTTCAAATCCCTATGCATTTTTTTTTAAATGACAAATGACCTTGACTTTTACATTACAGGTCGACATCTATAATGGGTACTAGGTAATCATGGGGAAGTAAATGCAGACGGCGTGAAGTTGACTACATCACATTTCAAGTACCGATTGCTTCTTAAAACATTTATGTCTAGCAATAGCCTGTAACGTGTCCTTACCTTTGTTTTACATTGTTTACTTCTATTGGCTCTTGCATCATTGATAGTCTTCTAAAGCTCTGTTTTAATCTTTCCAGATCACAGCAGGGAACTAAGCAGCTGTCTTGTTGGACTCAACAACAATGAACTTGCATTTACAGCAATGAAAGAGATCTGACTCGTCACTACCATACGTGGAAAGGTCCTCTTACTACGATTGGTTCACCTTTTCATTTCTGGCACTGTACTTTTGTTGAGCCCATACATTCAAAAAAGTTGTCAGCAGGCAAACCGCCAATTAAAAACTTGAACTCAAGCTTGAAGCCGTTTTTTTTTATATGAGACATAGGAAGGGATTTGTAATACAAGAAACATTCATTCCTGAATATTTCCAAGATATTAGTCTTTACCTGCAGTGTCAAGGGGGAAGAACTCAGTTTGAGAATATGATTATTATGTGTTTGGTGTGTTAGCTGGCAAGTTGAAAGCTATGGAAAACATTCGCTTTAATGTGACAGGGATTTTAGGATGTGATAGTAGAAGAATTGGTGGATAGTAATTACGATTTGTAACATTTGGAAAAAGATGTAACAGTTTCACAGCTGTAATTTCTTTTCTGAGGATGTCAATTTGAGAGACCACGAATACTACGAATCGTGTACACCGCTTTGGCAACAAATAAAAACATCACACGGGGTGTACACTGTTTTACAATAAATTAATTTTCTTGCAAAACAATATGGAAGCAATAAAAAAAACGGAAAGCTTGGACAGTTCGTTGAAAATATTAACTGCCCAAGGTATTTAAACACTGTTTTCATCGACGAAAAACTGCAAATCTAGTGGCGGACAGTTTTTGTTGGCATTTCTGACGGCTGCTATGGGCTTTTAATGAGTGTTTATGTTACTGGCATTGTCGAGACTACAATCTGTTTCCGTTTTCTCACAAGGGACAACTATGGCCATTCTGAGTAGTTTTTGTTGACATCGAAAAGGACAATTATTTGGTGACACGAATGCTGTTATGTGGGAACTGATCTGAAGATTCGAAGATTTAGACGATCCTTCGAATTGTTTGTAAATTCATTTCTCTATTGAGACGTATTTTATAGAACGAGCAAGTCCCAGTTACAGCAGCCAGAAACTGCTGATTAAGAACGCCTTGTGTCATCAAAAGTGACTGGATGACAGTGTGAAGAAGAACAAATTGGTTGCAAGTACTCTCAGGCGCGTCACGTGAACCAACCCGAGCTCCGATTGGCTGCTTATGGTTAACTACGTTATTTCCGTTCAGTATTTTCCTATTGCTGTCTCAACAGTACGATGATCATGTCATTGTTAAAATCAATCTTCAGTTGATACATTTTCTTGTATTGGGGACACGATGAACGTTGTATATTTGTGTTGATGCAATAACTTACGCTAAAAATTTACATTGGAGACAAACCATATAATGCACATTTCTATTAGAGACATACATAAAGCTACTATATGTCTTACTGAAGCATACAGTTAGTTGCGTAAACTTTACAGGACGTTGCAGAACGATCACCAGCAATTTTGGATGTTGTGGTTTTTCTAGCACATTTACGTTCAGTAGTAGTTTGCCATTGCGACTGGACGGTCGTCTCTCGGTACCACTGTCGAAACCAACGCAAGACGGTTTGTTGTCAAATCGCCTGCAGCCGAGATCGAACCTGGCACAACGGCATTACGAATCGCGTTCGCAACGCCAAAGCCACAGACGCCGGCTGAAGCATATCTGTAGTTAATATTTCCACTGGACAATACATTTCGCTATATATTGACATTGGAAAAGTATCTTGCATTACATAGTTTCACTGGAGCCGCACTTTACACTACAAATTTCAGTTGGAGACATGTCCCAACATATGAATACAGGAGTTGTTCATTTGGCACAACCCGGCTGACCAGAGGTCATGGGGTAGGTCCCAGAGAAGATACTTATTTCAGCGGGTTAAAGATAACCCCCATGGAAGAAGTCCAGCCAGCGAACACAACATGTACGAGTTGCACTGTTGTCCTAGCAACTGTTGAAGACACTTCATAGACAAAACATATCGTGGATTGGTTTTTGTTGAAACTGGTCGCTACTACAAGACAGAGAGACGGGAGCGAAATAAAAGCCATTACATAAGCCAGTTTGAAATAAAACATAAAAAAAATAAGAACTAAAACTGGAAAACTAAACCAGTTTTTATTGTCATATATTGGGAACATTAATTATTAGACGGAATATTTAAAAAAAAAAAAAATTTTTTCCGTTAGCTTTGCAGGCACGAAAATTAGTTTATTTTGATAATGGAATTTATGGACGTGTCCATTTGTAAGTTAAGTAAATTAATGCCTAACGTTTGAAAAATAAGAATCGCTGAACGTAATTTAATCTTATAGAATAATATTTACGTGTAATGTAAAAATGACAGAAATCGTACAAATTGTCTAACAAACGCTTAGCATAATCCTGTTTGAGTTTCCATTGCATTTGTAACAGCTACATAATTTACAACTAGTCTGCAAAATAAATGCACATATAGACATAAACTGTCAAAACATTTGGTGTATAAACCACTAATTTTACGCGAAGTAGTTTGTCACTGCTTTCTAAACAGTTAGCTTTCGGTACCACTGTCGAAACCATTCAAGACATTCTGCTGCCAAAACCATCCTCAGCTAGGATCGAACCCAGAGCCCCGGCAATGCGAAGCGCGTTCGCAACGCCTAAGCCACACACACAGACTGGTGTTTTTTGTCAAGAATTAAATTCACTTCTGATTAGGCTAGGATGTGGCGTTTTTATTGAGAAATCAGTGTACGTATAGTCCAATAAAAGTGTTTAGATAAACTTTCGTTGTGACAAAGAAAGTTGCAAAATGCACAGCAAATGTTTATCAAGGCTACCTGGTCTTGCTGCAGAGAGCGGAAGTTGAGGCTCTGAAATCCTCAGTTGGTGTAAGAGTATCTTCCCTTATCTCCTGCGTGATTTTTGTTGTTGAATTTTTAGTGCCGGCGTTGCGAATTTTTAAATGACCGTATCTTTTCTCAGACAGAGGAAATGTATCTCCCCTGCAAGAAAAAGTTCTAAACAAACCGTTAAATTTGAAACCATCTCACTCAAAGTCTGGCCAGTGTAATCGCTCCATGGCAACGGAAGGATATATTTCGGTACCGACTGCATTCAAAACACTATGCACGTGGATTGAGAAAAATGATATTAGCTGCGAAGGAAGATACTGGAAAAGCCGTTAATTTTCAAACAATCCTACGGCTTCATTTGTCATGAGAGACAAATATACATGGAAACAGAAGGATACCCGTGGGTGTCGACTGTAACAATGGAGGACGTGGATTTGCTCGGTGATCTCAGGCCTAAGTTTCTCATCATGTGGGCAAAAGCCATCCCGCTCGTCTTCCTGGCTGTCTCCACAGTTACCTTCAACATGGTGGTTTTGTGGATGTTCAAAATGAAGAAATCTTTGAGGAGTTGCAAGAACATTTATTTAGCCAGTCTGGCACTAGCTGATCTCCTGATTGGCCTGTGCATGTTCCTGGCAATTTTTCAGCAACTAAAGACTAAAGGCGATTGGCTACCGGAATTTTGGTGCCGTTTCTATTTAATCCTGAGACAATCAGCGCTGTATGTTTCTCTACTCAGCCTGGTGCTTATCACCGGGGACAGATGGTGGTCCATTCACTACCCGTTTTCCTACAGATCACGAACGCGTAAACGGTATGCTTTTATTGCTGTAGGGTGTGTTTGGGTATTTGGATTCGTTGTTCATATTCCACCGGTGACATTATGGAACGATATCACTATTAAACTAAGCACGAATACGTCTAGTGTCGACTCTATCGTGTTGGAACTGCCCACTACATGTGAACTTCCTTTCTCACAAAGTACGATATTTGTGTCTACAGCTTCGGTTGTCCAGTACTTTTTACCTCTAATGGCCATGCTTAGTTTAAATTGCAGCCTCTATGTAGGCATTCTTCAGCGAAAGCAAATTCAAATTCGGCGATCTGTCTCAACATCAGAAAGGATTGGATGGCATGAAAGACGAACGTCGGTATCTTCAATCCCTGATTTTAGCTTTTTTGCTGAGGAAAGTATTCATCTCCTAAACGGCGCAAGCCCACGACGGTTTCACACTCGTATGAGTACATTAAGAAGAAACTCTGCCGATGTAGTTCTTCTGAGATCTGCTGCGTCGTCTCCCCTGTTTGGAAACATGAACTCGCGTCTTGGGCATAAATCTAGAAGGTTCAGTTGGACGCCACGAAACAACTCCATTCGGCCAATGAAATGCGGCGAGGAACTGGCTAAAAGTTTATTGGTTAAACAAGACAGAAGAGCTGCTTTCTGGTTGGGTCTTCTAGTCATTGTATTTCTTCTTTGCTGGCTCCCGCACACTATTGTAGGAATACTGCAATCGACCAAATGTGTTAACATCCCCCAGTGGACCAAAGACTTGACTCTGTGGTTTTTGCTCATTAACTCGGCAGTTAATCCTCTAATGTATGGATTTTTCAACAGGGAGATTCGTCGAGCCTTCAAGTACTGGTTGTGGGGAGAAACTAGCCCAAAATGGCGGGTCAAAAACGCTTTAGCCTTATACGGTGTTGGGTTAACCACAGCTGTAGCTGTACCTAAGCGTGTTTCGTCCGGGTTCGAAGCTGTGCCGGAGTAGTGCACGGCTGTGGCAAGAAGTGTTTATCATTCCTGTTTGTTTGGGTAATTATTCAAATAACACAGTACGTAAATATCTGGAGAACCGCCTTGTCCACATAACAGGATCTAATTCACATAAGGAACTTAACATCCAACACAGTTTTATCTAATATTGTCTTTTTATTTACGACCCCTGTCGTTCACAACTGTTTATGGCAAATATTTATTTCCGATGGTAACACCCGTGTCAGAGATTCAACTAGTCGGACAAATGTGCAATTTCTCTTGGAGATGTTTCTTTTAAGTGATGCTGTGTATTTATGTTTGTATTTGTGGTCTTGTATATTATTGTAGTGTACTGATGAGGTCTCTCTAGTCGCAACGTTTTCTTGTCGTTTGAGTTTGTGATGATGTGAAGAAGCTGACTATGGTTTCACTTTTCGGTTGGCAGGATATCTTTTCAAGGGTAACATTTGAGCAGTTTTCCTGAATGGTGAATGAGAGCACAAAACAAAAAAGTGTTAACTAATTATTGCCTGTCGGATTGCAATGTTGGTAAACAATTAATAGCAACAGTTATTTCCACCAGTACGGACTGTAGCAGAGCTTTCAAAACTGGGTGCTGCGACACATTAGTGTGTGAGCTGCGGTGTGAAAGTGTGTCGCAAGAAAGTAAAGCATATATTTTACAGATCTGGCTTATTTGTATGCTGCTGTTGATTCTTCGCCCCTCAGGCAAAGGCACTCCGATTTCGAATGAAGCACCCCAGGTAGTCGACTTTTACTACATACTTCTTAGGGGCAGTGGATCTATTTCCCCTACCCCACGCCCACTTTCCAGTAATGAGGCTCCGATACCGGGTCACATTGAAACAATGTACTGTATGTTCCAATAGAAAAGATAAATGTTGCTTGCTTCTGTAAATGTCAGTTTAAATTTTATAACTACACCTGACGGATACAACAAAACAGGACAGGCAATAAAAATGTGAAATAGATTGTTTGTGCTCTCTTTGTTTAAAAATACTCTTCATTATCTCATACCAACTGCCAAAGAGAATTATCCCGAAGAAATACGATGACTTACAAAGGGCAGGATAAGGGAGAAAGATCTCACAGAAAATGGAACGATAATACCAAGAACAGCTTAATGAAAGTGAAGACCAGTGTTGTATACAAGGCATTAGAAAGAGCACACAAAAGATACCTACAATGTAAGTTACATCTACCCCTAAACTTCAGTGTTCATGATCCTCACCGGTGCAACGGAGTTCGTGCACTGGGCTGAGATTTTTCAAACAGGCTTGAGTTAGAAGAAAAACGGAGCACTTATGGGTTACATCCGTGTGCTATATTGTTGATCCGTTGAATAAACACAAACATAATTTAACAATAACACAACAACGTTATTATTTTAAGAGCGTATTTGTATATGTATTCTTTGTTTTTAGAAGATGAATTATGTGAAAATATGTGATTTGAGAAGACATTTAAACCTGACAATAGCGTGTTCTCAAATTTTACAATGTCCACTTCTGGGTTGAGAGGAGTTCGTTTCTTGTATTATTCACATCATTATTCACATATATAGATCATATTGGCCTTGTAGAAGGTGGGGTGCCAAGAAACAGAGGCAGGGAATGAGCAGTGAATAGATGGATACATGACATAAGTTACACCTTGGCTAGAAAAGACCACGAGAGCTGACGAGAGACGCAGTTTCTTTCAGGCGGGCTGTGATGAGAGCGAGGTTCTGCAAAGGACCAGCGTCATGGTGATACTACTGGAGCTATCTGAATCAAGATTTTAGGACAAGAAATTGTTCTTGTTACACACCTGATTTTAACATATTACAGCATAAATCTAAATGTTAGACCTAGTGGTTTCTGTCTTTATAGTTTTATATGTGGTCGTCCATCTAGCCGCTGTTTTGACAATTGAATGTCTGTTCGTTCTACAAGCACTGTCTCTATGATTCTGTGTCTGATCGTTCTGTCAGCTACTGTCTCCATGATTCTGTGTCTGGTTGTTCTGTCAGCTACTGTCTCTATGATTTTATGTCTGATCGTTCTGTCAGCTACTGTCTCCATGATTCTGTGTCTGATCGTTCTTTCAGCTACTGTCTCTATGATTCTGTGCCTGGTCGTTCTGTCAGCAACTGTCTTTATGATTCTGTGTCTGGTCGTTCTGTCAGCTACTGTCTCTATGATTCTGTGCCTTGTCGTTCTGTCAGCTAGTGTCTCTATGATTCTGTGTCTGGTCGTTCTGTCAGCTACTGTCTCTATGATTCTGTGTCTGGACGTTCTGTCAGCTACTGTCCTAATGACTCGCCTTTCATTCCTTTTTAGTTACTCTTTTATTTCTTCCTAGACTCAAGTGGACAACAGAAATATCAACGGAAGTAGAAACGGCCGGTGTGATGTTGACAACATTACACAACCGGAACAGATTATTTTATTATTCCTTAGTGTAGCTTATATTTCTTTGCAACATACACGCCCTCAGCAGTTAATGTTTTATTTTTGCAATGCTTCCTTGAATTTGTGCACCACACTGCAGTAGTGGTTAGTGTACGATATGCTTAGAATGCTTTTGATTTAATTCCTTTCGACACCCTTAAATTCTCTAGCGCTTTGAAGACTGCGCTTGATCTTTGTTTAACAGTAAACAGTATGATGCGTGCATGCATAAACTAATGAAACTAAACTCTATAAGTAATTAAAATAGTAGTTCATCAAGGAAACTAATGAAACTAAACTCTATAAGTAATTAAAATAGTTGTTCATCAAGGAGAGGATTAATGAAACATTGGAGAAAAAATCCTTTGGTGTTTACAGAATTGCAGACTTGAAAGAGCCAGGTCTGCTGGCATATTTGAAAATGTAACGTAAACAAAGACGCTAGAGAAGGGAGAAAACTGCATGTGTTGCATTCCCCAGGTTTTCTTTGTTTCAACCGACGGTTCCCAAATGATTTGCGGGAGAAGTACTTGTATGCGAGGGTATCTGGCAACAAAGCTCTGTGTTAGATTCTTCTATATCTATACCGTCTTTATGTTATAGCTGACAAAAAAGACTTTCCGAAGTCGTCCTCTTGTCCCTTGTGTTCACCAGGCTGTAAACTCCGGCAGAAAGTTATGGTTGTTCGTCCACCTCAGGAATTTTTTTTTTTTTTTTTTTATAAAAATCTGCATGTTCAAGGCACATCCGTTTCATAGATATGGCCTACTTGTATGCTGATTTCAAGTCCGTCCTTTTGAGAGAGAAAAAGAAAAAGCTCGACCACGTTCAGACTGCTGCTAGCTAGCCTAGACTGATAACAGTCTCCGCCTATATTTGTGGTCTGGGTTATTTGCGTCACTTTCGTGACTGAATACTAGTGTTTGTGCCATTTCTGACTTGATGCTTCCATCCGAATCATACCGTTCGTCCTGTTGTCACTGAAGCATGTCTTCCTTCTTCTTTCTTGGTGTTTCCTGTTTGTTCTGTCTCCCTTTGATCTGGCTAGGCGTATCTCGAAGGAGAGCGAGCTTCCATACACAACGTCCTTTCGGCCACCATTTATTGTTTTTTAAAAGCTCGCTCTCCTTCGAGATACGCCTAGCCAGATCAAAGGGAGTCTCGCCGTTTAGGCAGATGTATCGGACCTCTAAGGATACCCCAATGTGATCTTCCCTGCTGCAGCTAGGCTGATTATTTGCTCATAGTCTGGTAGTCTGGTAGTCTTAGTTTCAGCATCATAGCAAACGGGTCGCCCCATCTTTGCTCCGCTCCTGTGCCAGCGAAAAACACTCAGAATGTCTATCACAGTCCCTTGTGGAAAGATTGACAGACTGCTGTCTCAGCATATCTAGCATACACTCGCATTAAAGCATACGGTAGCCATCTGAAGTGCTAACACAAACAGTCCAACATTAGAAATGCAGTTCATCATTGATGATAGCAGAACTTGTCGCCAACAGATCAGCAGTTGCCCGCGCGATCAGTTTTAATACGGGCCCCGCCAGCATTGCACGACAGGCATCGCACCATTTTCTGAATCTACAATTTTCACCACCACGTTGGTCACAGTCGAAAATACATTCCAAATGAAATCCGCAGCTCACAGGGTCACGCCATGCATTCAACTCAGAAGCTGGGCGACGAAACTATATCCAGTCTACAAATGGAGCAAAAATGCATCAGCCACCGTCCGGCAGAAGCAAAAAATTTGCCTCTGCTCCGAACAGCGCCGCTGTCTAGCGTCCATTTTAACCTGAAGTATCCTATTTCAGTGTTACACTATTTAATTTCCCTCTCTACTGTCATCCGTAACGTTTTTCTTGTTTCCATGGACTGTCTATGGAAAGATGTCCTTGCCGAAATGTCACGAGGCAAATCTATGTCGAGCCCGTAATCATCTCATTGCCCTGATAAAATGTGGAATGTTGAATTAGGAATTAGAACTCGGGACACTCCCATTAGTGCTCCGTCGCCATCTTCAGTGCAAGCGAAGAGTTCCAATAACGATGGCACCGGTAACTGATTGTAAATCCGTCTCACCTTTCGCCTGAGTGTTGAACGTCAGCTAGATCTCATGGTAACTCCACGCAGAGTCATTCACGTCAGACCGTAATGATTTTTGTGTGCTTCTGCACTATTCACTCATCCCCAAAGGGCCTTCACAACTTAATGCTTGCCATACATCAGTTTACTACAAAGTGGTGCAGAACCGGCGAGTCTGTCTGCCTGCTTATTTCCCAACACAGCGTCGTAACCTGGGAAAAAACATCAAAAGGATGATAACTACCCGGGACCTCTGATAACGCTTGACAACAATGAACATCTGGTTCTTTTCCTTCTCGTTCTTCTTGTCCATGCTATCTGTACCGGTTCTAGTTTTATTGCAAATGATTCAGCCCACAAGTGCTCCATTTCTTTTGTGACAGAGCAAAGAGACAGCTGCGCTGACAAATCCAACAGCTCGCTCATATAGTAAATACATATTCAGCTGTCAGAGGTGCTAACATCAGCAGTCCGTCATTAGAATTGCAGATCAATGTCGATGGAAGTGGTGGTCCCGACAAACTGGTAGGTTTACACTCATTTCTGCATAAGGAGTACAGTACTGTACCATCTGTTCCTTGGCAACAAGTCACCCGCCATTTCCGGAATATGCGGTTCACTACATAAATGGCAAAAGATATAAACGAAGTGAATTCAAAGCGAATTCCACAGCTCAAAGTGTCGTACCATACAATCAACTCAGTAGCTGGCAAAGCCGTTACATCGTTTGTTGTCCCACGCTGTTTCTTGCTGGGAATTAAAACTACAATTTTCCTATGGATTACACGGGGAAAGCAGAGTCTAGCACATGAAGGTTGTGTAGGCCCGAGCACGAGAGGTTAAGAAACATAAAGAGTCTTAGTGAATGTTGAAATAAGAATCGACATCATAGCACTAGGGACACCCCATAAGTGCTTCCTCCCCATCTTCAGCAGCGAAGAGTTCCAAATCCAATCGTACCAGTAACTGATTGTATATCAGTCTCGCCTTTCCCCTTGAATACTGAGCGTGGGCCAGACCCCCTGGTAACCCCTTGCAGGGTCATTCTTCTCAGAAAACTGCACACCTCTGCTCCATTAAGACCCAAGTTCATCAACTGTCATTTTATTGTTCCACAATCACCATCATGTGTCCTGCCAACTGGCGTAGATGCTCCAAGGTTACCCGGAACAGATCTTTTAATGATATCCCTCCATGCCATAGTATCAGCCCATCCAGCATTATCTCTCTTGGTCTGCCTCTACCCCCTTTTCAACTGATCTGTCCAGTTGTCACGCTGTTCTCCAGTGTCTCTCTTCTCATTATGTGGCCAAAGAACAGTGTTTGTCTCTTTCTTATTGTTGTACATAGAGATCTACTTTCCATAGCTTCTTTAAAGCAATCATTGTTAATCACTCCGGCCGTCCAAGGTATTCCTAACATTTGTCTCAGAAACCATATCTTTGTTGCTTCCAAATTAAGGAAAAATCTTGTTCAACAATATTCTCAAAATTCGATTTAGACATTTATTCGGAAAAGTTTCTAGTTTATGTGTAATTCGTTTTGTGGATTCGATGTGAATATGCACACAGAATGATGATTGAGATTCAACCCAACCAGGATACCCACCAAGCGACAAACACCAGTGATACAAAATGCCACCAGCCAAATGAGGATTACCCGGGGAGAGTTCCCCAAAATCCCGTTCAACTGTTAGGTTATATTAGCACCCGCCCCCCTCCCTCCGCCCACCCCCTCTCCAGTTGGAGTGAGGCTCTATACACACAGGAGAACACGAGTGCAGACTCTGACCCGGGCGTCAGAAATGTTACGTCAAAAACATGTGATGGCAGCAATGTTACTGAAATTTCAGGTATTTTTTGTGGAAGATTCTTTAAAACGCCAGCGGGTTTTGCTAGTCACACTCGCCATCGCCATGAGGATGGATTTACATGCAACCCTATATCACAGGGCTATTCACATGGCGGCCTGTGGGCCACATGTGGCATGAGGAGGATTACTAAGTTGCCCGCGGATCACTGCCAGTCGTATCATATAGGGGATTCTTCTATGCTTGGATTTAGACCTCCGGCTTGTTACGGTGCCTATTTTTTGAAATATTGGTCCCGGAGTAAACTACTAGTTTGAACAGCCCTGTGGGTAACACTACGGAGTCATTAGTAAAACAACTAGTAAAAAAGAATCAATACATTGCACAATTCTGCTTACAAGCAGACGATA
>CAJHNH020002919.1:77500-87500 GCA_905116865.2 Candidula unifasciata
AACGGTTTAACCACGTCAACGCGTAGACAACGTAACTATGCAAACAAAAACAACACACGATCAATAAAGAGAACTAAACACCGACATGGTCATATGTAGGAACGAAAGTAGCTTTACTTTACTCTCACAGCAAATATGAACATGCAGATTGTTTTGCATGGCTGCACTGATAAAACAAACAAGAATAACATTAACACCCTGGCATGTGTATCGTTGACACTTGTTTATGATCTTTGGGACGGCGATACCGTTGCCGCAAACACAAATTCGGTCTAAACACATCTAGAGTGTTTTCACTGTTGATGCAGGATTCGTTTCCGTTTAAATCGTGTAGGTCTCCTGCTTCGATGTTAGTTAGTGATCGCATGTGAGTGTTGAATGTTAAGTCAGAATCAACATCATAGCACTCAGGACACGTCAGTAAGCGCTCTGTCTCCATCTTCAGCAGCAAGCGAAGAGTTGCAGTTACGATGGCACCAGTAACTGATTTTACGTCCGTCTCGCATTTCCCTTGAGTGTTGAGTGTCGGCTAGATCCACTGGTAACTCCTCGCAGTGCCATTCTCCTCAGACCGTGGTGATCTATCTGTGCCTTCGCACTATTTACTCGCTCCCAAAGGGCCCTCACAACATCTAGCTTATCATACATCAGAATCGGCCAGTCCATCTGCATGCTCGTTTTCTAACACATCAGCATTTTATATTCTCTAGCTCTAGAGCTCTATTCCCGCAGCGTGTCAAATTAGAAAATACAGTTCTCTTGGTTGTCAGACAGTGGTGCGAGAGTAGTACCATAGAGGAAATTGAGACCTTGCTGCATAACATAGCCGAGGTTTTAGCTGCACTGCAATTGGGTCACCCCCACTTGCTAAATCAAACCAAATGTCTCTCACTGTCCTATTTGAAAAACTGTAGAACAAACAGTTTGTCCTGGCACGTTCCATAAACGTGCGCACGCAGTTAATGCACAAGGCAGTTGCTAGATGTGCCAAAGTCCACAGTCGCCACCAGAAATGCAGTTCCTCGATGAAAGTGAATGCATACGCCCATCAAAGCCAAACTCCATAACAGAGACGGCGTATTCACATAATTATACACAGTTCCACATTAAGGTCACCCTTCTCCGAAATTGTTAAATTCAAAATGATACAAGAATCCTTTTTGTTTCTCATAAGCGGCGCATAAGGCATAAAGTAGTAGGCTTAAATTTTTACAGACAAATCGGCACTCAGTGGGTGATGCCAACATTACCCCGGTCGCCTTTACTTTCCAACACATTAACTCTTCTAATCCTAGGGAATTCTCGTAGCAAATGCCCAAGGGAATACACTAACACCTAGGAAGCTCACTAATGCTTAACAGGCAATAGACGCAGCGGAAGAAGCCAGTATGGAAGCCAGATTTCTTGAGTATATCTGACCGCGGATTAAAACTGAGGGAAGCGCATTATGCCATTTTGCGGATTCATGTGGATATGTCTGTTACTCATCACACGTTGCATGGGACAAACGGTTCAGTGGTACTCATTGTGGACTACATCGACCTAGGAGCCAAGGTCAGTTTTGAAACTAATCGTACTGGATCTGGACTTCTTCTTTTCTTCTTCCTTTCGTTGTCCTTGCCAGTAACTTTCAACTGAGAAAGACACAGGCCTCTATGAAAATTGTTCTGGGACGAATATCCTTCACTGTTTTTAATAAAAAACTGGTTTCCATTGGAATACCAAACGGCCAGGGGCTAGGATCTCTCTGCTTCTTCAAATGTAGGGTGATCTCTCTGCTTCATTATACCAAACAGCCAGGGCTAGGATCTCTCTGCTTCATTGGAATACCAAACAGCCAGGGCTAGGATCTCTCTGCTTCATTGGAATACCCAACAGCCAGGGCTAGGATCTCTCTGCTTCATGTAGTGAGCATATCTGCAGCACATGACTCGTATTCTGTAGTGCCTGCCCTCCATATGGGTAAAGTTCTGAATCCCGAGTCTTGAATTTCTTGTACATGTGGCTACAGAGCCGATTGTGTCTATAAAGCATTACAGTTAGTAATTCAACACAAACAGCTCAAGTTACTTATTAACACTTTTGGAGTCTGGAGCTGCAAGAAATGAACATTTCGCTAGGGGGGACAAGACGTTTCATTAACCAACACAAAACAGGCGTCATCAGTCTTTTTACACTAGTGGAGCTTTTGAGGAGGAGATCGGAGCACCTATGGATCTGTCTGGAGTGCTGTGATGATAACCCTTTCTAATCCCTCATCACCAATTACACATTTGGAATATGTAAGGTAATGTTGGAATAAAACCTATTAATTTATAAACAGACAAAATCATGACTTCGTAATTGAGGATTCGATTCAGGGTGCAATAGCTCGAACGCTGGTATCTATCCACTGTGCCACCACCACAATCTCCTAAACCAGCTTGCACCACCATAACATTTTCAGCAGCCTGATCCAAGAGTTTAATGCAAATCTTGCCTGACATACAACCCGAAAAGCAGACGAAAAGTAGTCAGACAGACAAAGAAGAAACGTACAGACAACCAGACAGACAGACAAACAGATGCGTTGAAAAACAGTCAGAAAAACTCTAGACCTGACAAACAAGCAGGAAAGCAGGCATACAACCAGAAAGACAGACAAATAACAAACAGAAAGACAAGCAAACAGAACAATACAGACAACCAGACAGCCACTCAACATCATAGAGAGACGCTGGAGAAGATAATTTAAACACTAAACTAGCTAGCTGTCAACTCTCAGAGCTCTTCGTGTGTGTCCGCATGTGGGACTTCGGACCCAGCACTTGTATCTGTAGTTTGTGAACCCCTCAGTGACAGAATCTTGTTTCGCTGGTGGCAGGTCTTTGGAGAACTTCTCCTCCAGGTTCAAGAAGTGTCCGACGATGTTCTTCTTTCGTGCAAGAGCGTCTTTCTGGGAGGTAGTCACACCTGCGGACACAAGTCATCTGGTTCTTATCCTAAGTAAACGCTGAAGTAAAGTCCAGTAAACTGTTCTAAAGAAAAGTCAGCATCATGCTGGTCGCCTTTACTTCCCTGACTTTTCCATGCACCCATTTTGACTGGGTGGATATGAAAACCAAAGTCGTTTTTGAGAGAGAAAAAAATTCGACATGGTGTGGATTTTACCCTATGACTTCTAGGTCCTCAAGCGAGCATCGAGCCGCTACATCACGACGGCTGCAAGGCAGGAGCAAAGGAGGCCACACAAAGCCTATGAGGATGGTTAATTATTGACTACCACAGAAAGGTTTTTGATAAGTCAAATTTTTACTTAGCTAAAGCTACTGAGTAGTGTAAATGGCAGATGCACATGATGATAGCTGTGGGATCAGGGCTGCCGAGATTTTTTGGGAATAGTACTAAGTTTTTTCTACGGTTGGAAGTCGGCGAGGGACGAAAACACACTAGAAAGTACCACATTTTAATTCTAAATTAGAAACGCATAAAACGACCTATATATACACACACACACAGAGAGAGAGAGAGAGAGAGAGAGAGAGAGAGAGAAAGAGATAGAGAAATATGCACACACACACACACACACATATATATATACACATATATATATATATATATATATATATATATATATATATATATATATATATATATATATATATATATATATAAACTAGCTTATCATATGGTTGATCATATTTGAAATCTTGCGTCCATTACACAAAGGCTGTATCAATATTTCTCTCACTTTGTTATAAAGCTGTTGTAGCGGCTTCCAGCTGGTGCAGTCATGTCCCCGAGCAATAACTTTGGTGGCATCGTGGTTATTTTTATAATACTATTTTTGTTAATGAGAGAGGAAACTCTTTCTAAACCTGCAGATTTTGTACACTCAGTTACTTCTGCCGTTTGGTTTACTGCTGTTTTGTCTTTCTTGGTTAACAAGAAACACACGAAACACACTTGACCACTCATGTAAAATGTTATGTTTGCATTAACAATTATAACACGCTTATTTTCAATACACTTCTAATCACCGTTTTGTTTTTCTTCAATATAATGCATGAGCCAAATTTAAAAAAAAATAATTGATGCAAAATTTTCAAAACGCACCAGAACATCAGGGGTAGTATTAAAAGTTCAGTTTTGCTCGGCAAGGGTAAAATAGTACCAAATGTGTACCATAGTACCAACTTCGGCAGCCCTGGTTGGGAAGTTTGCTACACTGCATTCTCTAGCTTGTCTCCGTTCTCTGTCAGTGCAGCTACTACTGCCTAGCAAAGCCATGCACCATGTTTGAGACTGTACATCATTCAGATGCGTTGTAGGTATCAGTCTTCCATGTTTCTGTGTTCCTGCTGAATGACTTATTTTGAGGGTTATTAGGCAAATATGCAGCCTAACCGACATCATACCTGGTGCAGAATGGATACCTGTGCCTCAGGCGTTTATTTGTACATTTTCCTGTATTGTCACACTCAACAGGCGATGTAGAGAAGAGAATCCTGTTGCTGTTAATGCAGAGGTCAACGCTCTCATCGGTGAAAATTCAGACGAAGCAGATGCACTAATCTATACAGACGGATCCGTTATACGCCAAAGAAGAAGCGCATGGGCATTTACAGCACGCTCAGCGGGCAGAACAGTCAAAGAAGCCAACGGCGCCTTCTCCATGACAACCAGCAGCATGACGATGGAGGTGATGGCAGTGACGCAAGCGTTTGCCTGGCTTGAAACACAAAAATACACCCGCATATGTATACTCAGTGATTCAATGAGTATGATCCGGAGGGTTCAGGCAGGTTCAGTGCGAAGACAATGGCTTGAATCAATTCAGAAGTCCACTGTGCGAGGAGTCACCTTTATTTTTGTTCCGGGACACGCAGGCGTCGATGGAAATGAAAGAGCTGACAGGCTGGCTGGATCCGCTATCACTACCGACGGTCGGCCTATGGATCATGCTGATATTATCAATGCCCTCAGAGAAATGGGAAGGATAGAGGACTTTGGTGGCAGTAAATCCACATCACTCGCCAGAATGGCAGACTTGGGAATTAAGATCGGCACAGCAAAAAACGAGACGCACACCGGACACGTCAGAAGATTTGTTAATCAACATAGAACTGGTACTATTAGCCATCGGACGTTGGGATTCATACTGAGGGGAGGATCTGAGCACCTATGGACATGTCCGGAGTGCAATGATGATAACCCAACTAACTAACTAACTAACTAACTAATTATTTTGAGGGTTATTCCCGTGTCGGTTCTGGTGCCTTACTGGTGAGGGGAAGTGGGGAATCCGGCCCAAAATTAGCGGGTCGTAAAATTAGAAGTGTTTCCTTCGAAAATTTGAGTGCATCGACCTGAGAGACGAGGAATCAAGAGCCTGCACACAGATAAGCGAGATGTGTAAAAGGGATCTACAAGCCAAACTCAACTTCTGAAGAAGAAGAAGAAAAAGATTTTAATCCAGAAGTGGACGAACAACCAGATCTTTGTGTCAGAGTTTACAGCCGGTAAACATTATTAAGACGAATAAGATCCATAGTTTCGAATGTCTTTATAACCGCCATAGGGTCTTTTACCTTGCTGCAGTAGCAACAAAATATCCTCTTTAGATATAACAAGTATTGCTTTAATTCCTATTAACATCGTTATTATCATTTATTATCATGATCATCAACATCGTTATTATCATTTATTATCATGATCATCAACATCGTTATTATCATTTATTATCATGATCATCAACATCGTTATTATCATTTATTATCATGATCATCAACATCGTTATTATCATTTATTATCATGATCATCAACAGCAGCAACCTCAGCATTATCGTCAGTACGACAATAACACGTACTCACCTTCTTTATCAGCCAGCCTCTTCTGAAATTCCCCGAGGATGCCTCTGACTGTTTTGCCTCCGCTGTCTGCAGCCAGGTTATCCAAGATGTACATGTAGTATTCGAGCATCCTGTGTTTAAACAGAGAGACAACATAATGTTACAATGGTCAAACCTTAAACTTGATTCACATATTTTTGGTGTATTTTGTTGTTGTTGTTGTTGTTGGTTATGCTGTTGGTTATGGCTGAATGATTTTCACTGGGTGGATCGCTGGTGATGTTAAGTTGTTGGTTGGGTGATGGTCAGTTATGGTTGGTTTATTGGGTGGTTGATTGGTCGTAGTTAACTTGTTGGATGGTTAGGTATTTGGTTATGGTTCGATGGCTTCTTCTTCTTCTTCTTCTTCTTCTTCTTCTTCTTCTTCTTCTTCTTCTTCTTCTTCTTCTTCTTCTTCTTCTTCTTCTTCTTCTTCTTCTTCTTCTTCTTCTTCTTCTTCTTCTTCTTCTTCTTCTTCTTCTTCTTCTTCTTCTTCTTCTTCTTCTTCTTCATTTTCTTCTTCTTCTTCTTCTTCTTCTTCTTCTTTTTCTTCTTCTTCTTCTTCTTTTTCTTCTTCTTCTTCTTCTTCTTCTTCTTCTTCTTCTTCTTCTTCTTCTTCTTCTTCTTCTTCTTCTTCTTCTTCTTCTTCTTCTTCTTCTTCTTCTTCTTCTTCTTTTTCTTCTTCTTCTTCTTTCTTCTTCTTCTTCTTCTTCTTCTTCTACTTCTTCTTCTTCTTCTTCTTCTTCTTCTTCTTCTTCTTCTTCTTCTTCTTCTTCCCCCTCTTTCTCCTCCGTCTTTTTCTTCTTCTTTCTCTTTCTATATTTCTAATTTTTATTTCTCCCTTCCTTCCTATCTTACTTTTTTTTTCTTTCTTTTTTTTTTTTTTTGGCCGCTCTTTTTTTTTTTATTTCCGTCTTTTCTTTCTTAATCTGTTTCTGTATCTAGTGCAGCATGTGACCGTACTCAGTTTGCGCTAAGTCGTCCTACCCTTTCGTATCCCGCACAGCGCACTGCATGTGACCCCTAACCTCATGACCTCATTCCTTTATTCGTTTATATGGGTGTGTCTCTGCCTTTATTCCACTGACTCTGTGGGTTTCAGTGCAGTGGGGTACTTTGTTTCCCTGGAAGCATCCAACCGGATGATGATTGCATTATTTCAAGTGACATGTTTGCGGTAACTTGAGTCAGTTCGAAGTGAGGTCACAACGGTCTGACGCGATTCGCTTTTGAACAGATAAACAAGAGGCTAGAAGGGGCATGTTGAACTGGTGAACAAAAAGCAATAAGAGGCGTACTGAACAGATGAACAAGATGCAAGAAGAAGCGCGTTGAACAAAATAACAGGAGGCACGAAGGGGCATGTTGAACAGATGAACAAGTGGCAAGAAGAGACATGTTAAACAGATGAACAAGAGGCAAAAAGAGGTATGTTGAACAAAAGAAGAAGAGGCTCCCCATGGGGCATGTTGAACAGATGAACAAGAGGCAAGAAGAAGCATGTTGAACAGATGAACAAGAGACAAGAAGGGTCATGTTTAACAGATGAACAAGAGGCAAAAAGAGGTATGCTGAATAAAAGAAGAAGAGGCTCCCCATGGGGCATGCTGAACAGATGAACAAGAGGCAAGAAGAAGCATGTTGAACAGATGAACAAGAGGCAAGAAAGGACATGTTGAACAGATGAACAAGAGACAAGAAGGGGCATGTTGAACAGATGAACAAGAGGCAAGAAGGGGCATGTTGAACAAATGAACAAGAGGCAAGAAGGGGCATGTTGAACAGATGAACAAGAGACAAGAAGGGGCATGTTGAACAGATGAACAAGAGGCAAGAAGAAGCATGTTGAACAGATGAACAAGAGGCAAGAAAGGGCATGTTGAACAGATGAACAAGAGACAAGAAGGGGCATGTTGAACAGATGAACAAGATGCAAGAAGGGGCATGTTGAACAAATGAACAAGATGCAAGAAGGGGCATGTTGAACAGATGAACAAGAGGCAAGAAGAGACATGTTGAACAGATAAACAAGATGCAAGAAGGGGCATGTTGAACAAATGAACAAGATTCAAGAAGGAGCATGTTGAACAGATGAACAAGAGGCAAGAAGAGACATGTTGAACAGATAAACAAGATTCAAGAAGGAGCATGTTGAACAAATGAACAAGATTCAAGAAGGAGCATGTTGAAAAGATGAACAAGAGGTAAGAAGAGACATGTTGAACAGATAAACAAGAGTCAAGAAGGATCAAGTTGAACAGATAAACAAGAGTCAAGAAAGGACATATTGAACAAATGAAAACGAGTCGAGAAGGAGAACGCTGAACAGATGAACAAGAATCAGGAAGCGGCATGTTGAAATGGTGAACCTGAGACAAGAACGACCATTTAGAGCTGTTCAGCGACACGCAAGGGCAGACATGGTAAACTGTTGAACGACAAATAAGAACGCACACATTGAAATATTGAATAAAGAGCAAGCATGAACACTCTGGGTGTCGCCGTGGTGTAGCGGCTAGACGTTCAGCTGCTGATCAGAAGCTTTCAGATCGATCCAGCCTTGAATGCGTACCACAGTCCTGGGAAGTAAAGGCGACCGGAGATGCTGACAACGTCACCCACCAAGTGCCTATGGTCTAAAAGACATAGGCCTAGCCCTATAAACCCAGCACGCCTGAAGGGGTGGAAAAGTAGGGCTGTACCGAATAGGGTTTTTCACTATTCGGCCGAATACGAATAGCTGGACCAACTATTCGGCCGAATACGAATACGAATAGGGAATCATCATCATCATGTGCTTTGCCGGCTGGCATGGGCGATTATGCCTCGCCACAATTTGCGATCTCCTGCAGCACGTATTAGTTCGTGTGCTGACACACCTCCATGAAAAACCTTCGTTCCATGTTGTCAGCATTAGGCCAGCTTTTTGTCTCACTGAAGGTATTTCCAGCTGTACTAAACAGGAAAATACGACAAATACAGAGAGTCAAAATGAAAACCCTCAAGGCGAAACATCAAAAACAAAAATAACGCCGACGAAGAAAACAATGTCGTCCTTACAAGTCGCCCAGGATCCCGCGAGCTCACGAAACCAGACGCCGGACGGCCAACGCCAGAAGATCAAACAACAAAGACAATCAAGAAACCGAACGTCGATCAAAACATTCAGCCGCAGCCGTTTCCACGAGACGACGAAAGAACAGATACGACACCCATAAATGATGACGAACTCCCGTTACTTCGAAGAATCAACGAAGAGGACACTCCACTCAAAGAAATCAAGCCGACATCACTACTCGCAACACATTCAAGATGGAAATAAAGGGGAACTTGGTACGCCCGTAGGTGGTGCACAAAGATTACTCTTCACAGTATAAACCAAGGTGGGAAGTCTTGATGTTTTTTTTTTCCACCAGTCCAGAAACAGTTGTGAGGTAACCACTATTCGTATTCGGCCCGACCGCAACTATTCGGCCGAATACCGAATAGTTATTTGGTCCACTATTCGGCCCCGAAGCGAATACGAAGCGAATATTCGGTACAGCCCTATGGAAAAGGGTCCTTCACTTTTACTTTTTATGAACAATCTGGATCTTTTTCCATGATTCTGTCATGTCCCGTATTCAATCAATCACTTGGGTGCTGGTGCCACAATGAAGGTTGGCTTCAATAATCTTGAACAGTGTCAGTATTTCACCCATTCACTCCCCGTGTGGGTTCCGGGGCCCTATTATAGGGAAAACAAGAATAGACCCATTGCCTACCTAAAAGCATGTCGTAAGAGTCGACTAATTTGGAGCTTCCTTCGAAGTCGTCGTGCATCCGCCTGAGAGGCAAGGAACCAATAGTCTGCATACAAATTAGTCAGACCTGTGAAACGAAAGCGCACTCAACACTCAAGTTCTGGAACAGGACTACAGTCCAGAAGTGGACGAACAAAAAGAACTTTCCGCCGGAGTTTACAGCTAGTGAATGTGAAGTTGAAGAATAAAAGAATTTCACAATGTATGAACACTGTCTTACATCGTTATTTGTCCCTCGCTTTAGGTTTTACTCCAACGTGTATCGATGACGGCTTCTTGTTCGCTTCCTTTTAACTTTTCTCTTTAGTAGCGTTTTTAAAAGAGAG
>CAJHNH020002920.1:0-2500 GCA_905116865.2 Candidula unifasciata
AATTTTTCTCCACCTTTCCCCATCAACCTTACAGAAAACTAATTTTCGTTGCCCGGGTAAATTTTGCCCTGTGTGTTTCTGTACTTTTCATATTTGCACCAATGAAACAGACATATTGCCAATATTCTAGAATTTAAAATCTCTTCTAACCCACATAATCTACAAACTTCAAGACGTCGTCTGACTGAAAATGGCAGATTACCAATGCCAAAAGTCATAGACTGCGCAACCAACAAGTGTCAAGTCTACCGGATGTTGTCAATCACTTCCGGATTATATCTTAACCCTTGAGTCTCTCAGATCACCTATGGCGTGGCTTCATATGCGATTTGAAGACGTGTTTCCGCCAGAGGAGTTAATATTTGTAGAGGTTCATGTCGATTAGTATTCGTTCTCAGCTGTTGGGGGCGCACCTGTAGAAAGCCGTATAGCCGCCCCGTTAAAATTTATGAACCTTTAAAATTCCCTGTCCATTGCTCCTCGTTGCTATTTTTAGTAGTAAAATAGTATAGTAGCGCAATATTAAGTATTAGTTGGTAGTTGCTGTTAGCCGAAGTGGTAGTAGTTGTGATGTTCTAAAGTATACTAGTAAGCTGTAATGTATACTATAAGTACGTGGGGAAGGGAGAAGAGATGAAGATGGGATTGTAATACTAGGATGGTGGAATGAAGCCGCAGTAGTTTGTGGATGGTGTTGCAGTTTTTTACTACTTAACTGCCTAAGTCAAAAATAAATGCTGCTGCTGCTGTGCACTACTAATACTGTTTCTACTATGGTTATTGTTGTACCTACTCTTGCTATTACTAATGCTACAACAACACCCACTACATCTACATCACCAATATAACATAAAAACGCGACTGCCAAAGGCCAACAACAACAATAACGTTCCATCACTGCTTGCAGTTTTCACTTTTGCGGTGTGGGGGAGTGGGGAGGGGGAGGGGGGGGGATTAGTATTTCAGCCTGAGGACTTAGGACCACAAGGTTAGTGCTGTCGCCACACACATAGAAGGAAAACAAAATCCACAACCTTACTAGGGGGTCGAACTCGGGTCTCTGAAAACTACGTTCTTAATTGTTTGACCCAGTCTGACGCTACAACGGAATGACTGTGTGCATCCGCTTGTTTGGGGGAGCTGCTATAACTTAACGGCTAGACGCTCGCCTGCGGATCGAAAAGTTGTGGGTTCAGTTCCTGAAGGGGGCCCGGACTTTTTGTGTTTTTGTTAATGACCTTGGCTCCCAGGTCGACTTAGTCTTGGGTGAGTACCAGGTTCAGTCTAGAAAGTTAAGGCGGCCGGCGTGATGCTGACCACATAACGGGTGCCGTTTTGTCTATAAAATATAGGTCTAGCCCTATGTACCCAATACGCCTGAAAAGAGAGAAAAAAGGGTCCGAAACTTTTACTTTACATACCCCACTGATTGGCCACTGTCAGACGGGGAGTGGGTGGAAGTCTTCAGCACTAGGATTTTGGGTTGTATGTTACGGTGGGTGGGTGTATGTTTGTGTATGGAGGCGGGTTTGGTTGTGGGGCTATGCGTATGTGTATCGGTGAGGGAGTGTGTATGTAGGTCTGTGTGTATACAGATGGGTGTGTGCGCGTGGGTATGTGTATGTTTTTTTTTTCTTCAACCCGACAGAAACAAATTGACATCAGCCTCCGAAGGATTCGAACATGAACCTCCTGAATAGGGAACCATCGCTCTGTGCCCGTCGACCATCCCGATCTTCAACTTTTTTTTAACTAAAGGACTCATTTCTACGCCTTCAGCCATACTGGACATAAAGGGATAGACCTATATTTTATAGACCAATCGACACTTAGTGGCTGTTGCGGTCAGCATCACGCCGGTCGCCTTTACTTCCCAGGACTCTACCTGGCACTCACTTAGGCCTGAGTCGACCTGACAGCCAAGGTCATTAAAAAAAAAATACTTGTTTCCGCCGGGATCTGAACCCACGACCTTCCAGTCCGCAGTCAAGCCTCTAGCTGCTACACCACGAGGGCTCCAACAACTTTATTATAGCTTTTTAAAATGGGACCACCAACAACAGAGACACCCACGGATAATTTGACAATGAAGATGGAAAACACACACACGTACTTATATAAAAACGTACAAACACGCTGGCCCACATGAATACATGCACTCTCTAGGAATCCAGCCGGTAGACACAAACTGGTGGTCAGTCGATACCCCAGGGTGCTCCTGTGTGGGTGTGTGTGAAATGTGTGGGGGTAGAGGTGTATGTGCGTGTGTATTGAGCCCTGTGCGGTAGCGCGTCGGCTAGCACACTTGCCTGTCACTCTGAGAGTCTTGTTTTTGAATCTCCAGAACGAACGAACTGTTTTTTTTTTTTCAAAGGGTCACAAATTGGGCACGCAGGCCCGTCTTACATTCGGCCTTTTCAGTCTCCTATCTTTCGCACAGCAGTTGTATTTTACTAATAAAGCATGTTATGATCATATGATGATATGCATATTAAGAATA
>CAJHNH020002920.1:7500-30000 GCA_905116865.2 Candidula unifasciata
TGGCCTGACTACCGATTGTCCAGGACTCACAGCCATTCGTTAAAACTGGATGTATTTAGCAAGCAAGAGTTGTTTGTCCTGTCTTGGTGAGACCGATTGTACATGATTCACAGCCATATGTTAAAACTAGATGCATTTAGCAAGCAAGAGTTGTTTGTCCTGTCTTGGTGAGACCGATTGTACATGATTCACAGCCATATGTTAAAACTGGATGTAATTAGCAAGCAAGAGTTGTTTGTCCTGTCTTGGTGAGACCGATTGTTCATGATTCACAGCCACATGTTAAAACTGGATGTGTTTAGCAAGCAAGAATTATTTATCTAACTCTCATAAGAACTGGGCGATGCAGCCCTGAAATAAATCCACGACCTTTAGAGTGCGAGGCAAACGGGTTGACCACTTGGCCACGGAGATCATAGAAGTGTCTGTGTATGTGTGTGTGTGTGTGTCTCTCGGTGTGTGAGCGATGTAAAAATGGTACACTAAAATTGCTGTGTTCTGGCACATCCCTCCTGAAAGCGGCGCACAGAGCATGAAGTCCTAGCTCCGACGATGATCTCCTGGTATCTCCGTAAAAATTGCACTCGGGAACTCAACGGCGGAGTCGGGAAACGAACCCACGACCTTTAACGCGCGAGGCAAACGGCTTGACCCCTTGGCCTCTGCCCGTGTGTCGTAAGTTCAGCATGCCCACCTCCAGAAAACATGTTTCTACTACCATCAGACGTTTGTTTGTTTATCGGCTTAGTGCCCATGCCCCACATGCATACAGCAGTAGAGTTTGTGTAGTGTGCATTACGTCTTCTTTCTGTTTGTAGCTAATAGATTTTTGTGTATTTCCCATATATTGTTATCCATTTGTGAGGTGAAGTTTTTCGTTATTTAAAGCCTTACTCTGGCTCTTGCCAGGGGCTGCAATATAGCCATAAATATTGTCTAATGGCTGAACGCGGTTTCCGGGACCTCTCTACGGGTGATCCTCATCCACATGGTGGCACTTTGTGTCAACGGGTTTTTATCGCTTGTGTGATGACTTTGTGGGGTAAAAGGAGATAGAGAGAAGATATTTCCCATCCAACAACAACAAAAAATGATAATTTTAGCGTGTCAATCCTTGTTCTAGCAATTAATTACACCACTGCCGACTTGCTAGGCCAGTCGATTGGTGGGGCAGGAAAGAATCTGACCTGGTTGGTGCCCGTCTCCTTACAAGCGAAATCTGTTCTTCTTCCACTTTTTGTTGAAATCTGTTCTTTTCCCACTATTTGTTGAAATCTGTTCTTCTTCCACTTTTTGTTGAAATCTGTTCTTCTTCCACTTTTTGTTGAATTCTGTTCTTCTTCCACTTTTTGTTGAAATCTGTTCTTCCTCCACTTTTTGTTGAAATCTGTTTTTCTTCCACTTTTTGTTGAAATCTGTTCTTCTTCCACTTTTTGTTGAAATCTGTTCTTCTTCCACTTTTTGTTGAAATTTGTTCTTCTTCCACTTTTTGTTGAAATCTGTTCTTCTTCCACTTTTTGTTGAAATCTGTTTTTCTTCCACTTTTTGTTGAAATCTGTTCTTCTTCCACTTTTTGTTGAAATCTGTTCTTCTTCCACTTTTTGTTGAAATCTGTTTTTCTTCCACTTTTTGTTGAAATCTGTTCTTTTCCCACTATTTGTTGAAATCTGTTCTTTTCCCACTATTTGTTGAAATCTGTTCTTTTCCCACTATTTGTTGAAATCTGTTCTTCTTCCACTTTTTGTTGAAATCTGTTCTTCTTCCACTTTTTGTTGAAATCTGTTCTTCTTCCACTTTTTGTTGAAATCTGTTCTTTTTCCACTATTTGTTGAAATCTGTTCTTCTTCCACTTTTTGTTGAAATCTGTTCTTCTTCCACTTTTTGTTGAAATCTGTTCTTCTTCCACTTTTTGTTAAAATCTTTTTTTTTTCCACTTTTTGTTGAAATCTGTTCTTCTTCTACTTTTTGTTGAAATCTGTTCTTCTTCCACTTTTTGTTGAAATCTGTTCTTTTTCCACTATTTGTTGAAATCTGTTCTTCTTCCACTTTTTGTTTAAATCTGTTCTTCTTCCACTTTTTGTTGAAATTTGTTCTTCTTCCACTTTTTGTTGAAATCTGTTCTTCTTCCACTTTTTGTTGAAATCTGTTCTTCTTCCACTTTTTGTTGAAATCTGTTCTTCTTCCACTTTTTGTTGAAATCGGTTCTTCTTCCACTTTTTGTTGAAATCTGTTCTTCTTCCACTTTTTGTTGAAATCTGTTCTTCTTCCACTTTTTGTTGAAATCTGTTCTTCTTCCACTTTTTGTTGAAATCTGTTCTTCTTCCAGTTTTTGTTGAAATCTGTTCTTCTTCCACTTTTTGTTGAAATCTGTTCTTCTTCCACTTTTTGTTGAAATCCGTTCTTCTTCCACTTTTTGTTGAAATTTGTTCTTCTTCCACTTTTTGTTGAAATTTGTTCTTCTTTCACTTTTTGTTGAAATCTGTTCTTCTACTTTTTGTTGAAATCTGCTCTTCTTCCACTGTTTGTTGAAATCTGTTCTTCTTCCACTTTTTGTTGAAATCTGTTCTTCTTCCACTTTTTGTTGAAATCTGTTCTTTTTCCACTTTTTGTTGAAATCTGTTCTTCTTCCACTTTTTGTTGAAATCTGTTCTTCTTCCACTTTTTGTTGAAATCTGTTCTTCTTCCACTTTTTGTTGAAATTTGTTCTTCTTCCACTTTTTGTTGAAATCTGTTCTTCTTCCACTTTTTGTTGAAATCTGTTCTTCTTCCACTTTTGTTGAAATCTGTTCTTCTTTCACTTTTTGTTGAAATCTGTTCTTCTTCAGCTTTTTGTTGAAATCTGTTCTTCTTCCACTTTTTGTTGAAATCTGTTCTTCTTCCACTTTTTGTTGAAATCTGTTCTTCTTTCACTTTTTGTTGAAATCTGTTCTTCTTCCACTTTTTGTTGAAATCTGTTCTTCTTCCACTTTTAAGTTGAAATCTGTTCTTCTACTTTTTGTTGAAATCTGTTTTTCTTCTACTTCTTTTTAGTGTTCGCCATTTGTCAACCTGTGTTGAAATTTTAATTTCTCCATTCGTTTCTAGATTTGTCTCGTTCCAGATTTTCAGTTTTGCGCATACGTCCGTTTTACAGTTCAGGTTTGATTTTAGAGCAGACTGTTAGTTCATGACATTTTAGACAGATGGTCTTCGAATTCGAAGAGGGGAGAAAAAGCACTTTTACGACATGATTATTTGGGGTAAAGGCAGTGGGTAAATACTGAATCCTCCCCCCCCCCCCCCCCCACCCATGCCTAATCAGACAGATGCTCTCTAACTTCAAACAAGGGTGGGGAAAAAATACTTTTACGACATGCTTATTGGGGTGAAGTCAGTGGGTTTATTCTTGCCACACCCCTTTGGCATCTTCCCCCCCCCCTTTCTCCCCCCCCCCCCCCCCCCCCCCGACACTACGAATGAGATCCATGAACCCACTCTAGGATATTGAACTGTTAAAGATTCCTTTCTTCATTTCCCTATCCCTTAGATAATTCTCCATACATAAGTCCCCCCCCCCCCCTCCCCCCGTCTGTCCAACCCTCCCCCCGTCCCCCGGGCTGTTGTCTAAGAGTTTGGCAACCCTGAGATTATTACAACATCTAGTTTTGGACGGAAAGCAAAGAGTGCAAATCCCAGATACCCAGTTTAACCCCCATATGGTTATAATTGAGGCTCTTGTAACAGTTAACCCAGCCCGATGTAAACTGGTCGTACATCTATTTGGGCAGTAATGTAGATAAAAATGGGGGGAACTGATAGAGATATTAAAATAAGAATACAAAAAGCAAGAGGCTTTCATAACATTTTGTGGGAGTCAACAGAAATTAAAACTAAATTCAACTATTTTTTTTCAAAATCTAATATCAAATCAGTACTTTTGTATAGAACGGAATTGGAGAGAACAAATAGGGCAATAATAAACTACAAACAATAATTATCCCTTAGAATGGATAAATCAAGACTTCCTTACCAAGCCCTCATTTGGACACCACGGGGGAAAAGATCTCGTGGAAGACCAAGGGAAACTCTACGTAGAACTATCATCAGGGAAGGCTCGCTGATGGACCACTCAAACATCCAAGAACTACAACAGATTACAACGAACCGCCATGCATGGAGAGCCATGACCTCTGCCCTATGTGCCGCACTCGACACAAGAGGAAAGACTAACTAACTAACTAATAATTAACTGGTTCCTGTCCCGAATAGAGGGGATTAAATTGTATGATGGAATCACTAATGCCAAGCTTTGGGAGACAACCAAACAAGTTCCAGTGGACCAAGAGCTGAAGATTATACGCTGGCGTTGGATGGGACACACGTTGAGAAAAGATGAGAATAATATCACTAGAATATCTTTGCAATGGAACCCACAGGGGCCTAGAAATAACAGAACACACACACACACACACACACACACACACACACACATCAAGAAGGGAGCTAGAGTGAGAAGTTAAAAATAATGGGGAGTACATGCGGTAGCAAAAAATAGAACGACTCGGCGTGAGTTTATTGAGGGCATATGCTCATTGGGGGTTAGAAAGGCAAAATAAAGAACAAGAAGATATAACCTGCAGAAATATGCGGGTAAGGGTTGACCTTGATGTTCTACAAGAGTTAAGCAAGGAAGGCAGGCGCGTCGCCAAGAAGTTAACATTTGGCAGAGGAAAGGAGTCTCTAGCCTGCCACCCCGTTCCTCCCCGCTTTACAAATTTTCTATGTAAAAAATTGGTAAACATTCTGGAAATGGAGGGGAGATCGGTTTTCAGCTCAACGCCCTCCTCACCATCTAGCCATCTAGGCCAAAACTGGATGGTAACTCAGACCCTTAAGCCAGCAACCCCTCTCCTTTTCCCGTTATTTCTAGCCAGGAAATTCCCTGATAACACATACGCTCGGTTTGAAGCACTGCCTTACTATTATTATTAGTTAGGGCAAAGACAAACTCGACAGAATCATTAAGATACTTACAGTATAATTTTAGGGCTGGTTTTTCTATATATCTTTTTTAAAGTCAGGGGAAATCACTGCATTGCTGTTTAAAATAAGCCAACTTCAGCAAAGAGCTAATTTTCAGGGTGGAAAGGGGGAGAAACGCTCAAAGGAAACTGAGCGACCGGGTTGCAGCGCCTATCTAGGTTTAAACAAAAAATTTAGTTGCGTATTCTTTACAGGATATTGCAAAACCAACCACAAAATTTTTTTTTTGGTTGCTGTGGTTTTTAAAGACAAATTTACGTGCAGTAGTTTGCCATTACTTCCTGGACGGTAGACTTCTTCATGCCACTGTCGAAACCAACGCAGGGCACAAAGCCTGCAGCTGGTTTCGAACCCGGCACCCGGGCATTACCAAGGTCGTTCGCAACGCCTAAACCTTAGACGCCGACCTATCTAGACCAGTCATCCATTATTTAAGCAGACGTAGGTGTGAATGGGCGTTAGTGAAAGTTCGGTAGAAATGAAATCTATTACATACTACCCACATTTCGACGTGTTTGTGTGCGCAGAACACTGTTGGGCGCCGTTTCTCTTGGTCTCCACCTGCTCCTCTTCCCCTACAACTTTCCTGTTGACACGATGACCCCGGTGTTTACCTTCGCGTGACTTGCCTAAGAATGTTGATTACTTTCTTTTGATTCGGGTAATCTGTTTTGTCTGAGGGTTAATACCTTCTTTACATTTATGACACTCACTGAGACTCTCATTCAGAAATGAGAGATATTTTAGGAATACGGATACAGGAGTTGTATGATCTGACGATTTTAACAGTAATAGGT
Source organism: Candidula unifasciata (assembly GCA_905116865.2). Lineage (NCBI taxonomy): Eukaryota > Metazoa > Mollusca > Gastropoda > Stylommatophora > Geomitridae > Candidula > Candidula unifasciata. The sequence continues at coordinate 13,320 of CAJHNH020002920.1, forward strand.
GCTTTCATTTTGGCCGTCCACAAAATGACGTCACGGGACAGTCCAATATTCTGGGGGCCGCGTTAGCGCAATCGATAAGAAGCTCGCTTTCAAATCCAGCTGCGACTCGCTGCAGCACACGGTCGGTGTTCGAAACCAGGCGGCTCCCGGGGTTCACCCAGCCTCTAGGAAATGGGTACAGAGCTGCAGCTACAGAGTTACGTGTGAACGGCGACACAGGCGGACAATTCTTATCAGCTGTGGCAGAGCACTTATGGTTTATAACCGTGTGCAATGGGGCTGGTTCACATCTCCCGACTTTACCTTGACCGATATTCTAAAGGGTGGTAAGAGCGGTTTTTTCGTGGTTTCGGTGCTTTAGCACGTTTCTTCCAAGGCCAGGATTTTCGCGCGTTTACCCCCTAATCCTAACTCTAACTCTAACATTAACCCTAACCCTAACTCTACATTAACCCGAACCCAAACCATAACCAAAACTATAAGTAAATCTACCACCTCCTGAAATATTTGAATGTGGATTTCCCATGTTTGTGGTCGGATAAGTAATATTTTGACACAGCGGAGGTGTTGATAATTGATGATGACAACGTTAATCTTCTTTTCCTTCTTGGTTCACCGGCTGTAAGCTCCGGCGGAAAGTCCTAGCTGTTCGTCCACCTGGACTTTGGCTTTGTGCCACGACCTGAGTGCCGCTCGGGCAGATGCACTAGACTTCGAAAGAAGTCCCCAATTAGTCGGCTCCTACGACATGCTTGTTGTGGAGGCAGTTGGTATTTTTTGTTTCCCCCCACAATGGGACCCCGGAACCCACACGGAGAACAACAATAATGATAACAAGAATGATGATAATAATGATGATGATGAAAAAGGGGGAAATAATTGGCCTATTTGAAAAACTGGTGAACAAACAATTGTCCCGACACAATCTAGAAATATGCGCATGCAGCAAATGCATAATGTAGTTGCTAGAGGTGCCAAAGCCAACAGTCGCCACCAGAAATGAAGTTTATCGTTAATGAAAGTACTCGGTACATTCTTTTCCATAAGCTAACTACAGCAGCCACGACAAGTCTATCGGATTTTTATTTTCATTGGACATGATGATGACGGTGGTGATGATGATGATGATGATGATGATGATGATGATGATGACAGCGATGATAATTATGATGATCCATCTGTGCTGGTACTTAGCCTGTGCAATGTAAGCAACAAAATATAGCAGAGGTACCTTATTCAATGCCATCTATCCTGAATGCGCGAACGTGTGTATGTACTTGAATGTGTGCTTTCAAACGCACGACCGCTCCAGAAATCAGCAAATTCATTTGTAACAACCGCAGACCCGTTGTCCAGAACTAATTCGCGCCGACATTTTAATGGCGGAAGTGAGGACTGGCAGAAATATAAATAGGGCCTCCCGAGAGAAAGGGAACATCCAAAACCTGGTCCCGGATGATTAGGTCCCCATGTTTGGGATCGATAGATCATTCATGGGGATCCTTGATGGGCGCTGGGTTTGTGGTGGCGCTGTTTGGTGAGCAAAAGGGCGTGGTAGCCAACTCAAATGGGGTGTGGTAATTCTCTTGGAAGGTCCAGGGTTTGGTTCGTGTCATTTTGAATGCTTCAAACCTGCCATCAGTGAAACAGTTATGTATGTAAACATTAGGGTACCAATCTAGAACCAGGATGATGCATTGAATGCCATGTGTGCTTACCACAGTTCGGTGATCGCAGGTTTAAATTATCACTTATATGAAAATCATTCTGGGCTTGTAGGCGTTCAAGGTAAAACTTAGTTGGGTATCCTTTCCAGGACGTTGCAGAACCAACCCCAGCATTTTTTTTTTTTTTTTTTACTGTTGTGGTTTTTCTATGCAAATTTTACGTTTAGTAGTTTGCCTTTGCCACTGAACCGTCAGCTCTCGGTACCACAGTCGAAACCAGCGCAAGACAAATTGTCGGCAGCAAGAATGAACCCGGCACCCAGACATTACGAATCACGTTCGCAACACCTAAGCCACAGAAACCGACAAAAACTGAGTACAAGAAAACAGACTTGTAAGTAAAGATGGCTGGCGGGTCGCTAGGAGCAGCACGACGAGTGCGGGTTCTACTTTCGTTTATTTACATTCTGCAATGTGTCGCTAGGCGTCGCAGATCAACAGGTGATCGGTATGCCGAGCTAGGGCACGCTCGGTTGCCTGGCCGGCTGTGATGTTGTGGAGTCTCGAGGTATCAGTGACGTCTTTAATCCATCTTCCTTTTGGGTGTTTTTGGGTGCTTTCGTAATGTACGCTTTCGTTGCTGCCATCATTTGGTTCGTTTTAGTTAAACAACCAAATCATTTTAGTCATTGTTTTTCATTGTTTAATTATAGATGCCATTCCAATAGTTGTGTAATTTCTTCGTTTCTCATATGATCTCTTCTAGTTTTGTTCACGCTTTTTTTAAACATTTAATTTCTGAGGTAATACGGCGTGTGCTTTTTTTTTTTCCTTTTTCGTGTTTTTAAGTCGACGTTCAAGTTGGACACAGGCAACACAATTCTCTAAAAAATTACCTCTGTTTACACCACAATCAAGTGCCGAACCTGTATAAAAGATATTGGTTTGAGGTCTGAGGTTTAAACAACAGCTCAACACTATGGCACACGGATAGTATTCTATAAGTACTCCGTTCTTCTTCTAACTCAAGTCTGAGCCCGAAGAAGCCCAGCACAGTGCACAGGCTCTGTAGCACCGGCGATAATCCTGAAATACTTTAGGTAGATTTGTAACTCCAAATATTGCCCGGACAGCTCCGTTATACTACTCTTTTCAATTGCCAACTGCCAGGGGATTTTTTACGTGCGCAACAATGCACACGGGCGTCTGATCTCACTACACAGAGACTAGGAGAAATTACTAGAAGTCCAATTCCACGTAAAAATATTCCAGCCATTACTGGGGAGTAAACCCGGAACCTCTAGCACTCAAGGCGGACACTATGCATCGAGACCACGCAGCCCCCACAGCACAGAAGAGTTGTCCCTGGTGCCTCAACGGCATTTAACCAGAGCTGGGCATTTTAATTCTCTGGCTGACCAAAAAATCCTCGACCTTGAGGTAACGGTCACCAAGTCAGGACACTCTAAGAGTCGTTAAGTCTCTAGACAGTCGCTTTATCTACCCAATAGGCTCCATTTCGCCCAGGGGACTTAACATCCAACACAGTTTTGTCCAATATTTGTTTAGTTACAGCCCTAACCACCCACATAATTTTCTGGCTGGTATTTATTTTTTGTAATCACACGCGTTTCCGAGATTCAGTTGGCTAAACAGGTGTGTGATTTCTCTCGAAGATACTTCTATTAAGTGACTGTGTAAACTCATTTTCGTAGTCCTGGTATTGTAATTTCACTTAATGCTCTGACGAAGGCTGTGTAGCCCCAGTGTTCATTTGTTTTGTGTGTGTGTGACAATGTGTAGCTGACGGCTGCTACCTTTCGTTTTGTTTGATATCTTTTCTAGCAGACGTGATCGCCTGAAGTTGGTAACCGAGTAGCCCCTCTTCAAAGACAACAAATAAATTATGGGCGTAAATTCGATGAGTGCTTGTTGATTTCCTAATGCACTCAGGGGAAGACATTGTCAAGACTCATTTTCAAAACACAAGACCTCCGACAGGGGAGAGAATTGAAGTGGTCATAAGTGTAGTTTGGCTAATGCGGCTGTGTGAATACTTAATGAAAGCGATCCTGATTTAAAAGCGCTTTAGTTTAATGCAATTTTTTTATTTGAGGTCACTACCAAACAATGAGAGCTATCTGTAGCTTTTACATACATATTGATATTTACTTATGTAGCAAAAAGGGTGTTTATTTGTACAGATACTCAACTGCAGATGAAATTATCCAAATTTTTATCATTCGTAATGTTTAAAAATTCCCCTTAAAAATTCGCAAATCGAAGTAGGGTTGAAGATATATAATGGATATCATAGACTAATGACGTTACGTCAAAGTGGGATCGATAGACGAATGGGGGTTTGTTAAACAGGATTAATCGTAAGGGAAATGTCATCGACAGAAGTATTTATGTAGTTTATTCTGTTGTTGGTGACTTGTTTGTTAGTTTAAGTTGAGTGACAATAGAAGGGAGTAACAGTGAAAGATTAGACAGGATGGAAACAATTACAGTGTGAACAAAGTCAGTAAGCTATCTCTACCTCGCATGATAGAAAAGGGAATTGTTATCGTTTTCTTACCTATCTCCTCCTGTTTTTGCTTTTTGTTTTTATCTCCCTTTTCTTCATCTCCTTCTTTTGTTTCTTTTCATTTTCTCCATAATACTACTGTTACAGCAACAAGAGCAGGTACTATTACATCTGCTGCTACTGTTACATCTGCTGCTACTGTTACATCTGCTGCTACTGTTACATCTGCTGCTACTGTTACATCTGCTGCTACTATTACATCTGCTGCTACTATTACATCTGCTGCTACTGTTACATCTGCTGCTACTGTTACATCTGCTGCTACTGTTACATCTGCTGCTACTGTTACATCTGCTGCTACTATTACATCTGCTGCTACTGTTACATCTGCTGCTACTGTTACATCTGCTGCTACTGTTACATCTGCTGCTACTGTTACATCTGCTGCTACTATTACATCTGCTGCTACTGTTACATCTGCTGCTACTGTTACATCTGCTGCTACTGTTTACATCTGCTGCTACTGTTACATCTGCTGCTACTATTACATCTGCTGCTACTGTTACATCTGCTGCTACTGTTACATCTGCTGCTACTGTTACATCTGCTGCTACTGTTACATCTGCTGCTACTGTTACATCTGCTGCTACTGTTACATCTGCTGCTACTGTTACATCTGCTGCTACTGTTACATCTGCTGCTACTGTTACATCTGCTGCTACTGATCTTGTGCTTTTACTGCGACTACTATAACTATGGCTTATGATGAATCTTTTATTGCTGTTGTTGCTGCTACTAGTACTATTACTACTACCACTACTGCAAGTATTTCTGCTCCTTCTGCTGCTACTACAACTGCTACCACCACCACTACTGTAACTATTGCTTCTCCTTCTGCTGCTACTACAACTATTACTGCCACTACCCCATATGTAACTATTTATGCTTCTACTACTGCTGCTACCAACACCACTATAACGTTTTTCTAAATAAAAGGTGCCGATGCTCACCACAAAGTCTATAAAGGATGCTGTACTCATCACGAAAGAAAGAAAAACATTATACCCGGGAAAAGAAGACTATAGTACTGCCAGAAAAAAAAAGTCCTAACTACCACTACTACAGCAGCAGTAAATGTGGCTGTTGCTACTACTAACACACCCCACCCCGCAACGGCCATGTTTGGCGCTGTGACTAGATCCAGTCCCATACCTTTAAGACCCGTATTAATTTTTTTTCGTTTTTTTGTTTGTCTTTGTATCCAAGAATACTACTACAAGCACCTCTCCCTCACCAATGATTAAACAAGGTTCAGTCACCGCCTTCTCCAGAGTCCGCCTTCTGACCATTTTCGTGACATCATATCCGGGAGACTGACTTTCTTCATCGACTGGCGTGTTTACATTTATGCTCAGTTGCTGTGCTGTGCATACTGCTTAATTAAAGTGCGAATCAAAGAGTTCGCACTAATATTTCTTTACTTTTGCTAAATTACTTCCAGTGTATTTCTACACGTTATTGATGTCTGTGTTCATGTTGACTGTAGCAAAAGCATTTTTGTATGTTTGTAAAAGCCTTTATTGTTACATTTTAATAGCACACTTAATGACCTTCAAAATGACATATAATTCGATAAAATGTGTTTTGCAAATATATGAAACTGTAGTTTAATCTGTGTATAAATATACTCGATAGAAATAGTAAGCACAGACCAGCTTCTCGACTTTTCACACAAACGGGAATCCCCGTTGACCTAGCTGGCCTATAAATACAGCTGGCCGTGGTTCAGTTATACAAGCAAGTGACTTCAGTGAAAATCCCATTGAAAACCGCAGGTTCTGTTTCCAATCTGCGTGGTGTCGTTTTCATGAATAATTACTCTGACTCCCCAGCAGATCGACTCAACCTAAAATGGGCTCCAGGTAATGTCTTCCGAAGTAAAGGTGGCTGGCGTGATGTCGATCCCATCAATCATCAACTGCTGACTTAGACATTCTAGTGCCTTATCCGGCACTGGCTGGGTGGAAACGGTTTCTTTTTACACGCCCCAGCTGCAGATAATTTTTCTTGTGTTGGTTTTGACAGTTCCATTGAGAGCTGACCATTTAGGGGCAACGGTAAACTACTGAACGTACTAGAAAACCTACAACAGCAACAATACCAACACAACAACAATAAAATGCTAGATGTGTTCTGCAACGTCCTGTAAAGGATACGCAACTAACCTTTTTTTTTTTTTTAAAACTATTGTGAAGTTGACCTAACATTGTTTGTCTTCCACAGATCATGTTGCCGACAGAGAACAGTTCTAAGCAGCACTTTATGAGGACCCTGGCTTTCTTGACCATCCTTTCCCTTGCCTGTTTGTGCAGCGCAGACGACAATGACGTCACAGAACAGGAGCGCACACAATCGGAATACCCACAAGGTAATTCTTAAAAGTTTTTAAAAAAACCTTATACTGATATATAGATGTGAACCATGGACAGTAAGTAAATTAGTGAAAACTTATTTGGAAGTTGCGGAGGTGTGGTTTTACAAACGATTGATGAGAATAACCTGGGCAGATTTAAAAAAAAGTAATGAAGATGTCTTGGAAGAAACAGACTAACGAAGAGATTATGTGATGAGAAGAAGAAAGCTGGAGTACATCGTGACAGAGGGAAAGTTGGAGGAAAGGGGAGGCAGAGGGAGACCGAAAGAACAGATGCTAGACAGTTAAAAATCATGGCATGGAAAATCATCTGTGTCAGAGATGATTGAAAGTACACGAGACAGATAGTTATGGATAGACATGACTACCAACGCCACACGGCATGGACTTTCAGAAAAGGAGGGTAGATAAGCGAGAATTGAGATAAGTGTTTGGTTTTTTCTTGATCAGTGTTTCTTATTCAGTCGCCCGTGGATCCCTGTGCAGATTGAAAGGCCCCTTGATATAATAATTTATAAAACAAAAATGTCTAAACTTTAGTATGCACTCGATTTCACAATTTGGTGCTTTCTATTTAGCCGATCAAAATGACGTCACAGGACAGTCTAATATTTTAGAGAGTGGTAAGAATGGGTTTTCTGTGGTTTCTGTGCTTTAGTGCGTTTCTTCCAAGGCCAAAGTTTTCGCGCGTTTACCCAACCCTTACCCTAACCATATGTATGCGCTTAGTCTACCACCCCTGGAATATTTGACTGTCACGTGAACTATGGATTTGCCCTGTTTGTGGTCGGCTAATAAGAAGGTACCACTTATTATAAGTTTTACGCCGTGGTGTTGCGGCTAGACGATCGCCTGCCGATCTTAGGGTCGTGGAGTTCAGGTCCTGCGGGAGCCGGATTTTTAAAGAAATGACTTTGCTTCATGGTGGGGACCAGGTACAGTCCTAGGAAGTAAAGGCGGCCAGCGTGGTGTTGATTGGTCTATAAAATATAGGTCTAACCCTATATACCCAGTGTGTCGGAAAGTGTGGAAAAAGGTCATTTTCTTTCTTTTTTTTTCATCATGTAGCGCTATGTCCGTGGTTTAGGCGTTGCGAGTCCGACTCGTAATTCCAACGAAGCCCACTGCTGGCTGCGTGGATTTTTATCACAGTATGGGGCGTCGCAGGACGACCCAGCCTAAAATGGGTACCAGGATGTATGTCCTGGGGAAGTAAAGACCACACGACCCACCCAGTGCCGATTAGCCTGTAACAAAAATGGGTGCTCTTCCCATATACCCTATGCGCCTAAACACGTAAAAAGGGATCTTTACCCATCATCATGCTGCATGTCCTTTGTAGAACGACGCTCTCACTACAGTCTGCCTGAAAGAAACTCGTGCACGTTCCTGCCTAGTGAGTCAGTTTATATCATGTTCCCATCTTCATGCTGGTCGACCCCTGCCATCTTTCTTAGTACCATGCATTCTGCTATTAATCTTTCCAGTCCACGTTGTGCTTGATATGGCCACAATACTTCCAACTCTTGGCTTATCATCATTATCATCATTATCATCATCATAAACCACTTCTGCCGTTACGCGAAGTGGGGAGAAATAGTTTGCGATCCAGTGGACGCTGGCTGCCACTGGCTATTGGATGCCGTGAATGCGTAGAGTGTCTTTAAAGTTGTCGATCTATGTTTTTCGCTGCCGTCCTCTTGCTCTTGTAGTTGATCTGAGATGTAATGCTGGTGATGGTATTTGATCTTGCTGTATTCTAAAAAGATGGCCAAACCACCCGATCTGCTGTTTCTCGATGAATCTAGTACAAGGTGTCGTTCCCACAATTTGTCTGATGGTTTTATTATTCACTCTGTCTCGGATGCTTAGGTTAGCTGCTTTTCTTGAGCATCTCATCTCGCAGGTGGTGATTTCGCGTATATGGGCTTTAGATAGTGTCATGTACAAATCGACAATATGAAGATCAAACATATAAGTGCATAGCTAAAAACTTCAACTGCTCCAACATACTAAGAAGAGAAAAGCAATCTAGAATACGATCTGGAAATAAAGTATACTATGCGCTTCAACATCTGCTAAAAGCAGAGACTCTGTCTTATAACACCATGATTCGAAAGTAAAACTCTGATCAATAGCTTTACTGACATCAGCCATGGCGGGGCTTCAAAATCAGGAAAAATGGCATCCCACAAGGGAGATGTAAGATGTACGACAGATCAACAAAGGATACCTGCTTGCTCGCTTATTGTATCCTACCAGGACATCACACAAGTGATAAACACCTGGTGACACAAAGTGCCACCATGCGGATGAGGATCACCCATGGAGAGGTCTCCCAGAAACCCCTTTCAGCCATGTGGCTATATTCAGGGTCCCCAGCAGAAGCCAGGAGGGGCGTTTCAAATAACGAAAAATTTCATTCCACAAGGGGACAACGTAAATTAGTAGTAGTACTTTTACCCCACCAGGACATCACACCAGCGATAGACACCCGATGATACAATGTGCCACCATGTGGATGAGGATCACCCGTGGAGAGGTCCCAGAAACCGCGTTCAGCCTTTAGGCCATATTTATGGCCGGGATATATTGCAGTCCTGGCAAGGCCAGAGTGGGGCTTCAAATAACGAAAAATTGCATCCCTTAAAAGAATGAGAAGATTAAAATTGCCTTAAATTATTAAAAGGATACTCCCCTAAAATAAACCAAAGACACGGCAATTCATAAAAAAGATTAACTTTATAATTAAAACCACGTAGTTCACACAAAAGATTAGGTTTCCAACAAAAACAACGCAATGCACACAAAAAGATATTGACAGCAAAAGTACACAGTTGCAGCAATCACCAGCAAGACCAAGGGATAACCCCACGTCTCTTGAGAATCATAAAGTTTCAGCTCTAGACATTTTTATAGCCCCTGCCTACTAGTTACTTCCCTTTATGTTATTGTTTCCCCTATTTATTTCTTTAATTAGTGTCTCATTACATAGTAATCTTGTTTTGATGAATTTTTTTCGGTGACAGTTAGTGATATTTAAAATCCAAGGCCATAAATGCTGGATTGAAACATAAGTTAATTTATTGTCACGTTTAGGACTGGGGTTTTGTAAACATGGGGATCAACTTCCTTGTCCAACTATCCCCTCTAGATCACCCGATGAGCCCTCCAGCTCCCAAGAGTCGTATTAAGTAATGAACGAGCAGACAGTGGGTCGAGAGCTGAGAGTTGGGGCGTGCTGGGGACTCAGGTTGTCCGGGTATTGAGTCAGTGTAATCAATACACTGCGACAGATATGAGGTATCTGCTTCTTTGCATCATCATCGTCATCATGTGCATTGCCAGTTGGCATTGGCGTTTATGCATCTCCACATATAACAGTCTTTGGTGTTCTGGATCAATTCCACTGATGATATTCCTCCATGCCACTATCTTAAGCTATCCACCATTAGTTCTCTTAGCCTGCCTCTGTCTCTCCAGTCGTCACGATGTTTTCCAGTCTTCAGAACTGAATATTGAAAAAGACTGGCTATTAAATACGATAAAACACAGAAAATTGAAACATTTTTATCACTGAAAACGTCATGAAAGTTTTAGAGAGAACACTAATGTAGGTGTATATGCCTGGGAAGAGAGGCAGAGGAAGAACAAAGAGAAGATATGCGAAGGATGTGGCGGATGATCTCCAGACGGATTTATCGGAGGCGGGACATCTTGCGTGTGATCGAGAAGTTTTCTAGAGGGTTGTTATGGGAGCAAGGTTCTGCCAAGGTCATGCTACTGACTGACTGACGACTGTACTGACTGAAGAGGAAGATAGTGTCCACTGGGATCTTCGGAGAAAGGGAGAGGAAGATAGTGTCCACTTGGATCTTCGGAGAAAGGGAGAGGAAGATAGTGTCCACTTGGATCTTCGGAGAAAGGGAGAGGAAGATAGTGTCCACTGGGATCTTCGGAGAAAGGGAGAGGAAGATAGTGTCCACTGGGATCTTCGGAGAAAGGGAGAGGAAGAGATAGTTTGAAAAGAGATTCCCTTTCCAATAAAACTTCAGGAATCGGAAATTGTGTGTATTTTTCTGTCTCATTTCCCATCTTTACATGATTTACGCTCACCAGGTTTGACCTTTTACTAAAAAAAAAGAAAAAAGAAAAAAATGTCCAAAGAAGTTTGCTTTTGCCTATTCATCAGGGTCATAATCCAAACAAAAGTCGTATGTTAAGCAAAACTGTTTGCGTCTACACTGGACACATACAAACTCGGCTTTCGTTCAATATGGACGATAGGAACGGTCACTGTTCTTAGTCGTGGCTAATTTTTTTTGCTTCTGACAGACGTTAGCCGCTGCATTTTACCCCATTTTTTCGGCTGAAAAGATATAGTTTTGTCGCCCAGCTATTAAGCTGAGTGCACAGTGCGACACTGTGTGCTGTGGATTTCATTTGGAATATTTTTCGACTGCGACCAACGGGGTGTTGTAAACTGTGGATTTAGAAAGTGGCGCATGACATGTTGCTACAGAACTGGTGATGACCTACTTTGAGATTAAAATTGACCGCCTCTGAAACTGCTGATCTGTTTGTAACTGCAGCTTCCGTCGATGATGACCTGCATTTCTAGCATCGGACTGTTTGTGTTGACACTTCTGTTGGCCGCCCTATGCTTTAAATGCGTGTGTATGCAAGTGGATAGGCTGAGACTTCAGTTTGTGTTAAAACTTCCACAAGGGTCAGTGATGGACATTCTGTGTGTTTTTCGTTGGCGCAGGAGCGGAATAACTATTGGATGACCCATTTCCTTTGAAGCTGATACTAATATTACCAAGATTTCCAGGATTACCAAGTTAGACTTATTATGAAGCGTACGTATGCGGAAATCCACGTGTGAGCTCCAGGGTCCTATTATAGGGAAAACAAGAATAGACCCACTGCCTACCCAAAAGATGTAAATGTCGACTAATCGGGAGCTTTCTTCAAAGTCTGGGGAGAGGCAAGGAACCAACAGTCTGCATACAAATGAGTCAGATCTGTAAAACGGATGCACACGCAACACTCTATTTCTGGAACAAGACTGCAGTCTAGAGGTGGATGAACAACCAGAACTTTCCGCCAGAGTTTACAGCCGGTGAACGCAAAGAAGAAGAAGAAGAAGAAGAAGAAGAAGAAGAAGAAGAAGAAGAAGAAGAAGAAGAAGAAGAAGAAGAAGAAGAAGAAGAAGAAGAAGAAGAAGAAGAAGAAGAAGAAGAAGAAGAAGAAGAAGAAGAAGAAGAAGAAGAAGAAGAAAAAGAAGAAGAAGAAAGAAGAAGAAGAAGAAGAAGAAGAAAGAAGAAGAAGAAGAAGAAGAAAGAGAAGAAGAAGAAGAAGAAGAAGAAGAAGAAGAAGAGAAGAAGAAGAAGAAGAAGAAGAAGAAGAAGAAGAAGAAGAAGAAGAAGAAGTAGAAAAAGAAGAAGAAAAAGAAGAAGAAGAAAAAGAACAATAACAAAAGAACAGGAACAACAAGAAAAAGAAGAAGAGGAACAATAAACAACAACACAAACAAACATAAAACAATAATATGCTAGTAGTAATCAGCTCCCCCCCCCCCTCCCACTCCCCGATCCCCTCCCCATAACTGTATTAGCCTTTGATAGCAGAAACACCCTGGGTGTGTCCGGGGCTCCTACCGGTTCATGACAATACCCCCCTCCTTAAACACGCAATGATTTGCGCCTGCTTAATGTCGCTATTGTCACTCAATCGCGTGTCCCCAAGGGAAGTGCACACAAACATGTTTAATTAAGTGTAAGTTCCATAATCAACGCCACTCTCACTGGACCGACCTAGGTATTCTGTTTGTGCGACATGCTTTGTTCTCATCAATTCCACCTGCAGTCATCGAACCCACTCCTCTTACACGTCGTCTGTCAGATCAAGCGCTCGCACTTCCAACAATAGTCGTGCTTCTATGGTTAGGGAATCATCTAATTGAATTCCAAACGGTTTTTAATGTGGATCGATAATTGACATATGGTTCAGCTAACCTGGTCTTTTGGTCTTGTCATAGTATGTGATAGTGAGAAACTCACCAATCAGCTTCTATGGTTTCGTTCACATGACCAGAAATTGTGATGGCTTATGGGTAACAGATTTTACTCTAATGGCTGCCGGAAACGATACCAGATTATGTCACTTTCGTTTGTTAGTGCGATCGAATTTACTGCATATTGAGAGTGCTGTAACTATGTAGCTAACCCCCCCCCCCCTCTTTCCACCCACCACCCCAACCACCAAAAATTGACACAAAAAAATGTATCGCGAGCAGAAGCCCCGCCCACTCTTACCATATATGGAAGTTTCTTTTTTCAAGTATGTATTTACATATTTCGCGTCGTTTCATCCCCCCCCCCCCCCACAATTTAACAAGCCATTAATAATTATTTTTCCTCGATTGAACAGACCTTTATGCATTGAGGGTACATTTATTACTTTCTAGGGGTGGTAGTAATTTAGTGATTCAAGCTTACGCAAAAATAATATCATTAATTGTTATTTCGCGCAAATTAGGGCTAGAGACACTCCCACCCCCCCCCCCCCCCCCCCAACCTCCCTCCCTACATCACCTACCCGCGCCTCTAGAAAATTATTAGAGGGTCCTTCAGCTTCATATCTGTAAAACGGAATAGCACGCAGAACTCAAGCTCTGGATCAGGCTATGAGTCCAGAAATAGACGAACATATATGGGAATGTTACATGATAAAGCCCCCAGAGATATTGGACTCTTGTACTACTGTTTGAAAGCCACGAGAACGGACTTTTCAAAACCATCTACCTCCAATTTTGTATGGGGAAACGATTTCAGTAACCTCTGAGACACAAATGATAAAATAACATAGCATAATATACAAGCATATAAGAAACAAACACATAACATGAAGGGGAAAAACTCCCATTCACATACACATTGCCGATATTTTTGTGTTCTCTCATGTCATTGGCTGAAAGTTACCGGAAATGATTTGCCGGTGTCGCACGAGCACCGGAAGCTCGCCCACAGGTAGTATGTCACGTGGTTTTATTGGAACTTGGATCTGAAATTGAAGATGAGAACACGTTAGCTCTGACTAGGGGGTCATATTAGTCAATATGTCCAGATGTTACTCGTCTTTTGTTGGTGTGACCTCGCCAGCTGACGTTCTCCTCTCATCAATAAATATCGACGGTCAGCCTATGGATGATGCTGATATTATTAATGGCCTCAGAGAAATGGGAAGGATAGAGGACTTTGGGGGCAGAGAATCCACATCACTCGCCAGAATGGCAGACTTTGGGAATTAAGATCGGCATAGCAAAAAAACGAGACGCACACCAGACACGCCAGAAGACTTGTTAATCAACATAGAACTGGTACTATTAACCATCGGACGTTGGGGTTCATACTGAGGGGAGGATCTGAGCACCTATGGACATATCCGGAGTGCAATGATGATAACCCAGCTAACAATCTAACTAACTAACTGTCATCAATAAATGTTTTAATTCGTTCCTTCATTCGTTTCTACATTAGTTTGGAAGTTCACACGTAAACTTCGACAAGGGTGATATTAGCCAATGTGTCTCTATGTAAATTGTCGCCAGTTGGTGTTCATTTGTCCTGTTCGCGTTGACGGTTTCCCTGTTAAAAAGTTAGACTCACTTATTATTTCATTTGTCCATTCATCCTTCATTCATTTATTCATTCATTGGCAAATAATTATTCTGGTCGAAAATCATTCGTTCCTTCATTCATTCATTTATTCCTCCCTGCACAGTCGTGGCGACAACACAAGCAATGAGGCCCTAAATCCTCAGGCTCAAAGGGACTCTGCATACACCGCAGAGAAGTGGTATATTGTTTGTTTGTTTTAGTATCCAGAAGCCATAAGTTGCTAACCTTTAGGCTAGATATTGTGGATATCGCAACCTTTCGGCCTTGATTCTGTTGTAAATACCGTAAATCTGAGAGAAAATGTGACTTATCTGCCTACCCCCGGGAGTGAACCCGGACCACAAGGAGTTCGTCACCCGCTCACCGCGCAATCCAGTTTAGCCAACTACGTTAGAGAGCTGGGCAAGTGGTATATAAAAGCAGTTTAAAATTCATTTATAATACATTCTCTTTTTCTTCTTCTTCTTATTATTATTATTTTCTTCTTCTTCTTTTTCTTCTTCTTCTTTTTGTTGTTGTTGTTGTTGTTGTTGTTGTTCTTCTTCTTCTTCTTCCTTCTTCTTCTTCTTCTTCTTCTTCTTCTTCTCTTCTTCTTCTTGCTGCTTCTTCTCTTCTTCTTCTTCTTTCTTCTTCTTCTTCTTCTTCTTCTTCTTCTTCTTCTTCTTTTCGGGCAAATCAAGTTTTCTTCATTTTTTCTTCTTTCTTCTTCTTCTTCTTCTTCTTCTTCTTCTTCTTCTTCTTCTTCTTCTTCTTCCTTTCTTCTTCTTCTTCTTCTTCTTCTTCTTCTTTCTTCTTCTTTTTTGTTCTTCTTCTTCTTTTTATTATCATTATTATTATTATTATTTTCTTCCTCTTCTTCTCTTGTTCTTCTTCTTGTTCTTCTTCTTCTTGTTCTTCTTCTTGTTCTTTCTTCTTCTTCTTCTTCTTTTCTTTCTTCTCTTCTTCTTCTTCCTTCTTCTTCTTCTTCTTCTTCTTCTTCTTCTTCTTCTTCTTCTTCCTCTTCTTCGTCTTCTTCTTCTTCTTCTTCTTCTTTTTCTTTTTTCTTCTTCTTCTCTTCTTCTTCTTCATTTCTTCTTCTTGCTTCTTCTTCTTCCTTAGAAAAACTCTGTTCTTCTTTCTCTTTCTTTGATATTTCTTTTTCTTCTTCTTCTTTCTTCTTCTTTTCTTCTTCTTTTCTTCTTCTTCTTCTTCTTCATCATCATCATCATCATCATCATCTTCATCTTCTTCTTCTTCTTCTTCTTCTTCTTCTTCTTCTTCTTCTTCTTCTTCTTCTTCTTCTTCTTCTTCTTCTTCTTCATCATCTTCTTCTTCAGCAGTTGTAAACTCCAGCGGAATGTTTTGGTTCTTTGTCCGCTTTAGGACTTAGTCTTATTTCCAAAATTTAGTTTTTCGTGCACATCCGTTTTATGTATCAAACTTATTTGTACGCAGTTTGTTAGTTCCTCACCCCCCCCCCCCCCCCCCCCACCCCCCCGATGGGGGCACACTTACTTTGATGCACCGCTCATTAGTCGTCTTTTACGACATGTATGTTAGGGGACAGTGTGTCTTTTCCTACTTCCCTACAATGGGTTCCCGGAACCCACACAGGACTGACATATCTAGACTCGGGGATCGTCCAAGAAGTTTGTCCCTCTGGGTCTCAAAAAGTTGAAAAATAATAAAAGGAGACAGATGTGTTGGTTAACACAGACGAGTCCGCTGTACGAGGACACAAGAGTGCATTGGCATTCACAGCTCGCTCTGCAGGTAGAACAATCCGGGAAGCCAACGGTGCCTTCTCTATGACCTCTTGCTTCATGGCGGTGGAGATGGGTTAGGTTTAAATTAGTCTCCACAAACAAAGTAGGTCACGTTTTATTCAAAAGTTTGTTGGGCTGGTCTACTTTCGTGCAGGTTACGGGGGTGCCGCTCTGTTGTTCGTTTTTTGTGTTGTATTGCATTTACGTTTTTATTCCGATGAAGAGAATGCCTGTGACATAGGTTGCAGCACTGAAAGCTAGGGAGTAGTTTGTGTTTGACCCGTTTGTCCATGCGACTTTATATGAGTGTTAGAAGCGCTGGAGTGCTGAAAATATACAACACGCGATATCAAGCTAGGCATTGCAGAACAAAGCCAGTAACTTGTGCGCCAAGGTGTCTACGGTTCAGAAACTACCAATCTGAAGTGAAGCTTAGTGTGAATTTTTGGCGTTCAGGAATGCTTGAAAGGTGAGACTAACGTTAATTTTACCATGGAAGTGTTGGCGATGACACAAGCTTTCATGTGTTTGAAGTCACAGGGATGCTCTCACGTGTGTGTTTGAGTGCTTAGTCATTCTCTGAGCATGACCCGATGGGTCGAGGCAGGCTCTGTAGACAG
>CAJHNH020002920.1:32500-40000 GCA_905116865.2 Candidula unifasciata
ACGCCCACAATCACATAAACACACATAGAGAAAGAGAGGAGGGGGGGGGGACGATGGCAACATTTTTGAAGCAGCGTGTCCACATCTGTAAAAAAAAAAAAGCTAGAATTAGGAGTTAAGATTAGCCTGACCATGGACAAGAGGCACACCGAACGTACGTCCTGTCACCTAACGTAAAACTTGCAAAATTAATTATAATTTTTTTGGGGGGGGGGGGGGGGGGGAGGGCCTGAGCACCTATGGACGTTTCCGGAGTGCTCTGGAGATAATCCAGCTCATAACTCACCAATGTTAGATGTGTTCTTCATTTTTTTTTAAGATCATCTTAATTGCGCATCGAACACGGCTATAATTGCTTCCATCTCCTCATGAGTGTCTGCAAGTGTTTTTAGGCTAACAACTCCCATGCTGTTCTGTCTGAAATCAAGACGGGTGCCCCCAACATGGTTTTTCTGTCTCGCCGCTCCAGCTGGTACACCCAGGGTATGCAGTCTATTCCGTGCAAAACCATTTTTTTACAAAACGGAAGAAAGGCTCATCACGGCCAGCTCCAGATATAAGGCCATACAGCTCAAACGGGAATTCCCATTTTGTGAGGCTGGCGTGGCCGGTCAGTCGTAACAATTGTTACCGAATAGATTTATACACGAATTGAACTACAGTTTTATTAATTTGCAACATGTTTTATTTAATGAAATAATATTTTGGAGTTGAATAAGTGGGCTATTAGAAAATATTTATCTTCAAAATGGTAATTCATTCAAAAACACATGTTGCAAATTGATTAAACTGTAGGTCAATTTGTTTATAAAACTACTCAAATACTATTGTAAGCACCGACCGACCATGCCAGCCCACGTCCGGCTGTATGTTGGTCCTGACAACTGGATCACGGCACATTTTGGAGGAGTCCCCCTCGAAAATAGGTTCCTGGGAGCGTTTCCATGTTGCATTGTGTGACATAATAATATGCTTACAAAGTCCTGTGTTCTAAACGTATTCGTATTACAAATCTACAAATGAATATTGTGAAGTGGATATACAGCAATTTTAATTTTAATCTTAATTCACAGAAGACAGTCGTGTTGTGATGTGTGTATCAGTGTCACTGTTTCTAGTCAGTAGTTCGGATTTTTGGGAACTGGCTGTTAATTACTTTTCTACTTTAAATGTATAAATCTTACTTTTAGGGATAATACAAACTGGTAATTTAGAAGCCATATCTGGAGAATATCGACAGTTGTCAGGTGCAAACTATCTTGTGTCTGAAGAAAACTATTGCTTTCATATTGACTATGCATAAATGGTGCAACCACACTGTTAATAAATTGTGTCAAGATATTTCGGAGCTCTAGGTAAGTGGATGAAAATAATATTTAATTTACTAACTAGCCTTTCACAGCAGGTCACTCTTTGCCTCTTTACTAATTGTTGACTAACAGTATAATTATATGTTGTAGCAGTACACTAATAATATTAATCCTTAACCTTTTGACTTATGCTTCGCGAACACTGGATGTAAACTCTTGCGGAAACTTCTGGTAGTTCATCCACTTCTTTTGCATATTTGCAGTTCTACGGTCTGTGTTAATTTTTGAAAACTGGCTTTTGCTTTGCTTCGCAAACACTAGCTGTAAACTCTTGCGGAAACTTCTGGTTGTTCATCCACTTCCTATGTATATTTGTTACCAAAAAATTCGCAATGATAAGGAATTGATTTCATCCAACAAGATGAAACTGGACAAATTTGTTTGTGCTGTTTGTACCTTGAGGATACATATTTAGTAGTGCTATAAGTACTGTTAAGAAAACTACTCTGGGTGAAAAAAAGTATTGCACATATCAATTTCATACTGATTGTGCTTGTTTACTAATTATTAAATAACAGTATAATTATATGTTGTAGTAGTCTACTAATAATAATAATAACCTTCAATCATTTATATTTATGTTATGTATGATATGTGTATGTTTCATAGCAGTATTTTTATGCGCTAAATTTGATTAAGTACAAATGCCACCCCCCCCCCCCCCTTAATCCCCCCCCCCCCCCGCTCCTCTGATGCAACAATACCCTCTCAGATACAAAGAGTTAGCACTGATATTTCTTTACTTTTGCTGGAACAACTTTTGGTTTACATCTAAACGTTATTGATGTTTATGTTCATGTTGACTGTAGCAAAAGAATTTTTGTTTGTCTGTAAAAGCCTTTATTGTTATATTTAATTGGCACACTTATTTACCTTAAAAATTACGTATAGTTCTAAAAAATATGTCGAAAATTAATGAAACTGTAGTTTAATTTGCGTATACATCTTCTCGATAAAAACTGTGGACGCAGAGGGACTCAATTCTTGCACAAGAACGGGAATTACCGTTCGAGCTGTACGGCCTTATAAATCTGGAGCTGGCCGTGGCCAGTCTTACAAAAAAGGGAATTCCCGTTTCATTTGTATGGCCTTATATCTGAAGCTGCCCGTGGCCTCAAGTAGTTTAATCTCTAGTATAACACTGATGATGTCTCACCTCTTCATAGAGGGCCCATTCCTGACAGTCGAACTGTCAGCCAGAGCACAGATGTGTTGATACATTAACTGTGACTGATTTGTTGCTATGCAGTCATGTTGTTCTTGAATAATTGTTCTTTTGTCCCCCCCCCCCCCCCCAGGAATCTCCCGCTTGTTGTTCAAACACATGCGCTTCCGGGACCTGCCGGAAACCTCCGAGTCCAAGTACGAGAAATTTGATGTGCCAGTTTTCCGATCGTGGTCCGACCGTTTGTCAGATCAAGGGATGAACTCGGTACATTCGGCCTTCTACAGAACAGCCCGCAACCCCTCCAACACTCAGTGTAAGTGTCGTGCGTTTGATTTTTGTTTTTTAAATTTAAATATATCATTGTTGTTATTTATTTTATTATTATTATTATTATTATTATTATTATTATTATTATTATTATTATTATTATTATTATTATTATTATTGGAAGTCGCAGTGGCGGTGACGGCTAGAAGTGGATCAGAGTGTCGTGGGTTCACGGACTTGTTTTCTTTTCATGACCTTGACTCCCAGGTTGACCCAGCCTCTATTGGTAATAGGCATGTTGCCACTTTTCTTTGACAAAAAAAAATAAAAATGGAGTCAAAAATTATCTAAAAACATCTGATTTTGCGTTGGAAAACATCTAGAAAAAACATCCAAATGGAAAGAGTCACAAATTCACTAGCAATTGATATGACTTACCCTTTAGAGTCATGTCCTCATTTTTATTGAAGTCTGCCTCACAAGATCCACAGGATAAACTTAGCTTGGATGATAAAGTTGAAGCTTCAGATCCAAAATGACTCTGGTATGCTTTAGCTGTTCCAGTTTCTTTTAAATCCCAATCAGGGAGCTGATAATTGGAACAGCCTTTTCCTACTCTTATCAGGCCGAATTTTATTGTCAAGATAGCATATAAGATGTTAAATTTCATCCAGTTTCTTAGGTTAGATTTGATAAATTCACTCCAAATGAAAAACGTCTGGAAAAACATCTACCATCTAAACGTTAAAAACGCCATCTAAATGCCATCTAAAATGATAGCACGTTGTGTTGTAGTTCACAGACAGGCTGGATCTTGGAAACCCACACGAAGAATCTCCAGATGAATGTTGAGAAGTAAAGGAAAGAAGTTCCTTGTCCTACCATTGATCCGTAGGGCGTTTGGAGCTGGAGCTATGGCATTGTATACCAGCTGGCACCCAGGGCACTGTATACCAGCTGGAGCTATGACATTGTATACCAGCTGGAGCTATGACATTGTATACCAGCTGGAGCTATGACATTGTATACCAGCTGGAGCTATGACATTGTGTACCAGCTAGCACCCAGGGCATTGTATACCAGCTGGCACCCATGGCACTGTATACCAGCTGGAGCTATGACATTGTATACCAGCTGGAGCTATGACATTGTGTACCAGCTAGCACCCAGGGCATTGTATACCAGCTGGCACCCAGGGCACTGTATACCAGCTGGAGCTATGACATTGTATACCAGCTGGAGCTATGACATTGTATACCAGCTGGAGCTATGACATTGTGTACCAGCTAGCACCCAGGGCATTGTATACCAGCTGGCACCCAGGGCACTGTATACCAGCTGGAGCTATGACATTGAATACCAGCTGGAGCCATGACATTGTATACCAGCTAGCACCCAGGGCATTGTATACCAGCTGGCACCCAGGGCACTGTATACCAGCTGGAGCTATGACATTGTATACCAGCTGGAGCTATGACATTGTATACCAGCTAGCACCCAGGGCATTGTATACCAGCTGACACCCAGGGCACTGTATACCAGCTGGAGCTATGACATTGTATACCAGCTGGAGCTATGACATTGTGTATCAGCTGGAGCTATGACATTGTATACCAGCTGGCACTATGACATTGTATACCAGCTGGCACCCATGACATTGTATACGGAGCTATGACATTGTATACCAGCTGGAGCTATGACATTGTATACCAGCTGGAGCTATGACATTGTATACCAGCTGGCACTATGACATTGTATACCAGCTGGCACCCATGACATTGTATACCAACTGGCACTATGACATTGTATACCAGCTGGCACCCATGACATTGTATACCTGCTGGCACTATGACATTGTATACCAGCTGGCACTAATGACATTGTATACCAGCTGTTACCCATGACATTGAATACCAGCTGGCACCCGTGACATTGTATAGCAGCTGGCACTATGACATTGTATACCAGCTGGCACCCGTGACATTGTATAGCAGCTGGCACCCATGACATTGTATACCAGCTGGCACCCATGACATTGTATACCAGCTGTTACCCATGACATTGAATACCAGCTGGCACCCATGACATTGTATACCAGCTGGACCCTATTGCATTGTATATATATATATATATATATATGTATATATATATATATATATATATATATATATATATATATATATATATATATATATATACTAGTTTGGAAGGGCAGAATGCTAGACGGGCCTGCGTTCTCAGGTTGTGACCCTTTGAAAATAAAGTTCGTTCGTAATGCTATATGTCTGTTCTAGAGATCTTAAGCCATGTCTGATATATGTCTGTCTCAAAATTATAACGCTAAATCTGTTTTCTGTCTGTCTCACAAATCTCAACCCATGTCTATTGTATGTCTGTCTCACAGCTCTAACATTATGACTATTGTCTGCCTATTTCCCAGATCTCAAACGCCAACAGCAAGACCTGGTCAACAATCTGGCGGCACTACTAGCAGACGGCAGGGGCAAGAACTCGGGCTCCACTCTGCGCATGCCCAGTCTCAGGTTCGGGTAATCGAACATGGCCGCCATGTTCACGGTAGAAAACATTCACGCCATATTTACTTGGGATATCCTGGTGGATTTATTTATTTATTTATTTGACATTATCATTCAGTAGTCCAGATTTCATTCAAATCATTCATTGTATGTACA
This sequence comes from Candidula unifasciata, assembly GCA_905116865.2. NCBI lineage: Eukaryota > Metazoa > Mollusca > Gastropoda > Stylommatophora > Geomitridae > Candidula > Candidula unifasciata. The sequence continues at coordinate 37,999 of CAJHNH020002920.1, forward strand.
CACTTGTACCCTGCACAGACATTAGGTTTGTGAATTCACTTGAGCTACTGACATACTTTATGCTTATTGGTTAATTTTCAAAATATACATTAACAAGCCTTAAATTGATAGTCTGTGTTGATCAAATCAGAACAAGTTAACAGATCTGACCTGTAAACTGATGACAAACTAGGGCCCTAACTGCATTAATTAGATTTCCTCATTAAAAAGCAAATAGTTCAAATTGTGACAGGCCAAAAGATAGTTGGACCTTTGACTAGTTTTTGTTCTGGCAGAAAAAAAGGGGAGAGACCTTTCACTGATTAACAACGGAAACAGAGCTAAAGGTCGACCATGCAAGCGATCAGCAGATAGTCTCTCTGAGGCCGTCAATACCGCAATCTACGTAGCACATACCAAAGTTCGCACTGGCTGAAAGGCAGAACAGGAGAGTGAAGACAAAGAAGAAGAAGAAGAAGAAGAAGAAGAAGAAGAAGAAGAAGAAGAAGAAGAAGAAGAAGAAGAAGAAGAAGAAGAAGAAGAAGAAGAAGAAAAAATAAGGAGAAGAAAAAAGAAAAAGAAGAAGAAGAAAAAGAAAAGAAGAAGAAGAAGAAGAAGTAAAAAAGAAGAAGAAGAAGAAGAAGAAGAAGAAGAAGAAGAAGAAAAGAAGAAGAATAAAAAGAAGAAGAAGAAGAAGAAGAAGAAGAAGAAGAAGAAGAAGAAGAAGAAGAAGAAGAAGAAGAAGAAGAAGAAGAAGAAGAAGAAAAAGAAGAAGAAGAAGAAGAAGAAAGATAAGGAGGAGGAGCAGGAGAAGAAGAAGAAGAAGAAGAAGAAGAAGAAGAAGAAGAAGAAGAAGAAGAAGAAGAAGAAGAAGAAGAAGAAGAAGAAGAAAAAGAAGAAGAAGAAGAAGAAAAAGAAGAAGAAAAAACTTGGAAGAGAAAGACAATGGCATGTGGGGTGACACCATTAAGAGATAATTTGCACGATGTATGACACAGAGTGGTTGAGACTTCTTAACGGTTGACATTTAGTGCGATGATGGCGCTTGATGACAACGATAACGCTGCTATAATGATGATAACTGTGATGAAGATAATGACGATTTTGATGATGATGGCCCAGTAGGCTCAAAAAGCATTTATTAAAGCACTAATCACAATTGATATATTAGGAATCTAAATTCGTTAATCAACTAGTAAAATGATCATGAATTTTCATGGAAATTGCGGTTAGTTTTTAAGTGACCATGCTCCCAGGTCGAATGTGCCTCAAAACTTGCGTACCTTAAAAATGTCTAGGAAGTAAAAAGACTCTACATCTTCAATCAACATGGAAGCTTTTTTCTAGAACAGCGTCTACTCTGATATCGATGCTTTAGACGTAAATTTGCCTAGAGAAACCACACCACAGCCAGGGGCTGCTGGGGTTGGTTCCGCAACGTCCTGTAAAGGATACGCAACTAACCTTAGTTTCACACAGGGATAGTTAACGGTAATTTGCGCATCGTTGTCATGACTCGTTCAGCCAGTGCTGTTTAATATTTGATCTCTATTCCAGTTTGCCATTATCTGTTATAACGTGCCCAAGATAACGGAAGCTGATAGGACACTACTCTACTAGGGGCGCTTAAGTGTTTATTGTGTACACGCTTGCTTGTTACAGTATTTGATACAGCCCTTAGTCAGTTGTATATCCTTTACAGGACGTTGCAGAACCAACCTCAGCATTTTTTGGCTGTTGTGTAAGTAAAAAGACTCTGCATCTTCAATCAACATGGAAGCTTTTTTCTAGAACAGCGTCTACTCTGATATCGATGCTTTAAAAATCCATAAATTCGGAAACCTTGACTCCAAGTGTGAAAACTAGATCTACGTGTGTTGGTAGGGCATGTAACGTTTGAAGTTTGAACATCGGATCAGCATCATAGCACACGGGTAGTAACCCATTAGTACTCCGTTCTACTTCTAGCTCAGTCCGAAGTAACTCAGCACAGTGCATGACCTCTGTATCACCGGTGAGGATC
>CAJHNH020002920.1:45000-89530 GCA_905116865.2 Candidula unifasciata
TTCAGCTTCATAATTTGAACAGAATTCCCCGCATGCATAAAAAATCTATAAAAAAAAAGGTATAGTGAATATCTGTTCACGAAAGGAGTGTCCATTGTGGTGTCAGCCTCTTGACCTAGCAAAACCTCTCTTACCTCAAGACCATTGTGCCTGGTGAAGAGTCACAGCCTCCCCGAGGTGGTCCTGGTAACTGGCAAAACACAATGGATCTAGAGGAGCAATCCTCGATAATAAACCCGGTGCACCACACCGTACTGCCCCCTATGGGAGGGAAGGAGCCAGAGGTGTGCTGAACAGTCTTAGGAATGGAAATAAGTATGCTAACCCCCCTGAATACCGGAAACTATCGTGAAGGCACAGGGACTCAGGACGTGACGATCCAGTTGCCTCAACTACTCATGCCTAGGCCATGCTTAGAGCCATGAAGAGCTCAGCGAAACATGCAGGCAATATGGTTGCGGGGAATGAGCACACTGTGAGCCCCACCTTAGCTACGTGTTAAAGGGGAAGGCAGAAACACAACCCATATTCCCTTTAGAACTGGTACAGGGCATTTCTAGCTGCTGCCCGGGGAGGTAGGTAATCCACAGACACCCTAGCACCACAATGCCATGAATATATCGTCGTTGTCTGCGCAGTCCAGTTATCTGTAGTTAGACACACACAGTTTGCTTTGCTGAGGGCAGTCTGGACAGTCAGATCCCTTGACTGTATCATACATCTCAGGTATGATTGTCTTCTCTGAAGAACTTGCAGCTTGGTAGCACATATCTTGATTCACTTGCATCAGTCAGTTCTTTAAAGCCACTGTCGTCAACATTTGAATATGGCTGGATGTTAACGGTTATCACTTTTCCGATAGATCGGTGAACTTTCTGCTCCTCTGGGCTGTCGATCGACCACTTCTTCTTCTTGCTAATGATGTCATTTAGCGTTTGTTGAGTCCCTCAAGTCTGATTTATCTCAACCCTTCCTGCTGGCCTCATGCGACACGTGTGGTAGGCTATAGTATTGTGGTTTTTTACATCCATTAAGTGTGCCGATGGTCTGAAGATGGGGACGGAGCGCTTATGGGAATGGCCCGAGTGCTGCGATGTGGGTTCTTGAATCAAATCAATCAAAATCAATCAATCAATCAAGTGTGCCGATAACTGGGCAAACAAATTTACTTTAGCAATCCCGACCCGTATCAAATAATCAGCCGGGGGTTGACCAGAGTCTGATATTTCATACTACGAAATAGAAAGTTGCGTCCAAAACAGAACGAACCGCGAGATCTGCTTTTAAAAAAAGTATCTCTTTAACATGCAGCGCAATACACAGAGCCATTTACAAGATCCTTCATTTAGACATTAAAAAAACAACAATATAGTGTTGGCGAATAAATTACAAATGTACTCGGGTTTAATTTCTCCCGAATAAGTTAGACTATTTCAATGACAAGGTTGTGTATTTAAAGATTTCATAATGACTAAAGTAATTCATTCATGTTTTTGTGGAGCAGATCTGTATTGTTGCCGGATTGTGACTGCTGCTACAGATAATAAAACATTCACTGAAGTTTTTATTTGTCGTGTGTTTGTGTACGTGACTTTTGCTGTTGTTATATATTCTTCTACTTTGTTTCCCCCTCTGTTTTTTTTTCTTTTTCTTCTTCTTCTTTTTCTTCTTTTTCTTCTTCTCCTCCTCCTCCTCTCCTTCTTCTTCTTCTTCTTTATTTTTCTTTATTATTCTTTTTTTTCTTTTTCCTCCTTGTTTGCTTTTTTTTTCTTGCTTTTTGATTTACCCCAGAGAAAATTAAAACGCAAGCAAAGTAACCAATTATTTAGTTTCAAAAAATTGGTTAAAGACTAAAATATGCGATGCCTTTGATCAAAATATACCACCGGTGAAATATATATATATATTATATATATATATATATTTATATATATCATATATTATATTATATATATATATATAATATATATATATATTTATATATATATAAAATTTCAGACTTCAGCTTGAAGCATACGGTGATAAATATCCACATGACCACGATATAGCCGACAGTAGCGATTCTTTACAGGAAGTTACAGAACCAACCCCATCATTTTGATTTCTTTTTCTGTTTTTTTTTGGTCGGCAAAATTACGTTCAGTAGTTTGCCATTGCGATCAGCTCTCAAAATCACTGTAAAAATCAACGACAGGCAGTCTGCTGCCAAATAGCTGGTATCGAATTTGACACACCTGGTATTATGAAGCTCGTTCACAACGCCTAAGCCTCAGACAACGACCATCATATACTATCCATCGTTATATTAACCCGAAAACCCGAATGAACAGGCTCACAAACAGCCATATTGGACTATAGTGTGCTGCGTAACCGTTTTGTGGAGCCCTAGTGCAACTTTGCTATACAGCCATACGGTTGAAAAGGCTTTCTGAAATTAGTACCAGTGTGATTCTCATCTTTGAGATGGTAATCCTACAGATTGCAATTCTAGAGGTGAAAGGGTTTTTGGATCCCTTCAATCAGATCCCTCCAACAACAACAATAAGAACAAGAACAACAACTATTACTACTACTACCACTACTACCACTGCTACAACTACTACTCCTATTACTACTACTACTACTACTACTACTACTACTACTACTACTACTACTACTACTACTACTACTACTACTACTACTACTACTACTGCAAACAACTAACACCACTACCACTACTACCACTACCATTACTACTACCACCACTACTACTGATGCTGCTACTGCTTCTACTACTACTCCTGCTGCTTCTACTACTACTGCTACTGCTGTTGCTGCTTCTGCTGTTGCTGTTGCTGCTCCTGCTGCTGCTACCTGAGGAAGGCAGAATACGTGGAAACAGAATTAATGTATTTCAACCAACGTTATTAATTACACAGTTTTAATCAGAAAGCTTCGAAGATAGACAAGCCCACGTATGGACAACTGAATATTCCAGCCATAACATGTCTCATGGTAAACAATTTTAAAATGTAATTTAAATAATTTATAGTCTAGAACAACAACTAAGAATAGAAAACGCTAGCCATAGATAACCCTTCAGCCTTGGATGAGTGCAGCGGTGTAATAATATCCAACATGATTGACTGGGGTTCGAAAACAAAGTTTTGAATTGAATTTAAAATCTCGGTGAGTATTTCTTTGTCTATCTACAGTAGAATCTATCTTGCTGGATTACTGTGAAATAAACAATCAACATTGTATTTGTTCCGTTTTGTTAAATAGGCAAGGTTTTCGACAAACAGAAGTTTGAAATGACAATTTTTTGTTTAATGACTTAAGGTATACAACATATTTAAGAAACAACATAGTGTAATCAAATGTATTGTCTTAGAAAACTATAAAATGGAGTCAAGACTTTGATAAGAAGGGGAAAAAAAAATTACTTATGTGGGTGAGTCAGCATGTCAGAAAACAAAACTGTTATTCAATTCTTTGAGTCTGTGCTGCCTGCAAATATTGGATTCATTGAAAACAATTAAACTCTTCTTCTTCTTTTGTCATCTCACTGATTTAAGGTTGAAGCCAAGTGTCGGGGTTTTGTCGTCTCACTGATTCAAGGTTGAAGCCTATCGTCGGGGTTTTGTCGTCTCACTGATTCAAGGTTGAAGCCTAGCGTCGGGATTTTGTCGTCTCACTGATTCAAGGTTAAAGCCTAGCGTCGGGATTTTGTCATTTCACTGATTCAAGGTTAAAGCCTAGCGTCGGGATTTTGTCGTCTCACTGATTCAAGGTTAAAGCCTAGCGTCGGGATTTTGTCGTCTCACTGATTCAAGGTTAAAGCCTAGCGTCGGGATTTTGTCGTCTCACTGATTCAAGGTTAAAGCCTAGCGTCGGGATTTTGTCGTCTCACTGATTCAAGGTTAAAGCTTAGCGTCGGGATTTTGTCGTCTCACTGATTCAAGGTTAAAGCCTAGCGTCGGGATTTTGTCGTCTCACTGATTCAAGGTTAAAGCCTAGCGTCGGTATTTTGTCGTCTCACTGATTCAAGGTTAAAGCTTAGCGTCGGGATTTTGTCGTCTCACTGATTCAAGGTTGAAGCCAAGTGTCGTGGTTTTGTCGTCTCACTGATTCAAGGTTGTAGCCAAGTGTCGTGGTTTTGTCGTCTCACAGATACCAGGTTTGTAGCCCAAGGTGCTCGTGGTTTTTGTCGTCTCACTCAGGTTTTCGTCTCCTGATTCAAGTTAAGCCTAAGCGTCGGGTTTTGTCGTCTCACTGAGGTTACCTAGCGGTTGTAGAGCCCTAGGGTCGGGATTTTGTCGTCTTACCGATACCAGGCTGTAGCCCAGTGTCGTGGTTTTGTCGTCTCACTGATACCAGGTTGTAGCCTAGTGTCATGGGTTTGTCGTCTCATTGTTACCTAGTTGTAGCCCAGTAGCGGGGTTTTGTCGTCTCACTGAAACCAAGTTGTAGCCCAGTGCTGTGGTTTTGTCGTCTCATTGATACCAAGTTGTAGCCCAGTGTCATGGTTTTGTCGTCTCACTGATACCAGGTTGTAGCCTAGGGTCATGGTTTTGTCGTCTTATTGTTACCTAGTTGTAGCCCAGTAGCGGGGTTTTGTCGTCTCACTGAAACCAAGTTGTAGCCCAGTGTCATGGTTTTGTCGTCTCACAGATACCAGGCTGTAGCTTAGTGTCGTGGTTTTTTCGTCTTATTGTTACCTAGTTGTAGCCCAGTAGCGGGGTTTTGTCGTCTCACTGAAACCAAGTTGTAGCCCAGTGTCGTGGTTTTGTCGTCTCACTGATGCCAGGTTGTAGTCCAGTGTCATGGTTTTGTCATCTCACAGATACCAGGCTGTAGCCTAGTGTCATGGTTTTATCGTCTCATCGATACCAAGTTGTAACCCTGGTGTCGTGGTTTTGTCGTCTCACTGATACCAGGTTGTAGCCTAATGTCATGGGGCTGTCGTCTCACTGATACCAGGCTATATATAGCCTAATGTCATGGGTTTGTCGTCTCACTGATACCAGGCTATAGCCTAATGTCATGGGTTTGTCGTCTCACTAATACCAGGCTGTAGCCTAGTGTCATGAATTTGTTTTTCCGCTTCTCAGGTGGCTTGTGTGATCAATTTGTTCATCTTTAGCAGGCTTCGGTTACAACATTTAGTAACCTCTTTCTTGGTCTTCCCCTCGCCTTCCTTTCAGATGTTCTACTGTAACATACAATACCATATGCATTTTGGTCTGGCTGCATTCTCACTAGATGGCTGAACCATTTCAGTCATTGTCTGTGAATATAATTCAGACACGGTTTTATTTGAACTTTCTCTCTAATTTGCAATCCTGTCCCTTTTTGTATTGTTTGTAACCTTACAGAGACATCATATTTCACAGGCATTATTAATATACTACCTCAAACAGGGGAAATCCACAGGTCACGGGAGAGTCTAATATTTCCTGGGGTGGTAGATAGGCTGCATGCAGTCGTGGGACTTGGGTTTTATTTTTTCGTGGGACGTAGGTGGGTTGGGGTTAGGGCCAGTTTTAGATGTTTTGGGATCATCAAAGGCATCAGAAAGCCGGGAAACCCAGTCTTAGCACCCTCTTAAATGTTGGACTGTCATGTTACGTCATCTGGGGGTAGGATAATAATAAAGCACCAGCATTTTTTGTTTGTTTTTTATTATTTCGTCGATTAAAGGACTGAAAATGTTCACTGCCAGTGAAGAGCGTGCTACATAAATATGAAGCCTTGTCAGTGCAATTATTCTTTAATATCCTCTTTCCTTCTTGTCTTCCATCATTTCTTATTTCAGTCTACTCACAGAGCATGTTGGGAAATGTGGAGACAGACATGTTCCGTGCAGATCGGCAAGCATCGCTTCAGAGGTTCCGGGTAGTTAGCGTCCTTTGGATTTTTTCTGCAGGTAATGCCGGTGTGTTTAGAAAAGAGCAGGCAAATAGACTGGGCCAGTTCTGCATTACTTGGTGGTCAATTGATGTACGACAAGCGAAATGTTGTAAGGCTGCTTGAGAACCAGTGAACAATGTAAAGGTACAATTAGATTATTACGATCTAAGAGGAATGGCGCTGCGAGGAGTTAACCGGGTATCTGACCGACGCTCGACACTCATTGGAAAGACAAGATGGAAATAAAGACAGTATATGCAATCGGAATTGGAACTCTTCACTTGCTATTCTTAATTCAACATTCCTTCAGTCTATATTTTTTTCAAATTCTCCTTCTTCTTCAGCATTCCGAGCACTGGAGGTTCATTGTTGCAGATATAGCCCGCCTTCATTCATCTCTCTGGTTAGTCTTCTCTTTTAAGTTGGTGACACCAAGTATTTGCAGGTTTGTATGGACATTATCTCTCCATCGTCTTCTTGGTATGCCTCGTGTTTTTTAAATAGCAGTTGCGATTTGGTTTTGATGGGTATTACAAATAACATCTGGGGCGGACTGTAAAAATATCCATGCCGATTGTAAGCAAGCAAACTATTTTAAGATTATTGACTGTATAAATAAGTACACCAGATATTGCAAACATTAGGGCTGAACCGAATATTCGCTTCGTAGTCGCTTCGGGGCCGAATAGTGGACTTAATATCTACCATCTAGACGTCAAAAACACCATCTAGATGCAAGGAAAAACATCTAGATCTGGATGTAAAGTGGCAACACTAGTTCGAATCGCTGAACGCATCCGTGCTGATAGAGGCCAGCAAGTGTCGGTCCCGTTGATTGTACTGTGCTAGCAGACGGGGGGAGCCGACATGGCGACAACTTGAGACAAGGCTGGCGTTTTTGTCTTCTATAGACTACTCAAAATATCTGTTTGTTTTTTCACAAATTTCTTGCCTGTCCAGAAAAGAGGACTAAGTTGTTGTACCCATCACATAACTGGTGGTAAGTTCATTTCATTTACTATTCTTTTTTAAAATTACTATTACTTTTATTAATTTTTGACTATCGCTATCCTCCGAAAAACGGTCCTAAATTATCAAGGCGGAAAATATACCCTAACAGGGCCTCAGTCACTTGCGCACTTCCGGGGATTAAAACACCACCGCCGAATTTCGAACTTCCCGGACTTCCGCCACCGCCTAGGGAATCCCATGGATTGGGACTAAACTAGATGGCTAGGACTCACGAGCAAATAAAATGAAGGGGCTCTCCTCCGTACTTCTACCCTCTCAGTATGACGGCCTGAAATATTCTTGCAGGGCTCAGTCCAGTTAAAAATATGAGAACTTCCGGCGACGAACGAATCGCGGCAAAGCTAGGATCGGTTCCGTATAGCAAAACAAATGCTCTAACAGGGTCTCAGCGATATGTTAATTGCGGACCTGTTTCTGTGACTATACCTCACCATCGACCGTATTCCCCGCGCCGCTACGCGCGGCGCGGATGGGGGGCTACACTAGATGGCTGGGACTCACGAGCAGCAGCTACCACATCTCCTGCAACTTCCTCCAATTAATTTGCTTGTGAGTCCCAGGCATCTAGTTTAGCCCCATCCGTGCCGCGCGTAGAGGCGTGGTGGATACTGTCGGCGGTAAGTGTAACTGCGTTTTGCGCATGCCGAAAAGTTTGAGGACAACAGCGATGCTAATCTGCGTCGGCGCACGTGGTCTCACTGCCATGTCGCTTTTATTGTCTGCAGAAACGCCCGAAAGTGTTAACGGCCGCTATTATCGTCTGCTACTATCGTCTGCAGTGTTGCGTCTCTTAATATTGTCAGGTAATTAGAAACAATAAGAAACAGGTCCGCAATTAACATATTGCTGAGACCCTGTTAGAGCATTTGTTTCGCTATACGGAGCCGATCCTAGTTTTGCAGCGATTCGTTCGTCGCCGGAAGTTCGCATATTTTTAATAGGACTGAGCCCAGGCGCCATAATGCCGGGGTACAAGTTCGGAGGAGAGCCAATGAAGGAAGCTGCAGGAGATGCGGTAGCTGCTGCTCATGAGTCCCAGCCATCTAGTTTAGCCCCAATCCACGCCGCTCCACGGCGCGTGAGCGGCGTGATGATACTCTCGGCAGTGGCGGAAGTCCCCCAAAGTGCGCAATTTAAGACGACGAAAGTACACAATTGACACGTGACTGTTAGTGTATATTTTCCGCCTCGATAATTTAGGACCATTATTCGGAGGATAGCCCAATTTTTGTAGGGATTATATTAATATTTTTGAGTCCTAGGGGGTTTAGCATCAGAGGCCCAAGGGGTGGTAATGCATATTTTTTTTATTTCACAAGTGTTACAAATTGAAACAGACCATAAGAATTCAATTGCCGCGCTACATACACATATTATACATCAAATTGACCGGGGATTGTTGGGGAATAATTGGCTATCTTCAGAATAACGGCCCCAAATTATCGAGGCTGAAAATATACCCTAACAGGGCCACCGCCGAGAGTATCTCCCACGCTGCTGCGCGCAGCGTGGAGTGGGGATAAACTAGATGGCTGGGAATCACAAGCAAATAAAATGAAGGAAGCTGCAGGAGATGCAGTAGCTGCTGCTCGTGAGTCCCAGCCATCTAGTTAAGCCCCGCTTGACGCCGCATCTAGCGGCGTGGGAGATACCTCGGCGGAAGTTGAGAATTTAAGCTGGAAGTCTACAATTTACATCTATCCTCCGAAGAACGGTCCCAAATTATCGAGGCCGAAAATATACCCTAACAGGGCCTCAGTCACGTGTCAATTGCGGACTTCTGGCGACTTAAATTGGGCACTTCCAGCTACTACCGCCACCGCCGAGAGTATTACACAAAACAAAGTTTAATAACACTCAGTTTGCCTGTAATTTTGTAGCTATGTTTCTAAATAATAAGCGGAATAGCACTAGAACTATCTGACACTGAAGAAAATTGTCTTTTCACTAATGTTTATTCTATTTGTGCCAGCTGACTTTGCTATCGTTGTACCCTTTGCATGAGGTACACATTAGACATATCCCTCATCAAAGTTTGACTCTATAAATGATTGAAACCCGTCTATTTCGCAGCTTTATCTATCTAACTTCGGATTAATCTAAAACAACACATACTTTTTTCTTAAAACTTTTAGGCTTCTAAGCCCGTAAATCATGTTGGCATCCACGTAAAATACTGCTTGGCTGCCATATTCTCTTCAAACAAACACTTAGTAACTAGGCGAATCTCACAAATTTACTATATTTTCGGCTTTCCACCCACGTTTCTAAATGAGCAGGCTTGATATCAGACACAAACAACTCTAAAGAAAGTTGAAATTGTCCGGTCTGCATTTTATAACCGGTCAGTGGTAGATTAAAAACCTTCACTTGTCACGCGTCGATTGGGCCGCATTGTTGAAACAAATTAGCGCGTGATGCATTTCCTGCCACTCAAAGAGTTAATAATGTTCAATAAAAGTAATAAATGATATAAATAATAGATATGCTAGTGAAGTTACACAAATTGGGTTTAACACTATCACAGCAGGACAGATATTCAAATATCCAGTGCAATGATACCTCAATGAAGCCTGAAAGTCAATTCTAAACATTTTAGTGGCGGATACCACCATAGATAAATTATAGTCAGTGTGACTATTCTGACAAAAGATAGATTCTGAGTCGCGGCCCAGTAAAATATAGTGATGAAATTTTTGCATTTTATGGCATTAACTGTTTTGTCAGAGACACTGAAAAGTACTCTTTTTAAGCGTACAGAAGGGTCTGTTCTAGGGATCTCTTCCTACCCATTATATTGTTCATTTGTTACTTGTCATAACAATAGTAGTGGCTTAATATGCATTTAAAACTTAATTACCAAATATTACTAGTCGGCGTGGCCACATTTGGTGAAATTTATGGTCTGTGCTTGGTAGTGATAAGATAATAATATCTCAGATTGACATCTTATATTAGAGGGGTCTGAGTGGTCTCGAGGTATAGTGTCCACCTCGAGTGATGGGGGTCCTGGGTTCGAGCCCTGGTGAAGGCCGGGATTTTTTCACCTGAACTTTTAGTAATTTTCCCTGGTCTCTGGGTAGTAAGATTAGATGTCCGTTTGTATTGTTGCCCTTGTGGAAAATTCTTTCGCAGTTGGAAATCTAAAAGAGTAGCTTAATGGCTCGGCCGGGGCAACATTTTGAGTTAAAAATCTACCCAAAAGTATTTCAGGAACCTCGTTGGTGCAACTGAGTTCATGCACCGCTCTGAGATTCTTCAGACTCAGGTTTAAGTTAGAAGTAGAACGCATGTTGAACGATACAGTGGCTGGAGAAAATGGAGATGGAGGGTAGTTTCTAGAAAAAATTCCAAAGGCAGATCTTTGCGCAGATGAATACATGACACTGCAGATGTATTGGCTATGAAAGCACATAGTGCTGGAGGGTTGGCTTGAGAAAGAAAGTTGTGTCATGATGAGAGGGACATTCTGTGAAGAACCTGCTGATTGGAAATGACGAGTCTAAAAATATCCAACCACTGGTTGTTGGTATTTCTTGAGTAGGAGAAGGCTTTACTTTCTACTCAGGTCTGTGCCCACAGATTTCCCATCTATCTTCCAAATCTTATTTAATTGTAATTTAATCCATTCACAAAAGTTATCCTCAATTTATTGTTTGGCAACACCCAGGGGTTGTTTACTATCAATTGTTGTCACATGAATGTTGGTTTTGTGGGGGTGTTTGTTATTTTGGTACCCTTTCTCTAACTATCTGTATTAATTTCATTTTGTCAACAACTTCATGAATGAAGATAGTAAAAGAGAGAAGTGCGTTACATGGATGTGAAAGTCAGTATCCATTCTGATCGTTAATCTTTCCCTGCAAAAAAGTATCCAGCAGCTTAGCTTCCCGTGTGTCTGCACAGTTGGAAATAACCGAACCCCAGGGAGTCTTGCAGAATTACAAATGCTTAAACAGAACTTTATCCAGGGTTATTCAGTGAGAGATCCTCATAGTGAAGTAAAGCTATTTGCCGCCTACTCTATTTGCGTGTCATTTTTTGAACTTCGGTTCATAAGGGCATTGTTTTTTAATATCTCCCGGAGTCGTCATTGAAGCTGCTGAACTTATGTTCTGACCTCAGCATGTGGCCAGTTACTCTGCAGAGAAAGAGCCTGAACCTCGGTGCAGAAACAGGATGTGGCGCAAAGAAGAAAGATATGCCATTCAACACCTACAGGGTACATTAGGCATGAAGACACTATAGTGGTTGCGGCATCAGAGGACAGAGCATGAATGGATGGGACCAGTGGGCTAGGTTGTTTGTATGGACAAAAATAAAAAGTAACCCTTAATCACTTATCATCTTTTTCAAACCCCTCCAGAAAGGTGACACACATTGTGCTGCAGAAATCTGATTTTATAGAGTACATTCGAGATGCTTTTTCAGGACAAGGCCTGGTAAAGTCTAGAGTTCTGGATCTTCTGTGTAAACCTGACCAAGGAGAACTTTTATCACAAAGTGATATCTCCTTAAGTGCTTGTCCCCTCACAGAGGACATTTTTGGCACAGGGCACAAATTTTGAAGCGCTACCAAATGTCCTCATGCATATTCAGCAGGAACACGTGCTACGCGGGTTTTTTGTGGGGGGGGGGGGGGGGGGGGGGGGGGGGTATAAATACATTTCGAAAGGTAACCTATTTACCCCTTATTGTGGCTGTTCCTCCATTTTGAAATGTAACCCCCCCGTGTGGGTTCCGGGGCCCCATTGTGGGGAAAACAAGAATAGACCCACTGCCTCCCCAAAAGCATGTCGTAAGAGTCGACTAATTGGGGAGCTTCCTTTGAAGTCGGAGTGCATCTGCCGGAGAGGCAAGGAACCAACAGTCTGTATTCAAGAGAATAGATCTGTAAAACTGATGCACACGCAACACTCAGGTTCTGGAGCAGGACTGCAGTTCAGTAGTGGACGAGCAACCAGAACTTTCCGCCAGAGTGTACAGCTGGTGAACGCGAAGAAGAAGAAGAAGAAATGTAACCAGTTTGCAGCTTTTTGTGCTTGCTCTTTTCAATTTTCAAATGGATTTTAATAACAAGTCCTGAGAGTTTTTCGCCCTTATCAGATACAGCTAAGTGTGTGGTCCATTACCCTAGATCACGATGGAGTATATCATGCTTGTCTTTTGTCGTGAAAATTGTAAGTTGATCATACCGGTGGATCAAATCAAGATTGCGCTGGTCTGTACTAGTCTGAGGAGTGAGTCCTCTATGTGAAATGATTTTGTTTTGATGGTGATGAAAGTCCTAGAAGAGGGAGCTAGAGTATTTACACATGAGCATCACAAGATTTTTGTTGTTTTGGGGCCCATTTGGGGGGCGCGCACATGTCCGCGGAAAAGGGGGGATGGGTGGTTAAACCAGCTGCTCTGTCTAACAAGTGCAGTGTAAAATCAGACTCATTAAGGGTTTGCTCAAATCGGATGTGTTGTTCTGAAGAGCACAGATTTCACAGGCTAGCTGTAAACCAGATATGACATGCCGACCACACTTTTAAGGGTGTACAGAGAAAATGGTTTTGTTTTTGTTTTTTTTAAACGCATCCAGAAACCATGAGTTGTAAACCCTTTGGCTCGGTACTATGGATATCGCAACCCTTCGGCATTGATTCCATTATAGGTACCGTTAATCTGGGAGAAATGTGGCTTCTCTGCCTACCCCCGGGAGTGAACCCGGACCACAAGGAGTTTGTCACCCGGCCGCCGCGAAAGTCAGGTTTAACCAACTTCGCTAGAGAGCCGGGCTCAAGTGAATCAAGAACATGTGTCATCTTCTTCTTCTTTGTGTTCACCAGCTGTAAACTCTGGTGGAAAGTTCTGGTTGTTCATCCACCTCTGGAATTTGGTCTTGTTCCAGAACCTGAGTGTTGTTTGCACATCTGACTTGTCTGTATTCAGATTGTTGATTCCTTGCCTCTCAGGCAGATGCACTCCAAAGGAAGCCCTCACTTAGTCGACATTTTACGACATGCGCTTTGGCGCTGCTTGGACACATTTGGAGTTACAAATCTACCCAAACTATTTCAGGATCCTCAGCGTTGCTACAGAGCCTGTGCACTGTGCTGAGCTTCTTTGGACTCAGACTTGAATTAGAGAAAGAACGAAGCACTTATGAGTTACTACCCATGTGCCATGATGTTGATCCGTTGTTCGAAACCTCAAAACCTTACATGCTTGTTGGGGAGGCAGGGAGTCTGTTTTTGTTTGCCCCACAAAAGAGCCCCGGAACCCACACGGAGAACATGTGTCATGATATTGACTATGCACATAAGTGACGAGTTTATAACAAACAAATAACGCAGATAAAAAGTATGATAATCTTTAATATAGTATAAAATTGTAAAGATGATTTGATTAAAAGATGACGTGATTTCTGTGCCATCTTCACCGTGAAAGCTGGCTCACTGTTGTCTTTGGAAATATTACTTGGTCAGGCCCCAGTCTCTTCCATGGTGCAACTCTTATACTGCTGTCTTAAAATCACACATCCACTAGCTTCTAAGAGACGGTCAAAAGATAAGACATGATGAAAAGATCAGAAATATCAAGTTGTTGTTGTTATCGATCCAGCCGCGCTTGAGCTTTCGCCCTTTGGCCCAATGCCATGTAGTGGAATTTGCATGTTTTCACAAGCTGTTCTTTTCCTCCGTACAAGGTGTTCCACTTGTCTGGTCTCGGAGGGAGTAGCGTTCTTCTTGTCTCACTGAGTTTTGGGCACTTTAGAACTGGTACAGGGCATTTCTAGCTGCTGCCCGGGGAGGTAGGTAATCCACAGACACCCCAGCACCACAATGCCATGAATATGTCAAATATCAAGTTAACTTGTGTGTTTGGCAAATGAATGTAGAACATTATATACAATAATGAGAAGGAAACAAAGAAAGTTCTGTGATCATATGAGGAGAAAAGGAATGCTGGAAAATATGACAACTGGAGAGATCACTGGTAGAAGAAGCAGAGGCAGATTAAGAGAAATGATGCTGGATTGCTTAAGACAGTGGCATGGGGGAATTGATTCAGAACACCAAAGACTGAGATCTGTGGAGATGCATGAATGCCTACGCCAGTTGGCAAGACACTTGATGTTGATGATGACTTATGTGTTTATGTTGAGTTGTATTCTGTTTTAACCCTGACATATAGTTGGGTTTTTGATGATGTGATGTATTCAGGCAGTAACTGCATATGTGAAGACATGGTAGGTATGACCATGTATATACCCCAAAGATAGTTTTTGAGATAGTATTAGGGGTTTTAAAAAGATACATTAAAAAAAACTGTGATGTCATTGCTACATCGTAATAATCTGTTATGGTGTTATTTTGATCAGGATGGCAAAGCTAGCAAAACCATTTCATCATGTTCAAAGGGAACGAAGCAGTGAATTCTTTGCTCACTTTGTATTTAGTGATTAATTCTTTTTTTGGGGGGCAAAATAGTGTGCCCAAAATAATAATAATTAAAATTCACATGAATTATTTTGGTGATTTGAAAGACGCAGTTTAGCTGGGGACTTCATGCTTGCCTGTCTGCTCAGTAGTTTGAGGGTTTGATCCCTTGGATGTTTAAAAAACCACCTAGGATTTCAGATTTCTTTTGCTGCTACTTCTTTTTTTTCCTCTTTTTCAGTCATTCTCTGCCTTCCTAATGCCATGACTTTTTAATACATTCCTCCTGTTGTGGTGGCCCCCAACCATAACATTATTTTCACTGCTACTTCATAACTTCAGTGAATGTGTTTGTCGATGGTCTTAGGCGACCCCTATGAAAGGGTCGATTGACACCATGTGGGGTCAAAATCCACAGGTTGAGAACCACTGCTCTGGTTTTTTAGGGCGTCCTTTCAGAGTATTATAAGGAGGCATTTTTTTAAAAGACATTTTTAAAAGTGATGTCTTTAAAGATTTTCACAAGGCAGAAAGGTTAACTTACAGTGGTAAGGCATTTTCAATAATATTATGGTGTAACTGTGTTAAAATGCTTTTCTTGAAACTGATATTTTCCCTGGGTGTAAAGAAAGATTTGCAGAACGAAATGAAATATTGTGAGACAACAATGATTTATACAGTATTAGCACCAATTTATTATTATATTTTATAGAATCAGTGAAATTTGTAGACACAGCAATGACTTGTTTAACATTACAGCAGATTTATAATATTGATAGAATCAAATAAAAAGGTAGTGACAATAGTCACATGTATGATAACACATGTATAGTTATTGAAATGTTCGGCTCTTGACATAGAAGACTACAAGTGTTTGGAAATTGTAGTCTGGTAACCTATACTAGAAGCTCACTCGTGTTTGATGGGGATGAGTCTGTTTGCCTCTGCTATGGCTAGCGGAGCCTCAATTGTCAAGACACCGTCCCTGCTCAGCTTAGACACCAGGTTCTCGGGGTTCATGTCCTGTTTGATACAGATAAGAAATTCTCACCAACAGTTATTGGGTTGACAGATGAGAAATTCTCACAACAGTTATTGGGTTGACAGATGAGAAATTCTCACAACAGTTATTGAGTTGACAGATGAGAAATTCTCACAACAGTTATTGGGTTGACAGATAAGAAATTCTCACAACAGTTATTGGGTTGACAGATGAGAAATTCTCACAACAGTTATTGGGTTGACAGATGAGAAATTCTCACAACAGTTATTGGGTTGACAGATGAGAAATTCTCACAACAGTTATTGGGTTGACAGATGAGAAATTCTCACAACAGTTATTGGGTTGACAGATGAAAAATTCTCACAACAGTTATTGGGTATGAGAAAACAGCTGCAGGATAATACTAGATTTTTTCTTCCATTTTCACCCGTAACATGCTAAAAAAAAAATAATTTCTGGAGACAATTCTTTAAAAATAACCATATTACACAGATGACTATGAAATGTTTAAAAATATGTTCATATTTGTTTTTAACATGTATATATATATATAAAGGGGTAAAGTAAAGATCCCACTTCACGCTTATGAAAAGAGCACCCATATTTTTGCAGACCAATTGGCACTAGGTGGGTAATGTGGTCAGCATTACGCCGGCCATTTTTACTTCCCCAGGACATACATCCTGGTACCCATTTTAGGCTATGTCGACCTACAACACCCCATACCATGATAAAAATCTACGCAGCTAGCAGTGGGTTCCGATCGCAGTATGTTGGAATTGTAAGTTGGACTCGCAACACTTAAGCCATGAACAAGAACAGAGTAAAGCATTTAATGGAATACATTCCCAGGGACATAAAAAATGTATTGGTTGATTCATCACATGACCCAATGACCTCTGTCGCTGAGGCTTACAGGAATATTTGACATTAACCTGGGATGTAAATAGTCTCTAAATAGATGCCATTTTTGGTTATTACATTTATATCCTGGCTTATTAAACACAGCACAGGCAGAATTTAACTTAGCTTTTCAAGAACATGTCACTGTAGAAATTGTCATATATCAGCATTAATGGGATGTGTTACATTCAGAAGTTACTAGATCTAACTGTCTCTGGGCGATAGGATTAATAGGGCGGTTGGCATGATGCGTTGTGATTTACAGCTTGGCTGTGATATATGCGCCTTTTGGCCCAACATATTTGATTGCAAGAAACTGTTAATTAAGTTGCCTTTTACTTGAAGAAGTGACGGCTGTGAATTTGACTAGTTAACATATAAATATATAATATATAACCCTACCCAGTTTAAACTAAAGGTTACTCTGTAACCCACGGGTGGCCTAATATACCTGTGTTATACAGTTGAACAGGGTTTATGGATTTGCTTCTGCTCTATCTGATCCAAATATTGGCTCTTTGAGTCATTGTATTTTGACCTTTCAAAAAGCCATTCTGGAGGAAAGATATAAATATATATATATATGTGTGTAGCAGTTAGATACTAGCCTGCAGATCCAAAAGTCATGGGTTTGAGTCCTGACAGAGCTGGACTTTTGTCATAAATAACTTCAGCTCCCTCGTCGACCCAACCTTGAATGGGTACGAGGTAGAGTCTTGGGAAGTAAAGATGGTTGGCATGATGTTGACACATCACCCAGCAAGTGCCGATTTGTCTGTGAAATTTAGATCTAACACTATATGCTCTGTATGCTTGAAGGTATGGAAAAAGGTCCTTGTTCCTAGGAATTAACATATGAGCTAATATTTCTCCCAGATGATATGTCCTGACATTGAAGAGAACAGGTTGCCAGTATGTCCCCGTCTCTTAGAGGAAGTTTACTAACCTTGGGCAGAACATATTGTCTGTGGTACTCTCTGTGCAGTGACTTTCCTTCAGATTTCTCCTCGTGTTTGGCATGCACTGTCAGGTTGCTGTAAATAAACAGATGCAAATTTACTCACTGTGCCACTTTTAGCTGTATACTGTATTTGTCAGTGTATAAGATGCACTTTTCTGTTCTCAAAATAAGACTTAAAATAGGCTGCATCGAATACGACAGAAATAGGCCTACATATACCATTATTTTTCATAGTTGCTATGATATGGAAAAAGACATTATTCAATATTCCTACTCTTTTTAAACTGCAGCTGATAAAATATGCTGAAGAATATGGAGTTTTTATGCAAAATGAACAAAGGAAAGCGTACACAACATGGACGAAGTGCAGAATGGTAGGAATCAGAGCCTTAAACTATGACATGGGTGCAAGAATTCATTGTTATTTTTCTTGAACAATTTCATAACAATTTTTTGGGCTGCGTCTTATACACCAACAAATATGGTTGAATGATTTCTTCTTAGACTGGATTCATAAACCTTCATTATGTGGGGAGTTATTCATTAGTGCTCTGGTCTCATCATTTTTGAGGTCCCTTGAGGATCTTTTGTTTTGTTTGAAAGCTTAGGCATAAACTCTGTTGTTGCAGCAGTTCTTTCATAATTGTAGTGACTTATTAAACCCTTTTGTCTCATTAAAAAGACTTAAAACTTTGCCTTTTTTTTTTTACACACACTTTTTTTATAACTCTATGAAACTCTACCCTAAGAAACCAGAGAGAAAGAAAAAATATTTATAAAGGTATCCACTGGATTGAATCCCTAGACCACAGAGAAGATAGGCAGGCATGAAGTCCCCTACTTCTTTGATAATGTTACATCCCTACAACAATTTAATGAGTGTCTCCCTAAAGCTTAATGCCTCAACTGGGAAAAGTTTTTTTCTACAGGAAGGGAAGCAATTTACTAAATACAAAACAGGGCAAAGAATTACCTGAATTTCTTCTCTTTGACCATTTAAAAGGGGGTTTGGACACTTTGCTACAGAGAGTAATGGGATGTAATAATACAATCCCATAACGTGGCAGTGAATCAACAATTTAAAAAAAAAAATTTTTTTATATTTTTACCCTAAAAAAATGTTTTTTTAAATTTATTTTTGGGGTATAAATATAGTCATGCCCACTCTGTCTGCAATCGCAGCCACTCCCAAAGCTGTTATACAGGCGTAGTAAACACTGTCCATAGACATAATGTCAACCAGAACCCATAAAAGCCAAACAAATGGCTTACTCAAGGCAAGAGAGTTAAAGTATATATTAAAATTCAGTGGAATAGTCAGTAGTATGCTTGCTTACCGGGACAGTGGTCAGGATTTAATCCCCCATGGGGACAGGCAGATAGTTCCTGCTTGTACAGCTCTTGGATTGGCACCCTTTTTAACAATAAAATTGATACTGAATAATTTCTGAATTCTTTATAATCTTCTTTGGGAAAGTAAAGCTCATAAGCTCATGCAGTGGTTCTCAACCGATGCTCCATGGAACCCTAATAGCTTTGTGTGCACTTCCAAAAGGCTCCACGGCAGCTCCAGGAAAATAAGTGAACATTGAAGGCAATTAATGATTAAAAAGCAAAAAGTAGCTAAGGAGCTTCGCCAAAGAAATTCTAAAAAGGAGCTCTGCAAGTTTGGAGATGCTGCTCTAGAATTTGTAGATAGTGGGGCGACTGCGGTTAAGATGACTCCAAGAAGTGCTTGATGCAACATTTAATGCTACTAAAAAGCATGATTTTAGTTTATTTATTTATTAACTTGTTGATTATGCTCTCTCTGTTGTTTCATACACGTTCTTACTTATTTCGTTTTGTGTGTGTGTGTGTATATATATATATATATATATATAGCCCTTCATATCCATATTTCCCCCGTAACATATTTCTCGGTTTCATGTTGAGCTAGTTTTTTAGAAGCGCTGTTGTCTTGTCCGTTGAGTTTTTCCAGTCATAGTTTGTGTTGTTATTTAGTACTTTATTGATAAAGACTTCGGTCGAAACCTTCTGTTGTATTTGTGGGCGTCTTTTACATTCGTTCCATCCAGTTTTCTAGTTGTATTTTTTTTAAGCTCTTCTAGAATATGTAACACTCAACACGCCGCAGAACTAGTTTTCAAAACTAAATATATCTAGTCTACTCACTTCCCTTCAGTTTTCACATAGATCTCTTCAGGTTTGAACTGTCGGACATCAAACTGAAGTCGGAAGACCTCCCTGCCAGAGCTCTGGTCGTGGTAGACAGGGTTGTCCAGGAGGTAGTTCTCCTAGAGAAGGAAGTAGAGTGAAACATTTATCTTGTCATAAATCTGTCCTTTTCTAGGCAACTCCAGTGTGCGAAGTTCTTTTTTTTTTTTAACGTTTGCTCGCGGGAATTAACTGTACATAGTGTGACATTTCGCTTTTTTTTCCCCCTTAATCCTGTGCCAATTTGGCATCAGTTGCTTCATACTTGACCTACTTTGGTTTTGGTGCCTGTATTAAATCTTTGTTGACTGTGTTTATTTGACAAGGTTAGGTTCCAGATCCACTGCTGTGAAGAATTAAATTATTTGAAGGTCCAAAACTTTGCATCCCAAAGTAGTATCTGCTGTGGTCATCTTTTACTGATAGGCCATTTTGAATTTTCTGCACTCTTTCAGGTTTAGCGTCACGTTTGAACATTCTCTTTTATTGTAATCTGTAATCTTCTAATTCAAACCTGAGTCTGAAGAATCTCAGACCAGTGCACCAACTCTGTTGCACCGGCGAGGATCCTAAAATACTTTAGGTAGATTTTAAACTCCACATTTTGATAGGGCAGCCCTGTTAGGCTAGTCTTTTCAATTTCCAACTGCCAGGGGATTTTATTACATGCGCAACAATACTCACGGGCATCCGGTCTTACTACCCAGAGACCAGAGATTAATTACTTGAAGTTCATGTGGAAAACCCCCAGCCTCTAGCACTCGAGGCGGACACCATGCCTTGAGACCACCCAGCACCCTTTGTGGAACTGGTAATCCGGCTGCTACTAGTACTATCAACATAAGAACTTCTCATTTGCCTTTCAAATGGTAGTTGGTGTGTGATGTTGTGGTTTACAGCTAGGCCTTTCAACCCATAAGCCTTTTTTAAGGACAGTGGGTTTGTTCTTGGTTCCCTCCAAAGATGTGGTAACACAACCCACATAGGAAGGCATGAGAAGTGATTGTTGGATTGTTGATGGAGCTTTGTGGGGGGAAAAAGGGGGGGGGGGGGGGGTTTGAGTGTATTTTTTTAATAACTGGACCCAAATTGAACCAGTGACCCCAGGTTGACCCACTGAAACCAGATTAGTTTAGTGAACCCCAGTTGACCCAGTGAACCCAAACCGACCCTGTTGACCCAGCGAAACCAAGTTGACCCATTGAAATCAGACTGGCCCTGTGAACCCAAACCGACCAAATAAACTCAGTCTGACTCACCTTCTTCCGCCAGCTGTCAGGGTTGGCATCCATGGGCATGAGATGTTGCATCTCGCTGTACATCCGTCTCATCTCCGTGGCCATCCGCTGCATGTCAGTGTCCAGTGAGCCCAGCTGTCTCTCGGGGTTGTAGAACGACCGGGTCAGGGGCAGTGTGCTGCCGGCGCCAGGTTGGTGGTACACTGTTGGGGAGAATAGTGTCATGGAGAGTCAGGGATTGTTGCCTCATCGTGTGTGTTACAGGTCTGCTGTTCTGGAGTGGATGCTTGCTCGTTTGTCATATATATTTTAGTATTAATGTAATAGGTCACATAATCAAATGGCATACACTTCTTCATAGCGTTGACCGACAGAAAGGTCAGGGTTTTGTTGTTGTCAATTTCTGGACTTTGCTGTCCTTCCGTAACTTGAGGTTTGTGTGTTTATACTTTTTACATATCTGGCTTATCTGTATGCAGACTGTTGGTTCCTCGCCTATCAGGGACATGCACTCTGACTTCGAAATTATCCCGGCTAATTAGCCGTCTTTTATGACATGCTTGTTAGTTATGGAATCAGTGAGTCTTCTGTTTTCACCTCGAATGATACCCCGAGACCCACACGGGGAATTGTATGAACTGATAAACATGTACATACAGTGGTAACAAGGCCAGAGGTCGACCGCGCCGAATATGGACCGCAGAAATATTAGAAACACTGAAAAGTACTTTATACGAAACGGACAGCAAGGACCGATCCAGATATCTCTTCCTGTTATGACGTCGTGAGGCATTCCAGGAGTAGAGAAAAGAAGAAGAAGGTAAACATGTCAGTTTGTCGCGTACACCTGCTGCTTGTAAAATCATGTTCGTGTCAAAGGTACACTTATTCATGTCATGTGCACTAGTTCTTGCTTCATATATGTATACAAGTTCTCACGTTGTATGCATGCACTAGTTCTCAGGTCGTATGCACTAGTTCTAGCGTCAAATGCATAAGTTCTCACGTTGTGTGCACGTTCTCGCGTCATATGCACACGTTTTCATGTTATTAGGGCTTTTGCTCATGCAATATGTACTAGTTCACCCGCCGTATAGGATATTGCTCACGTCATATGTACTAGTTCATCTTCCAAATGGGATACTGCTACGTCAATGTGCACTAGTTCTCACGTATGGGATACTGTCACATCATGTGTACTAGTTTACCCGCCGTATGGGATATTGCTCACGTAATATGTACTAGTTCATCCGCCGTATGGGATACTGCTCACGTCAATGTGCATTAGTTCTCACGCCGTATGAGCTGTTGTTCACGTCATATGTACTAGTTTTTACGTCCTATTGGCTGTTGCTCACGTCATATTCAAAGTTCCTACATCATAGCCTCTAGTTCTCATGTTTTCTCAACGCGTGTCCTGTTCAATGCCAGCGTCTTTTCTTCACGTCTTGCATCTTCTTGCTGGTAGTGTAAAAAAAAAAGTAAAGATCCCTTTTTCACGCCTTTCGGCGCATCGGGCATATGGGCAGAGCGTCCCATATTTTTACAGACCATCAGCACTCGGTGGGTAATGTGGTCAGCATTACGCCGGCTGTCTTTACTTTCCCAGGACAGCCCATCCTGGTACCCATTTTAGGCTGGGTCGACCTGCGACGTCCCATACCACGACACAACTTGCTGGTAGTGGGGAGAAAAAAACACACCACAGAATGAAAGCGCGAAGAACAAGACAAGTGGTATTATGCCTGGGATAAAACTGCTGATAGGTAACCAACCTGCCGGTTCCCTGACCATGTCCCTCAAGTGATGCTCTCTGTGTGGCTCGCGTACGGCTGGATCCCTGGCCCAGTCCCGGAGGTGGGTCCAGGAAGAAGAATCTCTGAAGAAAGGGTCAAACTCTGCCGGGTACCACCTGCTGTGGTCCACAGTGATGGGTACGTGTCGCTGCATCGACATGGCTTGTGTGGCTGCTAGATTGTCCTGTATAACAGAAGTCATGTTTACAAATTTAAGCAAAGAAGACACGAGCTGTATATAGTACAATGTGTTACACAGCTATTACATTTACCCAGAGGAAACATTGCTTTGATTTTCAGAGAACTCATGTTGTTGTGGTTGAATCATCAGTCTGTCCATGTTATTGAAAGTGTATGGCCCATACTTTCAACGTGCTCGTCATCATCACCATCATTCACTTGAATCTAGGTGCTCGGTAATCTCAATGAATTATGTCGTTGGGTCCGCCTACCCGAGTGACTCCTACTCGCCATACAGGGGCTGCGTGGTCTCGAGGTATGGTGTCCGGCTGGAGTCCTGGGTTTAGGTCCCGGTGATGGCTGGGATGTTTTTCACGTGGACTTTCACTCATTTCCCCTGGTTTCTGGGTAGTGAGATCAGACGCCCGTGTGTAGTGTTGAGCACGTTAAAAAAATACTTTGGCAGTTGGAAATCAAAACGAGTAGCCTAACGGCGCTGCCCGGGTTAAATTTTGAGTAAACAAATCTACCCATTTCAGGATCGTGCAGCGGAATTCGTGCACCGCTCAGACTTGAGTTAAAAGTAGAACGGAGCACTTATGGGTTACACCCGTGTACCATGATATTGATCAGTTGACTAAACTAAACCAGTGAATTCTGTACATGATATTCTTCCGTGTCACCGTCTTAAGCTATCCTTCATTGTTTCCCTCTGTGTGCACCTCGTCTAACCGCTATTCTTATTCTCGACGATATTCACTCGTGCCTCACTTCTCAACCCGTGACCACAGAACAGTGTTTTTGTAGTTGTTATAAATGCGTATATCGTATAATACGTTCATTATCCTTTCACCGCAGTCATTGTTAGTTATTGGAGCTATCCAGAGTTTTCACTTTACTCTTCTTCTTCTTCTTATTATTATTATTATTATTATTATTATTATTATCATCATCCTCAACATCATCATCCAGTCCTCTTCTGCCTTTCAGCGTCAAAGGTTTTGAAGAGGCATCAGATGCAAACCTTGGTGTGTGCTACATACATGCTGGTATTCCATCTATCCATCGCTTGCGTGGTCGACCTCTAGGGCTGCTTCCATTATTGTCAGGGCTCTCTGTGGTACACTGTCTGGTGGCAGTCTTGACACATGTCCAAACCTTTTGATCTACATCTCTCCATTGGCCTATGAAATCACATCTTTACTGATTCTAGCCCCTCCCTAATCTGCGCAGTCGCATACCTAGACACTCACTGTTGTTGCTTTTTACCCCATTTGTCTACCATAGACAGATACTCACTGTAAGCTTCTGAGTAACTATCGTTGACCAGTTCCGGGTGCGTCTTCTTGTTCTGAAACTGTTTCCTCTGCTGTCACGAAACTTCTTTTATTGTACAGGTATTGGCATCTAGAAAGTTCTCATTACATCCACCTTCTGTTTTGACTAGTCAGACTCGTAGGGTATGTTTGAGTTTCTGCTTGTTAAAAAAAAACGGGCTTCTTTGCTTAAAGCTACGGTAAGCCATTATGGTCATGTGTACATTTCTCGTATGTTCTCACGAGGTGTCCTTTTTTGACTGAGGGTTCCTTCATAGCCAAAGAGGTACCCTAATATTATACAGTTGAACGGGGTTTCTAGGATTTGCCCCAGTGTGATTCTTATCCTTGAGGTGGTAATCCTACAGACTGCAGTCCTAAAGGGGAGCAACCATCGCCATCACCATCCTCTGGTAGTTGGATTTTACTGACTACGAAATATAGTGGTGTCTTGGTATACGTTCGTTTTGGAATACGTTCAGCTTGGTATGCGTTATGTTTAGACGCGAATTACTGTTCCAACAATGTGTACATAAAACATAGCCCGCATAATCTCAACCACAGTGTGTCATCATCATAAACCACTTTTGCCATTAAGCGACGTGGGGAGGAATAATTTGCGATCCGGTCCCCGTTGGTTGGCACTGGTTGTTGTCGTAAAGGCGTAAATTGTCTTTAATGTTATCGGTCCATGTTTTTCGTGGCCGTCCTCTTGTTCTTGTAGCTGATCTTCTGAGATGTAGTGCTTGTGATGGTATTTGTTCTTGCTGCCTTTTAACGAGATGGCCAAACCACTTGATCTGCTGTTTCTCGACGAATCTAGCACAGTATGTGCTGTGCCGAATCATAGCCTTCTTGCATCCTGATATTCTTCTCTGCAGATGAGATCTTGATTTTGTCGCTAAACAAACTAGTAATATTCAAGTGTACTGTAAATATTCTCAAAGAATACTTTTATTTCTATGCCTCTCTGGGTTCCATTATAAATCCCGTCTAGTTATTTTGTTGGGTATGTGTTCTACCCAATACCAGCGTCTCTTCTTTAGATTCATTGGAATGTTCCCAGTTCTCTCCAACAGCTACACATGAATGATTCCTTCGCACCATTTCATTCCCTCTGTTCTACGCAAGCACCACGATGTTCTCCTCGAGTAAAGGCGCTCTAAATTCGTCTATCCACCTCTGAATATCTCTCTCCCTCTGTGTATCCATATGTATGTGTCTGTCTGTATGTATGTATGTATGTATGCATGTATGTATGTAGGTAGGTAGGTGAGTGAGTGAGTGAGTGAATGAGTGAGTGATTGCGAAATATATGCATGCATATATTCTTGATTGCATTTTGTATGAATGGAAGTCTGTTATTTACTACCCAGTGACAGCTTATGGTAATTTAATTCAAAGACATGATTTGGACGGGAAGATATGACAGTCCCCTCTTTTCCCCCACCTTCTTTCCCCAATAGGAGTTAGGAAAGATGTTACACTAAAGAAAAGATTGCACCGAGATCACAGTCATTGGAACGAGTTGTACCAGTTTGGCGGATCTGGGCACAAACCGGTAGCTGAAGATCCAGCGAGAGAAACCTGTTATGTTATAGTTTCAAAAGAATGCAGAGAAAATCATGAAGCAGTCCTTATCGAAACAGTTAAAAACTATACCATGATTAGAGCACTTAGACATAGGCACATGGTGGTTCTCGGACATCATATGAGAACAAATGGACTCGGGAATTTGGTAGGGACTGGCACGACTGAAGGAAAGAGAGCAGAGGGATGGAAAGAGATAAATACCAGGATGGCCTGGCTATAGGGTCTGGGGTTGAGACAAAAACATTGACCTAATCCGTGATTCTGTTGATCGCGTGTAATGGCGAACCATGACAGTCTATGCTTAATGGTAAGGCACATGCGGATGATGTTTAGACTGTTGGGGACAGTTTGGGAGGCGTAGTGGCTAAACGCTGGCCTGCCGGCTGGGAGGACTCGGGTTCAAATCTGCATTAGGGCGGATGTTGCTCAGAATTGATCTTGGCTGCCAGGTCCACCGAGCCTAAAATGGGTACCATAACTTGTCCAGGGGAAGTCAGGTGGGCGGTGTGACACTGTGCACCTCGCCTACCGAGACGCGATCAGTCTGTGAGAGTACTGCGTAGTGTTCCCGATGCGGCACTGGCTAAATAACCAGGACTGCCAATGATGGGATTTTACCCCCATATCTGGGGTTTTTTTTACGTCTTGGGTTAAAGTGTTAAAATCCGAGGTTTTTAAACCAAATATATCCTTATATAAAAGTAGGTCAATATTTCGTTTCGTACTTTTTAACAATCTGGTTTGTGTGTTTGTGTGTGTGTTCTTTGCCTATGATATTGCTTGGGTTTTTGTTCAGCTTAGCTGGGTTTTTCAAAAAAATCGGTGCGGAAAATATAGGTACATCACTAAATTCTATATATCTGAACCCAGATATCCCTTTCAGTGCCCACAGAAGTTATAAATAAGCGCTCCTATAACAGTTACATCATTCAGTTGTAATTTGCACCCCCCCCCCCCCCCCCCCCCCCGTTTTTTTCCCATTTGCCTTTTAAAAAAATACATCATCATGGTTGGGCAATTTACTGATCCAACAAAGCTTCAGTAAGTCATCTCGCTTCAAGATTTTTTAGGTTATGCAAAAAGGTGTTAGGTAGGACGTAGAATATTTTTTTTTTTGAGACATGCGTAGCTCGTCCGTGTGTTTTCGGGTCCCTCAAGCAAAGAATTGTTGTCAACCATGTCGTAAAAGCCAACTAAGGGTAGGGTTAGGGTTGGCTACCTCCTCCCGTAAAGCTATATACATGTAGTCTTAAAAATCCACCAACCATAGAACAGTCTTTAAAGATAACACGACCCGGTGCCGGTAACTTGATGGTGAATGTTCCGTTGAAAAAAGACCAAACATAACTTCACAAATTTCCGTATTTCGATATATAAATGTATGCGGTCAGAGTTCAAGAAGATAAGACCAGACTCCCCCGTCGAGCCCTCACATGAACACCGAAAGGGAACAGAAACGTGGAAGACCATGAGAGAACCATCATCAGGGAAGGCTCAGCCATGGGCCTCATGAATATCCAAGACTTAATACAGGTGGCAACGAACCACCAGACACGGGGAGCTATGACCTCTGCCCTATGCGCCGCCCTAGGCTCAAGACTAAGAGTTGATGAAGGGTGTCTTGTCAAGGGATGAACGTTCTTCTTCTCACAGTCCATGCCATGTGGCGTTGGAAGTCATGTCTGTCCACAACCTTCTGTCTCATATACCTTCAATCTTGTCTTACAGAGATAACCTTCCACGCCATGATGCCAACATGTCCAGCATTTTCTCCCTCGGTCTCCCTCGGTCTCCCTCTGCCTCCAGTTTTCTCCTTCTCATGATATGACCACAGTGTTTGTAAAAGTAAAGGACCCCTTCCCACGCCTTCGGGCATCCAGGGCTAGACCTCTGTTTTATAAGCCATTCAGACTTGGTGGGTCATGTGGTCGCATTTACCTTTCGTCACTTTATATGGTCCCCAATTAAGGTTAGATGGACCTGAGAGCTGATGTCGTTTTTGAAAAATGTCCAGCTACGTAGGGTTTTGAATCCACGACTTTCGGATCTACAGGCGAGCATCTATCTGCTACACCACGGCGGCTTTCATCATGACCAAAGAATGTAGATTACCTCCTACTGGTGTGAGCAGTTAGTTTTTCTTCGTCACTTTCTTTGAAGACATGTTAATTAATCGTTTTATCTCTCCGGGTAGTTCAAGGGCTGCCTCGTCCGGTAGAGACTTGCATGCGCTACTGGTGCAACCAGACCGTCGTCCGGCTACTTCTTCTTATTTCATCTACTCCTGGAATGCCTCGCGGCGTCAGCGCAGTAAGAGATCTCTGAAACGGACCCCTCTGTTCGCTTCGTAAACAGTACTTTTTAGTGTGTGATACTTCTGCTGTCCCTTTCTGCGTGGTCGCCCTCTGGCTCTGTTACCGTTATATCTGTATAACATTACTCTCTCTAGTGGCCTGTATGATGCCAGTCTTGTCACATGGCCAAACCATTTGATTTGTTGTCTACCTATAAGGTGCAGTATTGGTTCTGTGCCGACTTTCCGTCGGCTCTGTGGCTAAGTCGATGCGAACACTTTGTGTGCCGGGCTCGATCCCAGCTGCGGGCCATGCGCCTTGCGTTGGTTTCGACAGTGGTATCAGAGGGCCGACCGTCCAGTGAGCAATGGCAAACTACTGGACGTAAATTTGCCTAGAGAAAACACACAACAGTCAGGGGCTGCTGGTGTTGGTTCTGTGATGTCCTGTAATGAATACACAACTAACCACCAACTCTCCTACTGATATCATCGTTGCTAATTCAATCTGTCCTCGTTACACCTAGCAGAGTACGTAAACATGTCATTTATGTCGGGACTATTTTCCCGCTGCACGTAAACCAAAGATGAACATTAAGAACACGGAATGTGGCCACAGCGGTGTACCGTAGATATGTAGATACGGACATGGTAAAATTTGATGAGGAGACTTTCAATAGAGGATGGGAGTTTGTTTAGTGGGTGGCTAGGCTTTCTTACACATCTTTTATCTTCGTCACGCATTCTTCTTATCCGCTTCCGCCCTCACTGTCTAACACTTGTCCCTCTTGTTCTCTACCTCCTTCTCTCTCTCTCTCTCTCTCTCTCTCTCTCTCTCTCTCTCTCTCTCTCTCTCTCTCTCTCTCTCTCTCTCCTCATCTGACCCACAGATAGATACACACGGGCGCATACATCACTAACTATCGTGTTGTTTCAGTAAACGATTCAGGAAACAGTCAGTGTGGAGCTGTTTCTTGCCCCCCCCCCCCCACCCACCCACCCCTCTCGCAGAGGGTAAATATACTTTTTTTTTTGGTGTCTTTGTTGTTGCAACCTCAGCCTCTGTCGTACACACGCACACACATGTTATTATCGCTGTGTTTGGCTATCTCTACATAATTGTTTTTTGAATATTCTTTTTCTTCCACTCTTACTTGCTTTCTGCCACACGTTTTCTGTTTCCTCCTCCTTTTTTCCCACTCATTTTATCTCGGCTCTCTCTCTCCCCTCTCTCTCTCTCTCTCTCTCTCTCTCATCAGTAACTCACCACCGCCTTGTCACTATGTATGGGTGAGAGAGAAAGAAAGATGGAGGGATAGTGAGCTACTAGCCAGCAATGTTTACTTCTATCGCCAGAGTGCCAGGCATCCCACTCACACACTAAGTCACATAACGGGGCCTTGTCTTGCCCAACCACTGAAAAGAACAGATGAGGCAGAATAGTTGTCAACCCCATCTCTTATATCTATAGTCTTGTAACTTAAAATTCTTGCACCCCACCTGATTTATCTACAACCTAGTATTCTTGGAATTCTTGAACAGCGCACTCCACCATGTATGTATCCTCTGTGGGAGTCGCCTTTGTCTTACGATCTTGTTCACACACCTGTGTGCCTACCTGCTAGCCAGCATCCCCACCTGTGACCGTTCTCACCTGAAAACTGGCAAGAATGAAGTGACTCAACTATCCCCACTTCACAAATACTGCCCCAAGTGTCTTTTGAGTTGACAAGATGAGTATTCACGATGTGTATCTTAGCAAGGCTGCTCAAAAGGGCACATATGCCCTGCTTCAGCTAGCCAAACTAATCTTTGTGGGAAGATGTAGAGGAGGTAAACTTCTGTGCCAGATTTATAGGTAAATAAACACGTCCTCAGTCAGCATGTCCCTTACAGAACCTCACTTTCATCATGGTATGACTGAAAGTCTCCATTTATATAGCCAGTTCTCCAGCCCTATGTGCTTTCATGGCCAAAGCATCTTCAATGGCTTGTATCTACTATCTCAGAGGTCTGCATCAGTGTGTGTTTTTGGGAAACTGTAACTCTTCTTCACCATTTTCTCCAGGCCATCATGTTATTTAACATGGCCAGAATAGTTCAGCTTTCGGGACAGGATGCTGTTTATAAGCCAGTTCTCCTCGATGTTCAGATCTTGCAGGATGTTGGTGTTTCTTCTTCTCTGTCTGTGGTGTTCTAAGAATTGTTGTCAGATGTAAAGGTAGAGTCGTCATATACATACTGCCACTTATTGCCACCTGCCGGTCAAGTCATTTGTTTTTCACCCTCTGAAGGCTCTGGCTTCATTTCATGGATGTGTCATTCAGTTCACAGGGGCTTCATTTCATTGATGTGTCAGTCAGTTCACAGGGGCTTCATTCCATTCAATGTGTCATTCAGTTTACAGGGGCTTCATTTCATGGATGTGTCAATCAGCTCACAGGTGCACTTTTTACAGAAATCCGTGAGGATTGCAGTTGGAGCTACAGAGTTTGTGATTCATGCTATTCTTTTTGCAAGCAGCTAGCTGTTGGGCAGATAGAGACAAATCTATAGACGATAAAACTTTGTGCAGTAATGCAGATCCTCAAGACTTAAGCTTGGCTTGTATGAGTGTGAGGTGTTCTATTTGTGTGTTCCATTGGAATATAGAAATGTCTTGAGGCCTTAAAGATGTGGTTTAACACAACAATCCTTAGAATTCAGTGGACTGCCAAAAAAAAAAGCAGCCCAGGTGTTTGAAGAAGGTGAGAACTCAAAGACAACTTATCACAAACATCAGAAAGAGACATCATTTTTTTTGGTCATCTTGTGAGAAGAAAGAAACTGGAACGTGTTGTGAAAACTGGGAAAGATCTGGGGAAATAGAGACAGAGGAAGACAATGCGTGAAGATTCTTGACAGCCTTTTGTCATGGCAAGGAGGGTTTTTACCACATGAACTTTATACATGCTGTTGAAGATATCAGGTTGTGGAGAGGCATGATCGCCCACGCCAGTCGGCAAGGCGCTTGAGGATGATAATGATGGAGTAAAGGGTCTCAGGTAACTCACACCAAGCCTTCACATCTTATGCTATCTCCTGCACTTCCCTCCATGTCTTCCCCATTATGTTTCACATAAGTCCCTGCTTCAGTTTTCAAATGTGTTTTCAAGTCTCCCTCATTTGTCCTCTGGGTTCCAGTAGAAAGACATTCAAGTTATGTTAATATCAGGCAGCACCAGCATCTTTTCTCTGCCTCTTGTTTCACTGGAAGAAGAAATAATGGCATAAAAATATAGGCCATGTACAAACATCAAAAAGAGAACCCCTGAAAGTTGGGTAGTTTCTGTTGAGTAAATATGCTTTACCTCTCCCTCTGTTTGCTAGGCTAAAATAGAGAAGCCTAGGCTTGTTCAAATCAAACTGTGGGCATATATCTTCTTCATTTGTCTTGTAACAACTTGTGGGTATGTCAGTTTGTCTAGCAGTTAATTGGGGCTGTTTTTCTTTGTTTATTTTGCACAGGTGACAGCTTGGGTGATTAGAAAGTGTGAAACATGTATTTATGAATTTTAGTGAGGTGTTTCCTGCGAAATTGTGGAGAAAAGATAACACAGGGTCAAGGGATAAGATAATTGGTAGTCAAGGGATGAGATAATTGGTAGTCAAGGGATGAGATAATTGGTGGTCAAGGGATGAGATAATTGGTAGTCAAGGGATGAGATAATTGGTAGTCAAGGGATGAGATAATTGGTGGTCAAGGGATGAGATAATTGGTGGTCAAGGTATAAGTTAATTGGTAGTCAAGGGATGAAATAATTGGTAGTCATTGGTAGTGGGCATATATCTTCTTCATTTGTCTTGTAACAACTTGTGGGTATGTCGGTTTGTCTAGCAGTTAATTGGGGCTGTTTTCTTTGTTTATTTTGCACAGGTGACAGCTTGGGTGATTAGAAAGTGTGAAACATGTATTTATGAATTTTAGTGAGGTGTTTCCTGCGAAATTGTGGAGAAAAGATAACACAGGGTCAAGGGATAAGATAATTAGTAGTCAAGGGATGAGATAATTGGTGGTCAAGGGATGAGATAATTGGTAGTCAAGGGATGAGATAATTGGTAATCAAGGGATGAAATAATTGGTAGTCAAGGAATGAGATAATTGGTAGTCAAAGGAAAGGGATAATTGGTGGTCAAGGGATGAGATAATTGGTGGTCAAGGGATGAGATCATTGGTGGTCAAAGGATGAGATAATTGGTGCTCAAGGGATGGGATAATTGGTAGTCAAGGGATGAGATAATTGGTAGTCAAGGGATGAGATAATTGGTAGTCAAGGGATGAGATAATTGGTAGTCAAGGGATGGGATAATTGGTAGTCAAGGGATGAGATAATTGGTAGTCAAGGGATGGGATAATTGGTAGTCAAGGGATGGGATAATTGGTAGTTAAGGGATGAGATAATTGGTAGTCAAGGGATGAGATAATTGGTAGTCAAGGGATGAGATAATTGGTAGTCAAGGGATGAGATAATTGGTAGTCAAAGGAAAGGGATAATTGGTGGTCAAGGGATGAGATAATTGGTGGTCAAGGGATGAGATAATTGGTGGTCAAGGGAAGAGATAATTGGTAGTCAAGGGATGAGATAATTTGTAGTCAAGGGATGAGATAATTGGTAGTCAAGGGTTGAGATAATTGGTGGTCAAGGGATGGGATAATTGGTGGTCAAGGCATGGGATAATTTGTGGTCAAGGGATGGGATAATTGGTAGTCAAAGGAAAGGGATAATTGGTGGTCAAGGGATGAGATAATTGGTGGTCAAGGGATGAGATAATTGGTGGTCAAGGGAAGAGATAATTGGTAGTCAAGGGATGAGATAATTTGTAGTCAAGGGATGAGATAATTGGTAGTCAAGGGTTGAGATAATTGGTGGTCAAGGGATGAGATAATTGGTAGTTAAGAGATGGGATAATTGGTAGTCAAGGGATGAGATAATTGGTGGTCAAGGGATAAGTTAATTGGTGGTCAAGGGATGGGATAATTGGTGGTCAAGGGATAAGTTTATTGGTGGTCAAGGGATGAGATAATTGGTGTTCAAGGGATAAGTTGATTGGTGGTTAAGGGATGAGATCATTGGTGGTCAAACGATGGGATAATTGGTGGTCAAGTGATGGGTTAATTGGTGGTCAAGGGATGAGATAATTGGTGGTTAAGGGATGGGATAATTGGTGGTCAAGGCATGGGATAATTGGTGGTCAAGGGATGGGATAATTGGGGGTCAAGGCATGGGATAATTTGTGGTCAAGGGATGGGATAATTGGTGGTCAAGGGATGAGATAATTGGTGGTCAAGGGATGTGATAATTGATGGTAAAGGGATGGAATAATTTTAGGTCAAGGGATGGGATAATTGATGGTGAGTAGATAAAGTAATGTGTAAAAGACACCATGTGGGTTCGCTCCCGGACTTTTTTCTTCTTAAAAAATGGCCTTTGCTGCCAGGTTGACCCCGCGTTGAGTGAGTACCGGGTGCAGTCCCAGGAAGTAAAGACAGCCGGCGTGATGCTGACCACATCACCCATCTTGTGCTGTTTGGTCTATGAAATATAAGGTCTAGGCCTTTATGCCCTATACGCCTAAAGGCGTGGAAAAGAGTCCTTTACTTTTTTTTTGTTTACTTTACTGAAAGACGCCGTCATGTTTAAGACGGCTGCTAATTTTTTAGCCCACAATTTCAACTATGCCTGTGTAGGTTCGTGGGCCCTATTATAGGGAGAACAAGAATAGGCACACTGCCTACCCAAAAGCGTGTCGCAAGAGTCGACTAATTGGCAGCTTCCTTCAAAGTTGGAGTGCATCTGCAGACCAACAGTCTGCATGCAAATGAGTCAGGTCTGTCAAACAGATGCACACGCAACACTCAGGTTCTGAAGCGGGACTGCAATCCAGAGGTGGATGAACAACCAGAAATTTCCTCCAGAGTTTACAGCCGGTGAATACGAAGAAGAAGTCATTCTGTCTATAAGAGGACCTCAAATTTTCTTCTGCTTTGCATTCACCAGCTGTGAGCTCCAGCAGAACGTTCTTGTTGCTCGTCCAGCCTTGGATCCGGCTTATGAGTATGTGCAAACTGCTGGCTGTTTCCTTCTCAGGCAGGTGCTCTTTGCCGTGAAAGGAAACTGCACAAATTTGTCAACTTCTACAAGATGCTTCCTAGGGACGGTGGGCTTGTTCTTTTATTTCCCACAATGGGGGCCCGGAACCCATACAGGGAACCCTTAGTTTTTAAACTTAACAGTTTAGGAAAACATCTTGTCTTATACACGGAACCGTACGGTAGGTGACTTGTTTATTTATGTGGTTTGCACTTGTTGAGATTAGGTGTGTGCTAGGAAATAAGTTGTTTAATCTATTGTTATGCTCTCTTTTTTTTTAAAACTTTGGTTTGTGATTATTCATTAAAAGAAAAATTCTTTGCTTTGATTAAAGTTACCCGAAGTAATCTTTTTTTTCCTTTCTTTCTTTCTTCCGATTTTCAGGCTAAGCAGATGTTGAGAGGCCTTTTTTTAACCAAGTAACACTAGCAGCAGTAACAGAAGGAAAGCAGTAAAAGTACTAGACAGCAGTAACAGTAGCAGACAGCAGTGACAGTACAGGGCAGCAGTGACAGTACAGGGCAGCAGTTCATGTAGTGTTGGTGTTTGAAGATGTCAGTGCCTCAAGCATCGACACAAGAGCTGAAAACACCACACACTGAGGAGATTGATGTGCCTGATGATCCGTGCGAGGATGATGATGATGATCGGAGACTGTGGATTGGGAACCTGGGCACTGAAATAACAGAGTAAGCCGATTTTTTAAAAATAAATCTGTTACAGCTAAATGAGTCTCTTGGTAGGCACAGGTTCCGAAAGCTAACAAAAGTATAACTGCAGTGCAAGACCACTTAAAGGGATCTCAGATGTTTCGATTCCTGTGTGAAGAACGATTTGTTTATCCCTGGCGATTACCATAAGCTTGAAATCTTATCTGACAAGAAGAATTCCTGATGGAAAGAAGTATCTCTTGCGACCTGGCACTGTAGTATATTGTTGCCTTGGAACCACTAGGGCTAAAGATAAACCGAAAGAACACTCACAGAAGAGAATTATGAGCAGATAAAATGAGAGGAAGATATGGAATGAGATGCAGGATATGATGTCTCACCCTGAGGTCTGTACACTAACGGAGGAGAGCAAGGTCATAAGCAGGAAAAAAAAACTTCCTTCAGTGTTTAGCTTAAATTATAGTTACAGCTTGGTCCCCCCTTAAGTTTCACTTCTTGGATCTTTGAAAATCTCTGTACTTCTTGGAGGTAGATGTTTTGTGGGTGGTGCGGATGTTGATCATGTTGGTATGAGTGTAAAACAGTGATGTAATGTAACGATTGCAAACAAATGAAAGAATTCATTGGTCCCCATGTGGGTACCAGGGCCCCATTGTGGAGGAAACAAGAATAGACCCACTGCCCGTCCAAAAGCATGTCGTAAGAGTCGACTAATTGGGAGCTTCCTTCTAAGTCAAAGTACATCTGTCTGAGAGGCAAGGAACTTTTGCATGCAAATGAGTCAGATCTGTAAAACAGATGTGCATGCAACACTCAATTTTTGGAGAAATTATGGGGGTGAATGCAGTCAAGCTAATCCAAGGAGTTCCATTTTTCAATTTTTGGAACAGGACTAGATTCCAGATGTGGACGAACAACCAGAACTTTCAGCGGGAGTTTACAGCCAGTGAACGCAAAGAAGAGAAAGAATGAAGAAAGTAATGCAATAGAGAACTGACATTGCTGCCCTTGGGACATTCCCACACATGCTCCGTCTCCTTCCTCAGTAGCCAGTAAAGAGTCAACAGTACCAGTTGCAGCCTGATTAAAAGTCCACAAATGTTTCCCCATCAGTGTTGAAAATCTTCCAGAATCTCTATTCATTCCCCTCTTTTTCCCCATAGAATTAGTCTTGCAAACACAACTCAGTGATGGTGGAGAGGACGGAATATTTTCAGGACCCGTGAGATAAATAATGTCAGAGCTTTCCAAACTTTTCATCTTGTTGTGGCTGTTAACACTTTACCAGCACTTAATCATCTCAGTGATTGGTTATAGATTGGGGTTACTCACTGTCTGAGTCAGCTACAGAAACTGGAGCGCATACAGAATGAAGTTATATGTGTGTGATCCAGGGTTGTACAAGAGACACCCCGATTGTGTGCATGCGATACATCCTTGCATTGCTGACTTTTGCAGATAGGCTAAAGGTGCTACAGGCTGTCATACAGAGTAGCTGCAGACAAAGAACACCCTCTGTATTTAGCTTTGGCCGCAGACAAGGGTCAGAGGCTGAAAAGCGGGAAAATCGTGGATGGCTCAAGCAGAAGACACAATAATACAAGTATGCATGCTGGAGAAAATTGGGCGAGGAGAGGAGTGGGTCAGAGTACCAGAGGAAAAGTCTGACCTGTGTAGGGTCAAGATGACATTCTGATCTGGATAGCATCAGTGATAAATGTTTTGTGATAGGATTTCCTTTGACACTTTTTTAGGTATTTAATTCTGAAGCTGGTACAGAAATTTGGAGCTCTGCGGAAGATTAACTTCATCTACCACAAGGTGGGGCCAGACAAAGGCAAGCCCAAGGGCTACTGTTTTGTCAGCTTTCATACTTGGGAGGTCAGTCCACTAGATTTTAATGGTCTTGTTTTTATGTCAGGTGCCTAGTCTGGAACAGACATTGGTGATCATGTCCCTTCACAATGCTCTGTTGCCTGATTTGTTTGTTAATTTTCTTCTTCTTCTTTGCGTTCGCTGGTTGTAAACTGCGGCGGTCTATTTGCATGCAGACTGTTGGTTCCTTACCTCTCTCAGGCAGATGTACTCCGACTTCGAAGGAAGCTCCCAATTAGTCGACTCTTATGACATGCTTTTGGGCAGGCAGTGGGTCTATTCTTTTTCCCCATAATGGGGCCCCAGAACTCACACAGGGTTTGTTTATGAAATATATGTAGATATTTCTTTCCCACATGATTAGCTTTTTTTTTTTTTACATGTTTTTGCTGTTCTCCCTCGTCATTATTTCTGTTTTTCACATCTTCCCTCTTCATCATGAATTTAATGTATATTCCTTCTGGCTTTGATAACTGGACAAGTTTATGGAAATAGATGTTGGTAAATGAAGAGGTAGTAAGTACTTTGCTGGAAAAACACAATTGTCACGTTCAGCCAGTAGCATTCTTGAAGAGGAAGCTTTAGGTTATAATTATGACTAGGTTATATGGGCCCTGTAAAATGGCTTAGCATTACTCACCACCAAGAGCCCTGAAAAGGACTCCTGCAGTGTTTATGCCATCAAAGGAGACAGACCCAAATACTGTCCCGACTGGTTACCAGGGTCGCTGATGTGATGATGAGAAAATATTGCAAATACACAGTGGTTCTTCTTAAAGTCCATGCCGTGTGGCATTGGCAGTAGTCATGTCTATCCACAGCATTCTTTCTCATGTTTTTTTTTTAGTCAACTCTGACACTGAGGATCTTCCATGCCATGATGTCAGACTGTCCAGCATCTTGTCTCTGGTCTCCCTCTGCCTCTCCTCCCCTCCACTTTCCTACCGTCAAGATGTACTTCAGTTTCCTCCTTCTCATCACATGACCAAAGAATGTAGATTGTCTCCCCCTGATGTGGGCAATCAGTTCTCTTGATGACTCAGTTTCTTTCAAAACGTCTTCATTACTCTTTTTATCTGTCCAGGATATTCTCATTATTCGTCTGTAGAACCACATTTCCGCAGCTTCCAAATAAGTTTTCACTAATTCACCAACCGTCCATGATTCACTTGCTTGTATCAAGATATGCATGGATGTACACAGTGATACACATTGTCATTTACCTATGCAGCCTGGGGTAAACTGAAAGTTGTCTCTGAGCTTGTGTGTTTTTTTACAGGCTGCAGAGAAGGCCAGGAAAGCCCTGGATGGTCGAGTTGTCGTGTCCCGCAGGCTCTTTGTCAAATGGGCCAACAAATTAAAAAAGGTTTGTTTAAACTATTTTTTCACTCTAAACTGGATCTTTTTTCATATCAAACCAAATAATTTTCATACGCCTGGGACAATTTTCAGATTGAACTGGATGATTTTTAAGCAACCCTTGATGTTTGTCAAAACAAACTAGATGTTTTTCAAACACTTGTATATGTCAGTAATTAACATAGGTGAAAACAAAGGCTAGTCAAGGGTGTTGTGTTCATTGTTATGCTGGCTGCCTTTACCTTCTGGGAAATTTTCTAGTTCCAGCTTGAGGCTGGGTGCCCAGGTTAAAAAAAAAATTCAATGTTGATGAGGGTTTGACCACGTAATCACTAGGCCAGCATGCCGTCAGGCTAGCCAGTGCAGTACTCTAGCGCTCTCTCTCTTGATTGTGTAACTGAGGACATAAGCTTGGTAAAGCACATATGTGCTGTCTCGAGGTCGAAACAGGAGATACTATAACCCCCCTCTTCATGGGAACAATCAGGAGAGGTACCTTGGGGTTGCTGCTGCATCAGAGGAGTCAGAACGCATGGAAATGCCCAGATTATGATAACATAACGTAGCTATCTCACTCACAAAAACATTTGAATAATGAAATATGATACATGCACGGCACACATAATTCATTTACTGGGGGCTGTGTGGTCTCAATGCATGGTGTCCGCTTCGAGTGCTAGAGGTTCCGGGTTCTATTCCCGGTAAGGGCTGGGATTTTTTCACGTGGACTTGGACTTCTAGTAATTCCCCCTCGTCTCAGGGTAGTGAGATCAGACGCTCGTGTGCATTGTTGCACACGTAAAAAAAAAATCCTTTGGCAGTTGGAAATCGAAAAGAGTAGCCTAACGGCGCTGCCTTGGCAAAATTTGGAGTTGAAAATCTACCCAAAGTAATTTCAGGATCCTCACTGGTGCTACAGGGCTTGTGCACTGTGTTGAGCTTCTTCGGACTCAGACTTGAGTTAGAAGAAGAACAGAGCACTTATGGGTTATACTCGTGTGGCCATGATGTTGATCCCTTGGTCAAAACCTTAAACCTCATAATTCATTTACACAGGCTGAGGATGAGAAAATGTTATTTGAGAGTGATTGTCCTTATTTGATTTAATTTTCCTCTTGTGCCACACAGGGTTTGCAGTCTATGTCCCCATTCCGTTCTATTCTGTTATTTATTTTATTTTGTGAAATCACTTCAGTTATCAAGATTGGAATCTCCCCATGTGGGTTCTGGGGCCCTGTTATAGGGAAAACAAGAACAGACCCACTGCATACCCAAAAGTATGTCGTAAGAGTCGACTAATTAGGAGCTTCTTTCGAAGTCGGAGTGCATCAGCCTGAAAGACAAGGAACCAACAGTCTGCACACAAATGAGTCAGATATGTCAAACAGATGCACCCGCAGCACTCAGGTTCTGAAACAGAACTGCAGTCCAGAAGTGGATGAATAACAAGAACTTTCCGCCTGGAGTTTACAGCCAGTGAACATGAAGAAGAAGAAGAATGGAATCTAGTCTAGCATCTTTCGCTTCTCTGATCAGCTTTCGCTTTAAAGTCTTCTCTTGGACGTCCTCATTTCCTCCATCCCCTTGTCTCCCATTTCAGTGTCTGTTTGATGATTCTCTGTTGGTCTCTCTCCAGAATGTGTCCAGTATCGCACCATCTCCTCTGTCTCATAATTGTTGATGCCATTGATGCCCGGACGTTTCTCTTACTTCTTATGACCGTCTTGAATTCATTTCCTTTTGTGTTCATCATTTTCCTCACTTTCATTATCAAGTGCCTTGCCAACTGGCGTAGGGGTTCATGCGTCACCACAGATCTTGGTCTTTGGTGTTCAGGATTAATTCCACTGATGATTTTTTCCTCCATACCACTGTCTCAAACCATCCACCATCATTTCTCTTGGTCTGCTCTGCCTCTTCTACCAAAGATCGTTCCAGTCATCATG
This sequence comes from Candidula unifasciata, assembly GCA_905116865.2. NCBI lineage: Eukaryota > Metazoa > Mollusca > Gastropoda > Stylommatophora > Geomitridae > Candidula > Candidula unifasciata. Next base: position 84,834 of record CAJHNH020002920.1, read on the forward strand.
ATATTTTCTAGTGCTCCTTTTCTCATCACATGACCAAAGAACTTTGTTTGTTTCCTTCTCATTGTATATAATGTTCTACTTTCATTAGCCATTTAGAGGCATCAGTGTTGGTTTTTCATTTTCCTCAGCCATTTGTTTTCAAATGCATTCAACTTTTCTTCCACATGCTTAGTGGTTCTGCAAGTTTTGCTGACATGCATTGATTCTTGGACCATGAAAAAAACAGTACATGTAAATCATCCTCTTCTTAGTGCTTCAAGGCAGTAGACTCCAACATAAAGTTCTTTGCTCTTGTTTCAGAACTTGAGTTTTGTGTGCACAGCTGTTTTACAGATGTAGCTTATTTGTATATTTTAGTCTATTCTTGTTTTCCCCAAAATGGGGCCCCGGAACCCATATGGAGAGTACATGCTTATATTTGGGTATTTTTTCTTACAGGATGATGTCATTATGAAAAAACCCAAAGTGAAATCTGCATCAGGTGGTTCTTCAGAGGTGACCTCAGATGCAGCACCACCACCTGCTGTAGTGGCAGCATTATCAGCTTCCTCAGCAGTAGCAGCATCTAGGTTTGCTTCTTTTTCTTGCTCTTGACTATTACATTACATTACTTGGAAGGGGGGTTCTAGTGGTATCTGCATTTGTTTGTCAAGACAGAGATCCTCCTTCTCCTCTTCCTCCATCTTCTTCTACTTCTTTTCCACCTCTTTCTCCTACTTTTTCTTCCTTGTTATGGTGGGCTGAGTTATCCTTGTTTCCTTTTCTGTAGATTTGGTTACTTGCAAATTTTTTATTTAACAGGGTTGGATAGTCCAGGATCACTTTCTCTTGCCGTGACGCTGCTGTTGTGTACCTTTTTGTACTTAAAGGAATTAGTTTTATTTTTGTGCCAGAACACTGGGGTAAGAGAGAATGAACAAGCGGATTGGATTGATGGGCTATGGTAGGTACAGGAAAAGCAATGGACCTGACCGACATTCTCAGTACTGTCAGGGAGGTAGGACAATAAAATGATTCAGGAGACCATGTTAAAACATTCAAAAGATTACAAGAACTTCAGGTCAAAAAAGGCGTCGCCAAAAATGAATACTATACAGTTAGCCAAAGAAGAATAGTAAACCAACACAGAACTGAGGGATATACTGAAGATGGAATCCAAGTGCTTATGGACTTGTCCGTTGTGCAGTAAAGATAATCTGTCGATGAACTAACTAATCTTTTTTTTTAAGGGCCCTGATAACACACAGACACTAGCAACTCGCACCTCAACTGTATTTAGCTCTTTTGCAGTCAGGTGTCATCTTCACAGTTGTTTGCAGACTAGGCTATCAGTCAGGTGTCATCTTCACAGTTAAATTTGCAGACTAGGCTATCAGTCAGGTGTCATCTTCACAGTTCAGTTTGCAGACTAGGCTATCAGTCAGGTGTCATCTTCACAGTTCAGTTTGCAGACTAGGCTATCAGTCAGGTGTCATCTTCGCAGTTCAGTTTGCAGACTAGGCTATCAGTCAGGTGTCATCTTCACAGTTTAGTTTGCAGACTAGGCTATCAGTCAGGTGTCATATTCACAGTTCAGTTTGCAGACTAGGCTATCAGTCAGGTGTCATCTTCACAGTTCAGTTTGCAGACTAGGCTATCAGTCAGGTGTCATCTTCACAGTTCAGGCGAAAATTTTTTGCAGTAGGTGACATCTTCACAGCTAGGCTATCAGTCAGGTGTCATCTTCACAGTCAGTTTGCAGACTAGGCTATCAGGCAGGTGTCATCTTCACAGTTAAATTTGCAGACTAGGCTATCAGGCAGGTGTCATCTTCACAGTTCAGTTTGCAGACTAGGCTATCAGTCAGGTGTCACCTTCACAGTTCAGTTTGCAGACTAGGCTATCAGTCAGGTGTCATCTTCACAGTTTAGTTTGCAGACTAGGCTATCAGTCAGGTGTCATCTTCACAGTTCAGTTTGCAGACTAGGCTATCAGTCAGGTGTCATCTTCACAGTTTAGTTTGCAGACTAGGCTATCAGTCAGGTGTCATCTTCACAGTTTAGTTTGCAGACTAGGCTATCAGTCAGGTGTCATCTTCACAGTTCAGTTTGCAGACTAGGCTATCAGTCAGGTGTCATCTTCACAGTTCAGTTTGCAGACTAGGCTATCAGTCAGGTGTCATCTTCACAGTTTAGTTTGCAGACTAGGCTATCAGTCAGGTGTCATCTTCACAGTTCAGTTTGCAGACTAGGCTATCAGTCAGATGTCATCTTCGCAGTTCAGTTTGCAGACTAGGCTCTCAGCAGTTTTATTTTAAGGGTAACAGACATGTATGTGACCACTCTTACTTTCATTATGTCATTTATTTCATGTCTCTTGTTCTTCTTCTTAGTAATCTTGGTAATGTTAGCTTCAGCTTCATAGCAAACGGGTCACCTCATAGTTGCTCCGCTCCTGTGCCAGCGAAAAACACACAGAATGTTCATCACAGTCCCTTGTGGAAAGATTGACAGACTGCTGTCTTAGCATATGCACTAGCATACACACGCATTAAAAGCATACGGTAGCCATCAGAAATGCTAACACAAATAGTCCGACATTACGAATGCAGTTCAACATCGACTGTAGCAGATGTAACCAACAAATCAGCAGTTGCACACGCAATCAATTTTAATCACACAAGGGCATTACCAATTTTGCGATGACAGGCCACGCACCATTTTCTGAATCTACAATTCATAACACCACGTTGGTCACAGTTGATAAACATTCCAAATGAAATCAGCAGCTCACAGTGTCGCACCATGCACTCAACTCAGCAGCTGGGTGACGAAACTATACGTCTACAGATGGAGCAAAAATGCAACGACCACCGTCTGGCAGAAGCAAAAAATGTGCCACGACTCAAAAGAGCGGCCATGCCTAGCATCCATTTTGAACGGATTGAAGATGCATCTTCTTAGTGTTCTCCAGCTGTAAACTCCAGCAGACAATTCTGGTTGTTCGTCCACTTCTGGACTTTAGTCTTGTTCCAGAACTTGAGTTTTCTGCGTACGTCTATTTCACAGATCTGGCTTATTTGTATGCAGACTGTTGGTTCCTCGCCTCTCAGGCAGATACACTCTGACTCTGAAGGAAACACCGCCAATTAGTCAACTCTTATGACGTGCTTGTTTGGGGACAGTGGGTCTATTGTGTTTTTCCAGTCTTTGTTCCAGAACTTAAATTTTGCATGCACGTCTGTTTTACAGATCTTGCTTATTTGAATGCAGATGTTGGGTTCTCACCTCTTGGGCAGATGCACTTTGGCTTCGAAGGAAATATACCTAATTAGTTACATTTTACTACATGCTTGTTTTTTTGTTTGGGGGGGGGGGAGGGGGGTGGGGGGGGGGGGGGGGGGGGGGGGGGTCTGTTCCTTTTTTGTCCTCTCACTCTTGGGCCCCAGAACTTGCTTGGGAAGTTCCACATGTCATTTTTCACTGACTATGTAGTTTGCTACACACTTTTTTTTTAAAAAACTGAGTTTATATATTTTTGTTTGTTTCAATTACATGTAAAGTAAGTTAAAGTCCTATTTCCTCGCCTTTAGGCGTATTGGGCTAAAACTATATTTTTATAGACCAATCGGCACAAGATGGGTGATGTCGTCAGCATCTCGCCAGTCGCCTTTACTTCCTGGGACTGCACCCCGTAGCCATTCAAGGCTGGGTTGACCTTGGAGTCAAGGTCATTTTTAAAAAAAGACCGGCTCCACCAGAGAGCGAACCCACGACCTTCTGATCCGCACTCAAGCATCTAGCCACTACGCCACAGTGACCCTCTTTAATTACATGTGAACCACACAATTTCTGTTGTAATTACAAAATTAATCACTTACTTTATGTTTTCAGTGCTGAAGCTAAAATCAAAGCTATTGAAACTAAGCTGAAAATAATGGAACAAACACAAAATGACTTCAGTTTGAGCACCAGAATCCAGCCACCAGTTGCCCTGACAGCGGCTCCATTGCGACACACTCGACAGTCTGGTAGACACATTCCCTACAGAAAGTCCCACAGACCTACAACATGACTAACCATAAAGGGATTAACTATCTGTGATAGATCACAGGGCTAATATAGGATCAACATGATAAGCACTTGGGACAAATCTACAGAATCTCAGTCTTCCAGAGCAGGAGACGCAGGATGTAGGTGCTGATCATTCGCAGTTACAGTTGTTGTTAACACTTTGGTTGACTTTCTTGCACATGAATGTTTTCTTCAGTGATGGAGTGTCTGCCCAGCATTGTGGAGTTATCCGTGGTCTTGAGTTCGGATACTTGTCCTGTACTGACTTTGTCCAGCAGCTGTATGGTCCACTAGTGAGTTAAACCAACTGATGTTACATACTTTGAGAAGTGCTCACGCCTCCAAAGATATAATATTCCATCTTTCATAATATTTTTTAATCATCATCATACATGACAACAACGATATGAGGCGCATGAAGTGCCGGGTCAGTCAGTCAGCACATGGACACATGCACACAGACACAAAGGATGGGGAAAACAGTTAAAAGAAGATAGTAGTTTTTACCATGCAACTACGTCAAGCATGACCATAAAGGTACTGCTGCTTCCAGTGCACTTGTATAGTCAGCAGAACAAGTGGCCATACATGTAGTAATCATATCAGACTTTGTAAATATGATTCTGAAAATGTATCAGCAAGAGA
>CAJHNH020002921.1:0-47500 GCA_905116865.2 Candidula unifasciata
TACCGTGTGCATCCTTGTGCACGTAAAAAAATCCTTTGGCAGTTGGAAATCGTAAAGAGTAGCCTAATCTCGCTGACGGGGCAAAATTAGGAGTTAAAAATCTACCCAAAGTATTTCAGGATCCTCGCCAGTGCTACAGAGCCTGTGCACTGTGCTGAGCTTCTTCGGACTCAGACTTAAGTTAGAAGAAGAACGGAGCACGTATGGGTTACTAACCGTGTGCCATGATGTTGGTCCGTTGTTTAAATCTCCAACCTCAAACCTGGTACCCATTTGAGGCTGGTTTGATCTGGAAGCCATGTTTTTTTTTATTTTTAAATAGTCCGGCTCAGTCAGGACTTGAACCCGCCACCTTCCGATCCGCATGCGAGCGTCTAGCTGCTACACCACCTCCGCTTCTGTTCGTTAGTACTAACTGTAAAAATATGAACAATAACAACAGAGCAAAAGTAACAACAACAATAACAACACTGATCCTTACCTGGACATAGGTAACCAAAGGACACATAAAATCCCCATACGGCCAGTGCAAAAGAATTAGATTGGCCATGAAGGCGAACGGGTTGCATACCACTGCCTTCACGATGTCACTGATGGCCAGGTTCAGCAGGAAGAGGTTCGTCACCGATCGCATCTTGGGCCGAGTCAGTATCACGTAGGAAAATAACAAATTACCTCCAACAGCGATGATAATAATGAGAACGTACATGAGAACGATGATAATTTGAGCATATAACGGCTGCCGGCCATTTGCGGTGTGCTTTCTGTTTAAGCCCAACGGTGTCACATTAAAACTTTCGCCCATTTTTCGGTTTACACTCGGGTATGTAATGTTGTTTAGGTCAAACAATGATATGTTTATAACATCCATGATTTGTTTAGGCGTTGAACTTGTTGGGTACCAGCTTTAATTGTAGCGAAAGGCTATATGGTTGCTTTTGTGTAGATTTCATAAGACATGAATTTTCCCATCTGATTTGCATGTGCTGGGAATAAACAGAGCAGAGAGATAAAAATCATGCTAAACATAATTAGCGAGCACAATAAATGTCTTCAATCAACAACAAAAACAAAAAGAAATTACTCTTCAATTCAGGATGAAGCTGTCACAGGCTAAGTAAGAGTGAATGGCATTTAACCCCACCTGGACCACACGATTAAAACCTCGTGACCCAAAGTGACACCATTCGGATAGGAATCCCTCAGGTTTTTTTCCCCAGAAACAACATTAAAATGTAAGGTTATTTAGTGTAACCAGGGTGGACTAAAAGCTGAATATTGAGAAGAAAAATGAGCCACCATGGTTTAGCTAGACGCTCGCCTGCGGATCGTAAGGTCTGGGTTCGAGTCCTGAAGGGGGCCAGACTTTTTTTCTTCAAAAATAACCTTGGCTCCCGGGTCGACCCAACCTTGACTGGGTACCAGGTACAGTCCTGGGAAGTAAAGGCGACCTGTGTAGTCCTGACCAAATCACCAACCAAGTGCCATTTGGTCTATAAAATATAGGCCTATCCCTATATACCCAATACGCCTGGAAGGTCTGGAAAAGGGTCGTTTTACTGTTGAGAGGGAATGCAGGTTCCTGTAAAGAGGCAGCGGATTTTGATATTCCCCTCCAAAAAAAAACAAAAAGGTAAAAAGGTAAAGTCGGGAGATGTGAACCAGCGTCATTGCACACGGTTATAAACCATAAGTGCTCTGCCACCAGCACGGACAGCTGATAAGAAACGTCCACCTGTGTCGCCATTCGCACGTAACTCTGTAGTTACAGCGACGTTCCTCCATTTACCCCAGAGTGTCAACTCTGGTACCCATTTCCTAGAGGCTGGGTGAACCCCGGGAACCGCCAGGTTCGAACACCGGCCGTGGGCTGCAGCGAGTCGCAGCTGAATTTAAAAGCGAGCCTCTTATTGACTGCACTAACGCGGCCCCTATTCACCTCCAAATGCTCTAGAAGATGTTGATAAAATCAGAAAGCACACAGAAAAAGTAAACACCAGCGACCTTACATGTTTGGAAAAGACCATGAACAAAACCAGAAGAGATCATGCAAGAACAGACGATAGTAAAAGAACTGTTGGAGTGACACCTGTACTCAATATTCACTGGCAAACAAAGACTGAAATGGTTTGCTCATTTAATGAGAATGAATCAAATGATGCCAGAAACGAAGGCATACAGCTTGAAAGTAGAGTCACCAAGAGATAGGGACGCCCATTAAGAAGATTATTTAAAGGCGTAACTGAGACAATAAGACTCCACAGCCTAACAGCCTGCCGGGTAACCGAGCATGCCCTAGTTCGGATAGCGATCATCTCTGCGACGCCTGGCACAAAAGAAAGAAAGAGCAGAGAAATCTAGTGACTCCTGCTATTTTACGAAAACTATCTTTGTGTGTGTGTGTGTGCTTTTTTGATGTTAATTAATGAGTTTAACAATTTCGTGACATTTGGGTAAAAACTATGCTTCGATTTACACGACAGACAATCAGTTTTTATTTTTTTAAGAATTAAGTTTTCATAAGTTTATGACAACTGTATGAAAATCGCTCTTGGGGCTTCAGAGATGTGGTTTTACAGAAGAATGCTTAGAATACCTTGGACAGCGAAAAAGAGCAACCAAGAGGTTTTGAAAGAGGCGGGAGCCTGAAGACAACTTATCACAGACATCAGAAGAAGACAGTTATCATTTTTCGGCCATGTTATGAGAAGATGGAAAATAAAACATGTTGTGACCACTGAAAAGTTCTGTGGAAGGAGGGATAGAGGAAGACAACAAGAGAAGATGCTTGATAGTCTTGTTGCATGGCATGGAGGTGTCGGCACACGAACTGATACATGCTGCAGGAGATAGCAGATTATGGAGAGGCATGATCGCCCACGCCAGTCGGCAAGGCACCTGATGATGATGATGAAAATCGCACTTTGGAAGAGACTGGTGCCTCGACACGCAATATTCACAAAGACGGCAACGGATACATTGCAGCCAACCTTCATTGTTGAAATGGCCCACAGTTTTGATGTGACGGCAACTTTTTTTATTTTAATCCGTCATTACTGTTCCTACTTTCTTAGATTTGTTTGCCCATCTGCCACCTGCAGTTTACATCATCATGCATTTATTTCCTAATTAATGATCTCTTTTTCAAAATTCTTCTTTTTCTATTTTTTGTTTGTTTTGTTTTTGTGTGGGGTTTGCACAAAGCTCTCGGAAGAAGACTGACTGACTGACTTTCTAGCTCACCAGGTCATCACACATGCGATAAACACCCGATGACACAATGTGCCACTATGTGGGTGAGGATCACCGTGGAGAGGTTCCAGAATCCGCGTTCAGTCTTCAGGCCATATTTATGGCCAGTCTATATTGCGGCCCCTGGCAATGCCAGAGTAGGGCTTCAAATAACGAAAAATGAAAAATTTAATCCTTAAAAGGACGGGAAGTAAAGAAGTCTGGCCGGTCCTCAGAGAGATACAGAGTCAGTTACGAATGAAAATTGAGGTCTTGTGAAAGAAAGCCTCCGAACTTCAAATCTTTAAGGAATATATTGATATACATACATAATATATATATATATATATATATAATATATATATATATATATATATATATATATATATATATACACACACACACACACATGCATACATACAAGGCCCGACAATTAAGTAATGAGACTAATTCCATAACAAATTTTAAAATATCAATAGTTAAAGAAATAATCTGTATTTTATTTAAAGTAAGCCCCTTGTGCATTGATACAGCAAGTGGCACGATTTAACAAACACTGGAACGACCTCTGTAGTTTTTTTGTTGTTATGGCCCTTAAAGTCGATGTTACGACCCTTTGAATGTTATCAATATTGTCAAAGAAGCGTCCTTTCAATTGTAACTTTAATTTTGAAAATAGAAAATAATCACAGGGAGATAAATCTAGGGAGTAGGGTGGATGGTTGAGAACACGCACTTGTTTTTAGGCTGAAAATTCCTGTACAACTACCTACATTTGAGCCAGTGCATTGTCATGAAGAAGAAACAAATTGCAAGGTTATGAATACCAACCGGCAAGCAACTTTTTTTCTTGCCAAAATCTTTCACTACAATTTTACGAATAGTCTCTGTATTAACACAAAATGCATCTACCATCACCCTCAGAGTCGAACGATTTACTTGTATCCGTTTTGGGAATTTTTGCAACGAGTTCCTCATTACGAACAGAAATTGTGCGTCCAGGTCTAGTTTAAAAAAAAAGTAAAAAGTAAAGTAAAGATCCCTTTTCACGCCTTTCGGCGCATCGGGCATATGGGCAGAGCGTCCCATATTTTACAGACCATCAGCACTCTATGGGTAATGTGGTCAGCATTACGCCGGCTGTCTTTACTTTCCCAGGACAGCCCATCCTGGTACCAATTTTAGGCTGGGTCGACCTGCGACGTCCCATACCACGACAAAAATCCACGCCAGGTCTAGTTGCAATAGTAATAATTTCCACATCACTTGTGAATCGTGAATACCAGCTGAAAATTTGTGCACGGGATAAACAATTATCCCCATAAACTTGTCGCATCAATTCAACTGTTGCAATTGCGTTTTTTTTTTTCTGAATTTTAAACAGAATTTAATGATAGCTTTTTTGCTGCATGTTGATTACGTAACAATGCAAATTTGACTAATTTAACAAAATGGCGGCTTGTTTGTTGTCTGCTTATCGGGCAGCGATGAAAGGTTGCTTCCTTGGATTCCATGATAAGATTCAGAGATGGCATTTTTGTCTTAGTCATAAAAACACACAGTCTCATTACTTAATTGGCAGTCTATGTTACAGGGGTGTCACGTTGTGATACTGGTTGTTGGGAGCAGCGGCTGGCGACGTTGCGTATGTTAAAGCTTTCTCGGACGTGAAATTTCTTGAGCTGTCAGCGTTGACGAGCAACAAGCAGAAAAGCGATGCAGAAAAGCAACGGAAAGCGTTGCTTTTCTGCAGCAGCTCTGCAGCTCCGGTCAGCAACGCATAAGGCCCTTTTTAGGGCACACCACAAAATGTTAACTGTTCTGAAACAACTGGTCGTACGCTGCACTCTCCCGTGGGACATAGGCTTAGGTTGTGGGGTACGGGGTATAGTAGGGGAGTTGGGATTAGGGCGATTTCAAGATAGCAGGTCGTTAACAGAGGCCACATCGTGTAATATAGCACATGCATCTTCGCTGGTGATAGGCAATAAAACGTGACACCCCTGTAACATAGAATAGCCGGACTACGTTCTAGTGGCTATACCACGGCGATTCCCTTACATTTTCATTGCATTTATATAATCTATTACAATAATCGCCTGTCAGCTTACTATTTTTCACATTGAAATCCAGATAGGTTCAAATTTGCTTGCATAAGATTCGTTTTCCTGGAAGTAAACACAAGAACAGAACTATGATTTTATCCGAAGCGAACAATTGCGTCCTCCCACTACACAACTTATTAAGCGGTGACGGCGAATCAAAAACATGACTTGCGGAGAAAAAAGATCGGAAACAAACCAGGAAGTCGTTAAAGAATCGAGAAATTGGTAGAGCGAGTACTAATCAGAAAGTGTAGAATACATATAGAGATATATAACATATTTGTTATCGGAATCAGTTTAACACCATTTTAAAATCACTTGTTGTTTTGCCACTCTGCTACAAAAACACCGGACAAAGAGAAACGTGTTTACAATACATATCAAGATAGGTTTGTAGCATCGCTTGGCACACAAACGATAGTGTATGGACTAATGCAAGGCTCGGCTGTGTACACAAGCGACAGCGAAACCATTCGAAAGAAATTTATCTCCCCATGATGACAGAACTGTGTCGATTAGCGATTCGCACTAGAACGATTCTCTGGCAAGGCTGCCGAAATTGGTACATTTTGAAAAAAGGTAGAGGTAAAGTTGAGAGATGTGAACCAGCATCATTGCTTACGGTTATAAACTATGAGTGCTCCGCCACCAGTACCTACAGCTGATAAGAAATTGTCCGCCTGTGTCGCCGTCCGCACGTAACTCTGTAGCTACAGCGACGTTCTCCCACATTTACCACACAGTGTCAACTCTGGTACCCATTTCGTAGAGGCTGGGTGAACTCCAGGAATCGCCTGGTTTCGAACACCGACCGTGGACTGCAGCGGATCGCAGCTGGATTTGAAAGTGGGTATCCTATTAACAGCGCTAACGCGGCCCCACTATTTGACTATTGCCGAGCGAAACTGTACTTTCTGTACCACACTCCGTGTTTTGGTTGAAATAAGCAATTATTTATCAATATTTTAAATTATGTAAATTATTGTCAACCTTTAAAATATAGTGACTAATCCAGTAAGTGTTACTGAAGGAAGACAGACTTCAATTATGTCATAAGTCAAGACATTTTACAGCCTTATTACCAAAAAAAAAAAAAAAAAAAAAAAAAAAAAAAAATTATAGTAATAATAAACCACTAAAAAAAATTATAAATAAAGAAATGTAGAATGGAGAGAGCTGTTAGCGCAGGATCAATCCCAATGTTGAAAACATAAAGGCAAAACAATGTTTGTTTATATTTTCAGATCGGCAGCAGATAGTACACCACAGAGATCAATACTATAGACAAACAGCGGCAGCTAACTACGCAGAATACTTCAGAAATATCAGACACTGAAAAGTACTTTATACGAAACGAACAAAAGGGTCCGTTCCAGAGATCTCTTCCTGCCCTTATACCGCGAGGAATTCCAAGAGAAGAGAAAAAGAAAGAAAGAAAGAAAGAAAGAAAGAAAGAAAGAAAGAAAGAAAGAAAGAAAGAAAGAAAGAAAGAAAGAAAGAAAGAAAGAAAGAAAGAAAGAAAGAAAGAAAGAAAGAAAGAAAGAAAGAAAGAAAGAAAGAAAGAAAGAAAGAAAGAAAGAAAGAAAGAAAGAAAGAAAGAAAGAAAGAAAAGAAAGAAAGAAAGAAAAAGAAAGAAAAAGAAAGAAAAAAGAAAGAAATAGAGGAAGAAGAAGAAGAAAAAGAAGAAGAAAAGAAGAAACAGAAGAAAAAGAAGAACAACAAGAAAAAGAAGAAGGAGAAGAATAATAAATATGACGATGTAAATGATTATGGTGATGATGACGAAAAAAAAAAAGAAGAGAAAGAGGAGAAGAAGAAGGAGATGGGGATGGGAATCATGCAACAAGACAGTGCGAAAGAAGAGAGGTTGAAGACAAGTATAGAGAAGGAAATCGCGTTCCATTAGTCTCAAATTTAAACTTAGTATTTTTGCCTTACCTCATTGCACTCCAGCTTGAGAGAGAGAGAGAGAGAGAGAGAGAGAGAGAGAGAGAGAGAGAGGCAGAGAGAAAGAGAGAGAGAGGTAGAGATAAAGAGAAAGAGAGAGAGAGAGGGAGGAGGTGGGAAGGAGAGAGAGAGAGAGAGAGGAATGAGTGGGAGAGAGAAAGAGAAAAAGAGACAGGGCGAGAATTTTCATTCAGTTTCAAAAATTTAGCACTACTTTGAAGATTTCAACAATAAATTCATTGATGTGATCAAAGTGATTGTCCTACGACATTAATTGTACTAACTAAAAGCCGCCACAATAGTTCTGTTAGAAAATGAGATGGGTAAAAATGGTACAGCGAGTAACTTAATGGATCAAAAATGTCAGTTTTGATCAAATATAAGATATGCCAGCATGTGCATATATATATATATATATATATATATATATATATATATATATATATATATATATATATATATATATATATATATATATATATATATATATATATATAGAGAGAGAGAGAGAGAGAGAAAGATATGTGGAGCTGCGTGAAAGCTTACGCCAGTCGACAGGGCAGGTGATAATGTTGATGAGGATGTGTGTGTGTGTGTGTGTGTGTGTGTGTGTGTGTGTGTGTGTGTGTGTGTGTGTTTTAAAGATATTTTTATTTTTTTTTTAAATTATAAATTTATAATGTGGTGCATTTGTATGTATTTTTGGTACATGTTGGGAAAGAAGAAAAAATCTATGATCCTATTCCCAAGAAACTTAAACTTCGGCAGCCCTGTAGCCCCGTATAATGTTAGGTCTGAAGATAAGAAGTGAAAGAAGAAAAAAGCGAAGGAGGATCAAATTCAAATAAGGAGTAAATAGTAAACAAAGAGGACGATGCAAAAGGAACAGATGGATGCGGACTAGAAAAACACACAGAAAAATGAAGGAGTACCAGAAGATAGAAAGTAGATGAAAAAGACGGAGAAGAATAGACTGAAAAATACAAGGAAGAAGAAGGCAAAGAAGACCTAGAGAATGAGGATGAGAAGAGGGACAGCAGAAGGAGATAGCAATAACAATAGTTGGTATTTTAGTAATAGCAATATTAGGAAGATAAGTAAAAGTGAAGAGACAGTCATCATTTTTGGTTGTGTTATAAGAACAGGACAACTGTAACATGTTGTGTCCACTGACAAGTTCAGTAGAAAGAGAGATAAGGAAGTCAACGCAAGAAGATTTTTGACAGCCTTCTGACAAAGCATTGAGAGGTGTCAGCACAGGAACTGATACACATAGTTGCGGATTGTGGAGAGGCCAGATCGCCCACGCCAGTCGGCAAAGCACTTGATGATAAAATAACCCTGGTGAAGCCAGTTACGCATCTGGAGCATGATGGCACGCGCACAGTTTGGTTAGTTTTAAATTATTCTCCCCAAACAAAAAAGGTCACGTTTACTCACAGGCTTGTTGGGCTGGTCTACTTTCCTGCAGGTTACGCGTGTGCCGCTCTGTTGTTTCCTTTCTGGGTTGTCTTGCATTTAAGTTTTTTTTTTTGTTTTTTTTTTTCAGAGAAAGACAAGGCCTGTGACATAGGTATGGTAGCACTATGGTAGCGCCGAAAGCACTATCGGGGGAAGGGGGGTGTGTTAGTGCCAGTTTGTCGATGTTTTTTGGAGTTTTAAAAGCGCTCGCGTGCTGAAACATACAACGCGCGATAATAACGGCATTGCGGTACATCCCCGTAAACTCAGGCCTACCAATCGGAAGTGAGCTAGTGTGTAACACTGTGTAAATGGGAAGACCAACGTTAGTTTTACCCATAGTTTTACAGACACATCGAATTGCGTGATGCTGTCAACAGCAGAGACATCAGACCTGTCTAGTCGTTACTACCCAGGACGTTATCATGAATCTATTTTAGCTAGGTTGACCTCTGAGCCATGGGTCAATTTAAAAAAGGTTAAAAGGTTATGCTGTCGCTGTTCCCATTTTGATGATGATGATGATTATAATAATGAGAACAGTATTATTAACAAACCACTTGTCTGCGGATAAAAAGGTCCTGGGTTCGAATCCGAACTGCGCTGGATTTTTTTTTCAAAAGTGACCTTAGCCTTGAGTGGGTACCATGTAAAGTCCTGGGAAGTAAAGACGGCCGGCTTGATGCTGACCACATCATCCACCTAGTTGCGATGTGCATGTAAAATATCGGTCTAGCCATCTATGCCCAATGCGCCTCAATAGAGGTCCTTCACTTTACGATTATTACTATTGTTATTATTATTGTTAATTTTATCTGGCCGCTAACATGAGGTGAAGATAGAACTCGCTAAAGAACAAAAGGAATTCACTCAGTAAAAGTTATGTTCCGATTTTACTACTAGGGCTAGGGCTGTACCGAAAATTCGCTTTGTAGTCGCTTCGGGGCCGAATAGTGGACCTAATAACTATTTGGTATTCGGCCGAATAGTTGCGGTCGGCCGAATACGAATAGTGGTTACCTTACATCCGTTTCTAGACTGGTGGAAAATAAACATATCAAGATTTCCCACCTTGGTTCATACTGTCAAGCGTTATCTTTATGCACCACCTACGAGCGTACCAAGTGAACGTCTGTTTAGTACAGCTGGAAATGCCTTCAGTGAGACAAAAAGCTGCCTTAATGAATGTAACATGTGGTGACTACTGGAAAGATATGTAAGAAGAGGGAAAATGTAACATGTGGTGACTACTGGAAAGATATGTGGAAGGAGGGATAGAGGAAGACAACGAGAGAAAATTTGATGACAGTCTTGTGGCACGGCATGGAGGTGTGTTAGCACACTAACTAATCGCAAATTGTGGCGAGGCATAATCGGCCTTGCCAGTCGGCAAAGCACCTGATGATGATGATTCACTATTCGTATTCGTATTCGGCCGAATAGTTGGTCCAGCTAATCGTATTCAGCCGAATAGTGAAAATCACTATTCGGTACAGCCCAACTATTAACACATAAATAGCTAATATTATAAGAAAACAAATCAAGGTTTTGGTTGCAGCAAAGGTTTAGTAACTCATATGTGTGAAACAAACAGCCACTTAAATGAGAAACAAATGGACTGAGAAGACGGCGACGCCAAAAGAAACCCCAAGACAAATGGTGATGGGAGAGGCCAAGGCTAGTACTAATACTGGCACAATTGCAAGGATTAACTGTCAAAGAATAGGTTGTTATAATAAATAAATGAATGAGTGTGAAACAAACAGAATCTATATTCACTGCTGATCTATAGATTTGTATTGTTTCGTTAAAACACAGTCTCGGCAAAGTACCACTAATTACAGTCGTTCACATAAAAGTAAATGATATATTTTCATCACCAAGCATTAAGTTTATTTCCGCGAAGATGATGGATAAAGTGATTGCAAAGTCTAGTATGAGAAACAGAAAACATAGTAACACTGGTACCTTGGGTCACGAACACTTCTAGTCACGAAAAATATGGCCAACAAACACAATAAACACGAAAAATATGGCCAACGAACACAATTTACAGGAAAAATATGGCCAACGAACACAATTTACACAAAAATATGGCCAACAAACACAATTTACACGAAAAATATGGCCAACGAACACAATTTACACGAGAAATATGGCCAACGAACACAACTGACACGAAAAATATGGCCAACGAACAGAATTTAAACGAAAAATATGGCCAACGAACACAATTTACAGGAAAAATATGGCCAACGAACACAATTTACACAAAAATATGGCCAGCGAACACAATTTACACGAGAAATATGGCCAACGAACACAATTTACACGAGAAATATGGCCAACGAACACAATTTACACGAGAAATATGGCCAACGAACACAATTGACACGAAAAATATGGCCAACGAACACAATTTACACGAGAAATATGGCCAACGAACACAATTTACACGAGAAATATGGCCAACGAACACAATTGACACGAAAAATATGGCCAACGAACACAATTGACACGAAAAATATGGCCAACGAACACAATTGACACGAAAAATATGGCCAACGAACACAATTTACACGAGAAATATGGCCAACGAACACAATTGACACGAAAAATATGGCCAACGAACACAATTGATATGAAAAATATGGCCAACGAACACAATTTACAAACACAGTTTTACTTTTCCTCAATCAGCACGAACGCACCGACTTAGCTTCGGCGCCATGTTTTCAGCTTGCGAACATGATCAGTGTCATGGAGATTTGCGCTCTGTAAACATTGTTTGTGGGTTCGCCGACCCCGCTTCAATTAAATTAACCCTTATCATGGCTCCCCAGAAAGTGAAAAGTGTTAGTTTGAAGTTTGAACAAAGCACCAGCATCATGGCGCACGGGTAATAAGCCATAAGTGCTCCGTTCTTCTTGTAACTCAAGCATGAGTCCAAAAAAATCCAGCACAGTGCACAGGCTCTGTAGCACTGGCGAGGATCCTGAAATACTTTGAGTAGATTTTTAACCCCAAATTTTGGCCCGGGCAGCGCTGTTAGGCTTTCATTTTGATTTCCAACTGCTAATTGATTTTTTTTACATGCGCAACAATGCACATGGGCGTACGATCTTACTACCCAGAGACCATGGAAATTACTAGAAGTCAAAGTCCACTTGAAAAAATAACAGCCCTTACCGTGGATTAAACACGGAACCTCCAGCATTCGAGCGGACACCATGCCTCGAGACCAAGCAGCCCCTAAGTTTAGGTGACAGTGGTGTAAAGAAGCATAAGGATACTACAGGAAAAAACGAAAATTATAACTAAACATGAGAATGGTGTTGGGGTCACTGATATCGACAGGCAGTCAGTGTGACTAAATCTATGATCTGTACTATCTCAAAGAATGCAGATGCGCTAAAGACTTAATCAAAAAAGCAGAATTTTCATGGAATAAAGAATTCTCTACGCTATCCGTCTACGTCAACAGATGTGAGCACCAAAGGCTTAAAATAGAAAAGAGAAAATCCATGTATACAGAAGTGAATAATTACAACCAGCCATTTTGTGAAAGATTATGTAGACGCTACATAGATGTGGTTCTATAGAGGAATGCAGAGATCTAAGCTGACCCCCCAAAAAAGTAATAAAGATGTCTGAAAAAAAAATTTAAAGCAGAAATTTAAAAATCTCATTGAGTGCAGACCAACAAGGCAGATCACAGATACGCGGTCAATCTCAATAGAAGTGTTAATTTCTCCTGTAACGGCCATAGCAACTAAATGTTAATTTGTCCTGTAACGGCTGTAGCAACCAAGAGGTAATTTTTCTTGTAACGGCTATAGCAGCCAAGTGTTAATATCTCATGTAAAGGCTTGAGCAACGAAGTGTTAATTTCTCCTGTAACGGCCATAGCAACCAAGTGTTAATTTCTCATGTAATGGCCATAGCAACCAAGTGTTAATTTCTCCTGTAACGGCTATAGCAACCAAGTGTTAATTTCTCCTGTAACAGCAATAGCAACCAAGTGTTAATTTATCCTGTAACGGCTATAGCAACCAAGTGTTAATTTATCCTGTAACGGCTATAGCAACTAAGTGTTAATTTATCCTGTAACGGCTATAGCAACCAAGTGTTAATTTATCCCGTAACGGCCATAGCAAGCAAGTGTTAATTAGCCAAGTAACGGCCACAGCAACAAGTTGTTAATTAGCCCAGTAACATCCATAGCAACCAGGTGTTAATTAGTCCCGTAATGGCTATAGCAAACAGATGTTAATTAGCTATGTAACAGCTATATAAAGTGTGTGTTGATTAGCCCCTAACGGCTATAGCAATCAGGTTTTAATTAGCCCCTAACAGCTATAGCAACCAGGTGTTAAGTAGCCCTGTAACGGCTGTAGCAACCAGGTGTAAAGTAGCCCTGTAACGGCTATAGCAACCAGGTGTTAAGTAGCCCTGTAACGGCTATAGCAACCAGGTGTTAAGTAGCCCTGTAACGGCTGTAGCAACCAGGTGTTAAGTAGCCCTGTAACGGCTATAGCAACCAGGTGTTAAGTAGCCCTGTAACGGCTATAGCAACCAGGTGTTAAGTAGCCCTGTAACGGCTGTAGCAACCAGGTGTTAAGTAGCCCTGTAACGGCTATAGCAACCAGGTGTTAAGTAGCCCTGTAACGGCTATAGCAACCAGGTGTTAAGTAGCCCTGTAACGGCTGTAGCAACCAGGTGTTAAGTAGCCCTGTAACGGCTATAGCAACCAGGTGTTAAGTAGCCCTGTAACGGCTATAGCAACCAGGTGTTAAGTAGCCCTGTAACGGCTGTAGCAACCAGGTGTTAAGTAGCCCTGTAACGGCTATAGCAACCAGGTGTTAAGTAGCCCTGTAACGGCTGTAGCAACCAGGTGTTAAGTAGCCCTGTAACGGCTATAGCAACCAGGTGTTAAGTAGCCCTGTAACGGCTATAGCAACCAGGTGTTAAGTAGCCCTGTAACGGCTGTAGCAACCAGGTGTTAAGTAGCCCTGTAACGGCTGTAGCAACCAGGTGTTAAGTAGCCCTGTAACGGCTATAGCAACCAGGTGTTAAGTAACCCTGTAATGGCTGTAGCAACCAGGTGTTAAGTAGCCCTGTAACGGCTGTAGCAACCAGGTGTAAAGTAGCCCTGTAACGGCTATAGCAACCAGGTGTTAAGTAGCCCTGTAACGGCTGTAGCAACCAGGTGTTAAGTAGCCCTGTAACGGCTGTAGCAACCAGGTGTTAAGTAGCCCTGTAACGGCTATAGCACCCATGTGTAACCAACCTACAATCCTTTGCCGGTGCGAACGTTGGCGAAAACAAGTCAAACGCCTGTGCATATAAGACCGGCTGGCTCATGCAGTAGCCACGAAGTGTGCAGGTTAGGATTTTTTTGGGGGGTCCCTGATAAAACTTCATCTTTTACTGAGGATCTGCTTCTTCTTCTTAGCGTTCCCTGGCTGCTATAAATGTGATGGGTATGTTCTGGTTGTTCGTCCCCTTCTGGACTTTGATCTTTTTCTTGAAATTTAGTTTTGCGTGCATATTTGTTTTACAGATCTGGCCTATGTGTGTGTGCATATTGTTGGTTCCTCACCCCCTTATGCAGGTGCACTACAACTTCGAAGCAAACACCACTAATTAGTCGGCTTTTAAAACATGCTTGTTAGGGAGAGTGGGTCTATTATCCCCCCCCCCCACCCCACCCAATCTAAAAATCATTTAAGAACCCACACACGGATTGCAGAGGATCAAATCCAAGTCTTTTGCATGACAGCTTAGCGGTGTAGCCATTAGACCAGCCGCATCAAATCTGCCTCCATGTTCCCAATATAAGATTTCTCTTTTCCAACCTATTCCTTGATGGGCGAGATAAATTTCGTTTGTCGTTTTGTGTATAGATTTGACGAGTTATCTATTGCAGTCAGCAGCTGTTTATCCCTCTCCTTTTTCTTAGATATCCTAAATTTGCAATCAAAAACACATCTGCACTGTTTCTCTCGCCCCAGTAATTTGATTACTTGATGTCCAGTATTGACGCCCACATAGTTACACTGCACATAACTTGCAGAGGGGGCTGCGTGGTCTAGAGGCATGGTGTCCGCCTCGAGTGCTAAATATTCCGGGTTCAATACCTGGTAAGGTCTAAGAATTTTTCACGTGAACTTGGACTTCTAGTAATTCCCCCCTGCTCTCTAGGTAGTTAGATCAGACGCCCGTGTGCATTGTTGCGTACGTAAAAAAATCAATTGGCAGTTGAAAATCGAAAAGAGTAGCCTATCGGCGCTGCCCGGGCAAAATTTGGAGTTAAAAATCTACCAAAAGTATTTCAGGATCCTCGCCGGTGCTACACAGACTTGAGTTAAGAAGAACGGAGCACTTATGGGTTACACCCGTGTGTCATGATGTTGATCCGTTGCATAAAAACCACAAAACCGCAATAGTAACACTACAAATTACTTGCATGTCAGAAAATTCTTCAGCGTTGTTGTAGATAGGTGAGTAGGTATGTAGGTAGGTAGATAGGTAGGTAGATAGGTAGGTAGGTGCTTTGCACGAAAAAGAAAAAATCCGGTTCAATCAGCATCCCCGAAAGGTAGGGGGGAAAAGGGGGGGGGGGAGTGGGGGGGGCGATGAACCTAATGGGCTACCGGTAGGCCGATGCTGCTTTGTTGTGTAGCATTACCGTTTTCATTATGTTACTTAGAGTTGGAGGGGAGAAGAGGCAAAGAGGCCAAGAAAACAGATGCTGGAGACTTTGACATCATGACATAGAGGATCGTCTGTGTCAGAGATGACTGAAAGTACACGAGACAGAAGGTTGTGGATGGACATGACCACCAACGCCACACCGTAGGGACTTTCAGAAAAAGAAGAATGTTACTTATTCTAGCGTCGAAATCTGTGTATTAGGGGTTATGACTATAAAATTATAACCAACAAATTTGGTGTGAGTTAGCTGCAAGCGCTTTAGAGTTCGTTTCGGCTTAGCTATAAGAGGCAACTGTTCAATAGACAAACTTCCTTCGTTCATTAGCACCCGTCCCTCTTCTCTGACGACAGTGTCTGTTGTGCTAAAGCAGCGTTTTCAACATAGGGGCGCCCCCACCCCACAAAGGAGGCGTAAGGAAGTAACAAGGCGGCGTCCATAATTTTGAAATTAAGTGCATTTGTACATTTTATAATCTGTTATGCTAATATTTATTAAAGCTCAATTAATCTAATAACTTTAAAAACTGTGTACAAAACAAGTCGGTGTATATGTCTATTCGTTGCGAACGCGCTTCGTAATGCCGAGATGTCAGGTGATTTGGCAGCAGAACGTCTTGCGTAAGTTTTGACTATGGTGCTGAGAGCCGACCGTTGATGGAGCAATGAAAAACTATTTAACGTAAAATTTGCCCAGAAAAAAAAAAAAAAATAACCGCGACTGCCAAGCAATACTGGGATTGGTTCTGCTACGTTCTGTAAAGGATACGCAACCATTAAAAATATATATATGAAACGAAACCCAAGGATGTTTGTGTTTACATAAGCAGTTTGTATATCTACCGTTCCAAATCAAATTAACAGGGTAACACGTGCATTTATTTACGAGGGCAGGGGGGCGTAGAGATCCTTGCTAAATCTAAGGGGGCGACACCTGAAAATGTTTGAGAACTTCTGTGCTAGACAGTTTGGCCATAATTATCTCCAGGCTAAACTCATATTTCTGACATCAGTTTTGCACCCACGCCATGACAAGAATGCTTAAACAACTAAGAGTGTTGTGATTTTTGCAAAATTCTTGAAATGCCGAATGTCAGGCGCCACTTGAAAAACACTTCTCAGACCTGATTGTGCGCTGGAGTTTCTTAAAGTACACAATGACCCCCAGGGGTCATCTGTGGGCTGGGGCAGTGTTCTTCAAGCCGTTGGTCCCGGTCCATTGATGGGTCAGTGAAAGGTCCCTTTCGAAAATGATTTATGCCTTATCTTGTAACGATGTAAGGGATGGATTTTACTCTTCAGGTCTAGAGGAATAATATATCAGGAATTCCCTATTTGTGGGAACAGACTTTCTCAGACATGTCAATAATAAAAACCAGAGACATGGAAATGGATGTTACTGTAGCGCTTCGTATATCAGAAACAACTCCTAATTTTAGGACATTGTGTGTAACAAACATACAACTATCTACATTTGTTTTTGTGTCACGTTTGGTAAGCTGGCAGGTAGATTGTGAAACAATTTCCACTCGCATCATAGGAAACAAAAACAAATTCCAAGCTTAGTCCTCTTTTAACCACCCGAAGGCCTGCTTTATTATGTACGCTTTCTTTGCTATGTGAGCTTGATTTTGAGATTTGTGTGGCGATCAATTTCGCTTGAGTTTTGGTGATTGGTAACATGTCCAACGTGGTCTGGCTTAGCATAGGGCTGTTTTTCTGGCGTTGGGGGTGGGGGTGGGAGGGCAGTCCTGAAAAGGTCTAACAGTTTGCCTGGGCCGCCCTGGAAACAATTTCTACTGTTTTCGTGGGCTTTGAGGAACACTGAGCTAGAGCAGCGGATCTTAAACTTTTTTTTCGCCGGGGCACCCTTGTCAGGCAGAATTGTATTTTCTCCCGAGGCACAGGTATACTTATAGCGGTTTGAATACTTACGACGAAAAAAAGAGACACAAGTATACATTTAGTGTTCAGTTGTCTTTAATGCGATGACTGAAACTGTTTGGATGCATTTTCTATTTTTTACTTTGTGTATATGGGAAGTTTAGGTAATTTTATCCTCAAATCACTTGACCCAGACACTCTGCCACCGTTGTGTGTGTGTTTTTTTTGTGTGTGTGTGTAAGTGAAATTGAGAAAACACTGCAGCCTTGTCAGTAGCAGTGACTTCTGAATACACCTGCATCTAGAACTCTTCTTGGCTTCCTTCATGGTATTTCTGTTTTAAGCTACTGTCTTCGCTGATCTCAGGCAGATTTGGAAAAATGACTGATTATTGCTGTGCTATTCCTGACACACGCTCGCTGCCCCCCCCCCCCCCTGGGTGCTGTGGCACCCAGTTTGAGAACCGCTGAGGACTTGTAGTGTGGTGCAGAACTACACCGTGATGACGAAATCCACCTTCTCCGTCAACCGTCCATCATCTTAGAGAACGAGCTGGAGAGTTATCAACAAAAATCTTTAAAAGTCTTTGCACACTTGAGCTGGACTCAGCATTGTATCAAAGCCATTCTTTCGCCGCAGTTTCACTCCTTAAGTGTGTTATTTCATGGTTGGTATCCTCTTTTAGTAAAGCCGAGGCGATTCGTTACCTCCGCCCTGAACTTTGTAAACAAAAAGACATGATTCTGACACTTCGGCTGCCCTGGTATAAAACGCATATTGTGTTCAACTGTTGTTGAATTTGAACTTCAGTTATAAAGTGTTCACTTAGTTGCTTCATTTATGTAATTGCTGCTGGGGAGTCACAGCGAAATATGCCAGACAATAAAATAAGCAGTCTATTTTGTGTCTTCTCTGTTCAAATGTTGAGTTTCTGTCCTGCATTATCTTTGTTAGAAAGATTTTCAGGCTCTGCTGCTTAAACTAGGTCATCCTTATATCTTAGACTGTTTATATTATCTCCCCTATTTTGGACGATATTTTTAGGTTTATGAGCATTTAGAGGCTATAAATGTCGAAACGATGAGGTTATAAAACGTCTCATTGTTTATTTCTTCAGTTGTTTAGTCGAAAATAACTGTCTCCCTTATATAGGACGATAATCACCTACGCCCAATAAGGGTTAATTTAACTAGGACCGGAGGGGGAGGGGCGGGGTCGACGAACAATGTTTACCGGTCGCACGTCTCCGTACTACTGATTATGTGGACTGTGCTGAGCTTCTTGGGGCTCAGACTTGAGTTAGAAGAATAACAGAGCACTCACAGGTTACACCCGTGTGCCATGATGTTGATCCCGCGTTCAAAACCTGAAACCTGAAACCTCCTTACTACTACTATCATCATCATCATTTCACCATCACTTCATCATCATCTCATCATCATCATCATCATCATCATCATCATCATCATCATCATCATCATCATCATCACATCATCATATCATTATCATCATCATCATCAAAGTAATCATCATTATCATATCTTCATCATTATCATATCTTCATCATATCCTCATCATCTCATTATCATCATCTCATCATAGTAATCATCTCATTATCACCATCTCGTCATCGTCATCATCTCATCATCATCATATCATCATCATTATCACCATGGTCATCATCTCACCATCATCATAATCATCATCATCATCACATCATCAAAATCATCATCTCATCGTCATTATCATATCATCATCATCACATCATCAAAATCATCATCTCATCATCATCATCATCTCATCATCATCTCAATATTATCATCTGCATCTTCATCATCATCAGCATCATCATCATCATCTCATCAGTCATCATTATATCATCATCATCATCATCTCATCATCATCATCATCATCATCATCATAATCATTACATAGGCAGCTTACTGTCTAGCTGTTTTTATGTATAAGCATTGCCCGGCTCTCTAGCGTAGTTGGCTAAACCGGATTACGCGGTGACCGGGGAACGAAATCCTTGTGGTTTGGGTTCACTCCTGGGAATGAGGCTCCCTCCTCCAATATTTCTCAGGGCCTGTGGGTTTCCCTTTTACTAGATCAGTGGCTCTTCACCTTCTTAATGCCGCGACCCTTTAATATAGTTCCTCTTGGTGGGCGACCCCCAACCATTTTGGTTGCTACTTCATAACCTCAGTGAATATGTGTTTTCCGATGGTCTTTGGCAACCCACTTGAAAGGCTCTTTCAAACCACAGGTTAAGAACCGCTGCCCTAGATCAGTTGGTTTGTCCTCTCTTGGCTGCTACCTAAATGTTTATGATATCGCCCTGAGATTACAATATCTTAGTCTGGACAGCAAACAACAAGGCAGATCCCAGATTCTCCGTTCTCGCTCCAGATAATGTGTAAGGTAATTAGGGCGCTGGTAAAAACTAGCTTAACCACGTGTAACCTGTAGTTAGTCCTATGCGGGTAAGGACACCAGTGCCTGAACAATTTGCAAGCAGGCAAGGTGGGCCCCCTATACCATTCATAGACTTTCTGTTTTTATTTTATTATTAGGATAACTTGCCATTCTGCACAGGTTAATCAATATCATCTGGTCTAAAATGGAAAACTAGGTACGGCAGAATGTTAAGCTGCGAAGTTTTTTTGTGTGTGTCTGACGGCGCTTTGCTAATGCAGTTTCCACATATGGACGGTAGTCTTCGATTTCTCTGTCTGAGCAACTAGCTTAGTGCTTGATGCTTCACTATGAGCTGTGTTTTTTTTTTACGTAGGATGCCTTTCTTTTATGGAGCGGTTGAATCGTGGTATTCAATATGACAGGTAGCCGGTTTACGTGTGGGCTGGCGAAATACCTTATGTAATAATTATACGTGTGTAAAGCCAAATTGTTGTGACCTACTACTTCCATCAACGACACACTGCATTTCTGGTGTCGCCTGTTGACCTTGGCACCTCTAGCTACTGCAATATGCATTTACTCGTGCTCATATTTCTGGATTGTTCCGGTAATAATTGTTTGTTCATCAGTTTTTCAAAAAAAGACCGTAACGGATATTTCATTTGATTTTCACTGGCGGAACAGGTTTGATTTGAACTGAATGCAGTAAAGTGGAAACATCGACTAGGACAAAGATATAATAATAAAGTAAGTAAAGGACCCTTTTAGGCGTAAAGGGCATATAGGGCTTGACCTATATTTTTTAGACCAATCGGCACATGATATATTAATAAAAATAATTATTAAAAAATATTACCTACAGTAATAAGTACCACTGTAAACTCATTAAGGCTTAGGTTACTTTAGCTCCACTCCATGGACATTTATATGAATAAGGCACCACAAGCTGTACGAGATTAGAAATACAGGTCCCCTTTTCCTCGCCTTCAGGCGTATTGGGAATATAGGGCTAGATTTGAATGCGCAAATCAACAAGAAATATGACAGTGCAATACATATTCTCTTCACTATACAAAATACGTGTGCCTTAGTTCCTGCACGGAACACCTCCAAAATGCGTACTTTTTGAAGTTTTGCTAACTTCGCCTCGAACATATATCGTAAACATGATAAATGTATACTTTAAAACAGTAACTGGTTTTTTATACCCACATAGCAAAAATAAGGCTAAAAAGACTATATATTTTTCACTTTATAATTTTTTTTCCTTCAAGCACACGATTATTAACAAACAGCATGCCAGGTTTCAACAATTTTTATCGAACGGTTACTCAGTTACTTAATTTTAAGGTTGGGCACGACTTTTGGAATGCACTGCAGACCTTTTCCTATACTGTGGTTTGATTTTCGCAGCGAACGGTTTGTTTGCAAATATCCCTGTAATGATCTCAGACCAGTGGTACGAGAGCCTACCGTGGAACATTTGAGGCCCAATCCACGTGCTATCCACAGTGATAGTTGTTAGTGCACTGTAGCCAACCTTTATTGGGGAGAAGGCAAAGTGTTATTAACCATATAAATGTTCTTCCTCTACATTGATCTGCAAATAAACCTTGTCAAGTTGAATTGAGTTTTACAGCTATCTGTGTCTTTCAAATTTCAGTCAACCCTTCTTCTTCTTCCTTCTCTTCTCCTTCTCCTCATCCTCCTCCTCCTTCTTCTTCTTCTTCTTCTTCTTCTTCTTCTTCTTCTTCTTCTTCTTCTTCTTCTTCTTCTTCTTCTTCTTCTTCTTCTTCTCTTCTTCTTCTTCTTCTTCTTCTTCTTCTTCTTCTTCTTCTTCTTTCTTCTTTTTTCTTTCTTCTTCTTCTTCTTCTTCTTCTTCTTCTTCTTCTTCTTTTCTTCTTCTTCTTCTTCTTCTTCTTCTTCTTCTTCTTCTGATCTTTCTTCTTCTTCTTCTTCTTCTTCTTCTTCTTCTTCTTCTTCTTCTTCTTCTTCTTCTTCTTCTTCTTCTTCTTCTTCTTCTTCTTCTTCTTCTTCTTCTTCTTCTTATTCTGCTTCTTCTTCTTCTTCTTCTTCTTCTTCTTCTTCTTCTTCTTCTTCTTCTTCTTCTTCTTCTTCTTCTTCTTCTTCTTCTTCTTTCTTCTTCTTCTTCTTCTTTTTTCTTTCTTCTTCTTTTTCTTTTTTCTTCTTCTTCTTCTTCTTCTTTTCTTTCTTCTTCTTTCTCTTCTTCTTCTTCTTCTTCTTCTTCTTCTTCTTCTTCTTCTTCTTCTTCTTCTTCTTCTTCTTCTTCTTCTTCTTTCTTCTTCTTTCTTCTTCTTCTTCTTCTTCTTCTTCTTCTTCTCTTCTTCTTCTTCTTCTTCTTCTTCTTCTGCTTCTTCTTCTTCTTCTTCTTCTTCTTCTTTCTTCTTCTCTTCTTCTTCTTCTTCTTCTTCTTCTTCTTCTTCTTCTTCTTCTTCTTCTTCTTCTTCTTCTTCTTCTTCTTCTTCTTCTTCTTCTTCTTCTTCTTCTTCTTCTTCTTTTTCTTCTTCTTCTTTGTCTTCTTCTCCTCCACTACTACTACTACTACTACTACTACTACTACTACTACTACTACTACTACTACTACTACTACTACTACTACTACTACTACTACTACTACTACTAACTTTCCGTGCTCTGCTTGTTTTTCGCGTTCACAGGCTGTCAAATCCCACGGAAAGCTCTAGTTGTACATCAACAGGATTGTAGTCCTGGTCCAGAACTTGACTATTGGGTGCACAATAATGTTAAATATTTTGCTAATTTGTTTGCAGACTATTGGTTGTTTGTCCCTCAGGCGGATAGCCGACCGCTACGACAGAAGCCTAAGTGGCAGTGTTTCTATTTCGTTTCCCTCTCACAAGTGATCTTTCAAAAGAATGTTTTAACCACACGCTTATGAAGGGTCAGAGCGGTGTCCGTGGCTTAGGTGTTGCGATTCCGACTCGTAATTCAAACGTACCGCGATCGAAACCCACTGCTGGCTGCGTGGATTTTTATCAAAGTATGGGGCGTCGCAGGTCGGCCCAACCTAAAATGGTTACCAGGATGGCTGTTCTCGGGAAGTAGAGACGGCCGGCGTAATGCTGACCACATTACCCACCTAGTGCTGATTGGTTTGTAAAAATAGCAGGTGCTCTTCCCATACGCCCGATGTGCCCAAGGCGTGAAGATGGATCTTTTTATTTATTTTTTAACTTTTTTTGAAGGCCAGAAGACTATTTACAGAATTGGACCGGGCCCCTGAATTCTCATCTAAATTTTATAAACTATTTACAAAAACAGAGTTAACACATAAATATTCACAAGCCTTAAAATAGAAGCAAATAATTACTTGAAGCAATCTATCAAATGGCATAACTGTATCTCATCCATGCAAAGAGACTTTTGAAAGCAGTAATTGTTTTCCTAAATGAAAAACTTTTTTCGTCACGTTATTTCTTTTGAAAACAACTGCTGGTTTAAAATCAGACAGCCTGTCTAAATAATAAACTGTTTAATTCTCCGTGAAAACAAACAGCTAGAAAGTTTTGCCACAACTAAATGACGCGCACCTTGTCTTCTAAATTGTTCCAGTCAGACGGGTGGCCCTGCGCGCGCGCTTTCAATCTCTGAAAATTATTTCAATCTCCGCGTGAGATGTCTGGGTTTGGTGTTTGGATGAGAGTAAATTTCTTTTTTCGCTTACACGGATGTTCTCGCACACATATATATTTATGCGCCAGCTCGCGTGTACACACGTATACACACACACAAACACGCACACTTTTATATATATAGATTGTTATTATATTTATAATAATCATCATGTGCCCTGCCAACTGGCGTAAAAATCTACCCAAAGTATGTCAGGGTCCTCACGGTGCTACGGAATTCGTGCACTGCGCTGAGTAACTTTGGACTCAGGCTTGGGACAGAAGTAGAACGTAGCCCTTATGGGTAACTACCCTTGTGCCATGATGTTGATCCGTCGTCTACACCTAAACATAAACATTGAACGCTATAAGTAGTGCACTAGGAATTCTACTAAACATCCGTTATAATTTTAGTGGTGTCTTTTTGCATGTTAAATTATCTTCTGCGTGTTGAACTGAACCTGTTCCAATGTTATTGCAGTCTTCTCCCCTTATTGAAGAACAGGAAATGATGGTCTGCAGATTGTACCTTGATTACTGTGTGTTGATCTAATTCATCCTCTGGAAGATTCTCATCTCATCTCATCTCATCTCATCTCATATCTTCTCATATTGGTACTCTGGTACCCCGGGGTGTCGAGGTCTATCTCTGTCCATCGTTTGCATGGTCGGCCTCTTCTTCACTTCCAGCCTGGCTTGCACCTCATTGCTTGCTGCCGTATACAATGTGTTAACATATAAGTTAAATGGCCAAACCATTTCACATGTTGTCTTCTAATGATTTCATCATTCCTGATCTTATCTCTTATCGTTATATGAAGAGGAGATTCTCATTTACATGGGGCTCTCTGTGGCGAAGTGGTCAAGCCGTTTGCCTGGCGCTCTGAAGGTAGTGGGTTCGTTTTAGGGTTGCGCCGTTCAGTTCACGAAGGCAATTTTCCCGGATCGTCACCGGAGCTACAGAGTTCCTGTTAGTGCGATATTCTAGGCGGGAGGCTACCCATTCTGTGGATAGAGACTGAACCATATGGGATAAAACCTGGTGCTATTATTAGGTCCAACCTCTCAACTTTGACTGTCTCATTGACATGACGTTCTATACAAGTAAGTAAAGTAAAGGACCCCTTTTTCACCCCCTATGGCACTGGATTCATATTTAATACACCATTCGGCACTTAGTGGGTAATGTTGTCAGCATCGCACCGGCCACCTTTACTTCTTCTTCTTCTTCTTCTTCTTCTTCTTCTTCTACTACTACTACTACTGCTACTACTGCTACTACTTCTTCCTCTTATTCCTCTTCGTCGTCTTTTCCACCATTTACCTCAGCAAAGTGTTGGAAAAGGGGAAGAGGGGGGGGGGGGGGGGGGGTGTAAGGTTTATTTGTGCGCTTTTTCCAATGCATTGTGCAAGTTGGTGTTAATTTCTGTTAGGTTGCTTCTTAGGGTGTCGCTCCATCTCTTGCATGGTCTTCCCCTTGCTCTGTGTTCATTACATTTCTTCAGCGTGGCCCTTTGTGGCAGCTGGAACCAGGTGTAGTCATAACGATATCAGAATACCAAAGAGGGGCTTCTACAGTGACTTTGCTGTGTCCTGACTTGCTTGGAAAACGACTTATTTACCTGTGACTGTAGTAGTAGTAGCAGCAGCAGTAGCAGCAGCAGTTGTATTAGTAATAGCAGTACTAGTTTTCACAACTGCAGTAGTTGCAGTAGTAGTAGCAGAAGCAGCAGTAGTAGTAATAGTGGTAATAGTAGTAGCAGCATCATCAGCAGTAGCAACAGTAGCATCAGTAGTATTATCATTATTAATATTGCTAACAGTAGCAGCAGCATAAGCAGTAGTTGTAGTAGTAGTAGTAGTAGTAGTAGCTACAGTTGTAGAAATAATACTAATACTACCAGTAGTACTGGTAGTAGCATTATTATAATTATTGGTAGCCGTAGTAACAGCAACATTCCTGCAGCTGCAGGAGTAGTAGCAGTTGTTGTTGTTGTTCTTTTAGAAGCACAACAAGATGAGAGCAGTAGCATAAAAACTAACAAGAACTCGCTGTCTTATCCAACAATAAAGTTTAAAAAAGGAAACAAATAGAGCCATGTTCTGTCCACGCTATTTTAGATTTCCAGACGCCATTTTCCTCCCGCCAATATTATTTCAAGCTACAGTGACCCTTACCCAATCCATGAAAACAGCGCATTTGTTTCAGCCCGTCACTTCCGCTTCCTGTTTAGTTGTCACGTGATATTCCCATCGACTGTCCATCTCCAATAAAATTGGATCTTGCAGACGTAAAAACAGGGTTAATAAACTGTAAATTATATACACGGTCTACAAAACATAACTAGAACGCTTAATGAAAGGAAATGAAAGTCATTCGTGAATATAAACGAACGTTTCTACCACAGTCTTCATCGATTAACAAATCAACAGGGACTACAAAAACGAATGAACCACAAAATATGACATGAGAGCCTAACGAAAGGAAATTAAAACCGTACACGAATAACAACGAATGTTTCGACCAAAGTCTTTATCAATAAAACAAATCAACACGAATTGTACACCACAAAAATGAATGAAAATAATCCCGCAGACATGTGATCTAATAGGTGAAGAAGCGGAAATAGGAAAACGTGAAATAGAAAAGATGGCGTGTAGAATTAAAACACAAGATAAAACTTGACTACGGCGTAAATGTGGGCACGAACCAGGAGTTGCATACGAGTATGTGAGTGTGTCTGTATTCAGTTGCACAATCAGATAGCAAGTTATTTACTGAACTAAGCTCGCAACATAAACTTGATAGAAAGAAACGGAAATGTAAAAAAGTAGGAATAGAGAAGTAAGAAACGAAACATAGGCTAAAACGTGTCTGAATCAATGTTTATGGATGCGTAAGCCAAGAAGTGCTTACGAGTATGTGAACGTGTCTATACTGGGTTGCATAATCAGATATTTACTGAACGTCACACCCGCTATTACCGGCTGGATAGAAAAAAAAATGGAAATCCAAAACAAAACAAACAACAACAAAAAATGTGAAAAGAAAAGGGTGAGTTAAGAAATGAAACATACACAAATGTGAACAGAAAAAGGAGAGTTAAGAGATGAAACATCAGCTAAGACTTGATTGAAGCAATGCTCACGGAGGCACGAGCCAGGAAGTACATAAGAGTGTGTGAGTGTATCTATATCGGGTAGCAAACCCAGATAGCACGATTTTTACAGCACGTCGCTGGCATTACGGCTGGCCTGTGAGACTCTTGCTGCTACTTCTGTTCCCATACATCTTGTAAATCCAAGTCCATGATGTCTTTAATTTATGATCTCCATCGATAGGTGACAGAGAAGTAAAAACTGTATACACAAGGGAAACGAATTTTTGTAGACCACGAGGCAGACCAAGAAAAACATGGATATATTATGTCGACAGACAGACCTGCAAACATTTGGTGTCACCAGTTGGAAAGCGAAGGCCAACACAGAAATGAATGGAAGCGGGTGATATCTGCAGCAATGAACCTCAAAGGCTGAGAATGCTAAAGAAAAAAAAAGTTCGCTATGTTATATGGCCCATTCCTCTTCTGTGAACCTTCAGGCATATAGGGCTAGACCTACATTTTATAAACCATCTGGCACCAAGCGGGTGATATGGTCAACATCGCGTCTGGCCGCATTTACTCATAAGACTGAACCTGTACCCATTTATCCTGGCTCTAACCGCTGCACCACAGAGACTCCCCGCAGACAACCATACTTTGTATTCAAGGTTCAAAACCGAGTGTTTTAAAGAGGAACGGGCGGCCGTAGGGTTAGAACTTTAGAGCTCAAGCCGGAAATCTAGGTTTAAATCCTGGGTTATATGATGGACTGCTTTCTGTCAGGGGCGGAAAAAAAAAACGAGTTTTAAAATGTCCCTTCCTTTTCCCATTTACACACACACATTTATACACACACGCACACACACATATACGTACATACATACACACATACACATATAAAAATATATATGGCTATCCTCCGAATAACGGGCACATATTATGGCGGCCAATGGCGGCCAAAAACAGAGCCCCAGTAACGTGTCAATTGCGCACTTCCGGCGACTAAATTTTCAATTTTCCGGCGACTACCGCCACCGCCGAGAGTATCCCCTACGCCGCTCACGCGGAGTGGATTGGGGTTAATCCAGATAGCTAGTACTCACGAGCAAAGCTGCAGGAGATGCAGAAGCTGCTGCTCGTGAGTCCCAGCCATTTTGTTTAGCCGCAATTCACGCCGTGTTAGCGGCGTTATGGATACCCTCAGCGGTGGCGGTAGCCGCCGGAAAACGGCAAATTAAGTCACCGAAAAAGCGCAATTGACACATGACTGGGGCTCTGTTTTTGGCCGCCATTGGCCGCCATAATATGTGCCCGTTTTTCGGAGGATAACCATATATATTTTTATATGTATATGTGTGTGTGTGTATGTATGTAATATATATATATATATATATATATATATATATATATATATATATATATATATATATATATATATATCTTCTTTTTCTCTCTACTCTCCTTATTAAAGAACAGGAAATGATCATCTACAGATTGTACCTTGATTTTTGTGTGTGTGGATCTAATTCATCCTTCTTCTTTCCTCTACTCCTGACAGACTCGCGGCGTCAGGGTAGAAAGAGATCGCTGGAACGGACTCTTGTTCGATTCGTATAAAGTTCTTTTCTGTGTTTCAGATTTCTTCAGTCCATATTCTGGGTGGTCGACGTCTGGCGCTGTTATCGTTGTATCTGTATACAATTGCTCTCTGTGGGGCCTTGTCTAATGCAAATCTTGTTCCATGGCCAAACCATTTGATTTGTTGTCTCACTATAAAGTTCTGTATTGGTTCTGTGCTGACTCTCCTCATGATATCATCGCTTCTAAGTCTATGTTTCCTCATTACACCAAGCATAGTTCGAGAACGTTTCATTTCTGTCGTGACAATTTTCCTTTTGTCTTCTGAAGACAGTGTTCATGTTTGACATTGACAGCACCTCGTTGGTAAGAATGTTGTGTTGCACAGTATTCTTCTAGTTTCAAAAGTAATGCCCTTTGGCCTAAAACTTGATTGAATTTATTGCATCTTTGTTGGATTTCTTTATTGAATCTTCCGTCTTCTCAAATAATGCTCCTCAGAAACGTGAAATCCTCCGCTACACACACACACACACACACACACACACACACAATCACATACATACACACAAACACACACACACACAATCACACTCACACAAACATACACAATCACACACATACATACACACACAAACACACGCACACACACAATCACACACATACATACACACAAACACACACACAATCACACTCACACAAACATACACAATCACACACATACATACACACACAAACACACGCACACACACATAGACAATCACACACACGCAAACACACACAAACACACACACATTCACAAACACACAAACATACACACACAAAGACACACACACACACACACACACACGCACACACACACACCCCCCAAACACATGGCTACTGCTCTAGTCGTACGGCCTTAATGTCGAAAGAAGCCGCCAATTATAGGTTCGCCTTTAAAGTCGAAGTTCATCTGCCTGATGTACAAGGCAGATGTGGTCAGGGCCCTTTGGGAAATAGCAACGGAATCAGTAGAGAAAGAAGATTATTATGAGCTGGAGAAAATGAGGCACGTGAGTGTAACCAGAGGGTCTGGTCGGCTCCCTACACTCAGAGGGAAGGCAAGACGGACTTAAAACCAGATTGTGACAAGTACCGTTAGTAATGGAACTCTGCGCTGGCGGCTGAAGATGGCAAAGCAGGCATGGGAATGCCCTGAGTGTTGTGATGTCAATTCTTGACTCAACTCAACTCAACTGCCGGATGTGCACGCAAAACATATGTTCTGGAACAAGATTAAAGTCCTAAACTGGACGAACAACCAGAAATTTTCGATGGGGTTTACAGCCAGTAAACACGAAGAAGAAGTAGAAGAAGAGGAAGAAGAAGAAGAAGAAGAAGAAGAAGAAGAAGAAGAAGAAGAAGAAGAAGAAGAAGAAGAAGAAGAAGAAGAAGAAGAAGAAGAAGAAGAAGAAGAAGAAGAAGAAGAAGAAGAAGAAGAAGAAGAAGAAGAAGAAGAAGAAGAAGAAGAAGAAGAAGAAGAAGAAGAAGAAGAAGAAGAAGAAGAAGAAGAAGAAGAAGAAGAAGAAGAAGAAGAAAAGAAGAAAAAAGAAAAAGAAGAAGAAGAAGAAGAAGAAGAAGAAGAAGAAGAAGAAGAAGAAGAAGAAGAAGAAGAAGAAGAAGAAGAAGAAGAAGAAGAAGAAGAAGAAGAAGAAGAAGAAGAAGAAGAAGAAGAAAAAGAAGAAAAAGAAGAAAAAGAATAAGAAGAAGAAGAAGAAGAAGAAGAAGAAGAAGAAGAACGCGTTATCTGGATTTACCTTGTTAGCTTGCCATTCATATCGTCAGGCCATCTTAGCGGGGTCAAAAGTTCAGGTATGAGACCTAGGTTTCCATGTCCCTGCTAGTAAGTAAACGACCTTTTCCCAAGCATTCAGGCGTATTTGGGCAGAAGAAACATTCTCTGTTCTCTCTTGAGAAAAGATAGAGAATCCACACACTAAAATGCTATTTCGAAGGAAATGTTTAGGTAGGTTGGTAGGTAAATTGTACCCCACCAGGACATCAGAAAAGCGATAAACACCCGGTGACACAAAGTGCCACCATGCTGATGAAGATCACCCGTAGAGAGGTCCCGGAAACCCCGTTCAGCTGTTAGCCCTTATTTAAGGCCTGGCTGGGCAAAAGCCAGGTTGGTGCTTCAAAATAACAAAAAAGTGCATCCCACATGGGAAAGACGCTCTAAAGGGAATGTGTAGAGATTTTGAAAGATATTCAACATTTACCAGGGAAAACAGGCGGACTTTTATCAGGTTGCAATTGGTACGATCATCGTGTCAACTCTTCGTTACCTACTGAAGAAAGGGGCGGAGCCCATGTGGGAATGTAGAGTACAGTAATGTCAATTCTTGATTCATTCATTCATATGTTTTTGTTCTCTCTAACACCAACATGAAATACCGGCGTGCAACTAGATGTTTATTATTGGCAGCGACCTCGCCCTACATTTCCCTGTGATGTCGAGTGGAAACTGACAAACCCCCGATTTACACGTCAGGATCGATAGAGGTCACTCGATCACAGGCAGACCAGGAAACCGCGGCTTTTCGCTTGTCTGTGATCGAAGGTAATCATTACAGAACAGATGCCCATACCCCGCGAGCCTTTCCTCCGGCTCTGGTATTGGCCTTAGCATAAACAGTGAAGAGGGAAAAGAACTGAATGGGATACATGACCAAAGGTTCTCAGTTCATATGGGTGTACAACCCTAACTTAGAACCGCATTAGGCCTTATAAACTTTAGTGGATCAGTCAGAGTGACAATTCTGTGGACATGTATGCAGAATTGAAGAGAATCGGTCATCACGGCAGGCGTGGAATATTAAGACCAGGGAACCAGACCCCCAGGGTTCGCTGGGAGGGCAACATCCGACAGTCCCTGGCTGACAGAGGACTCGAATAGAACTATACCCACACACACAAAAAACTGCTGATAGAAACTTGTGGCGATCTCTGGCAGATCACAGCAGCCCCATATAAAAGAGAATCAATTAAGACAGGACTATACAACTAAGTTTACTCAGTGGACATCATTTTGAAAATGAAGAGCGTCAAGAACAGAGGCTGGAGCCTGAACATAGACAGATCAGTAATACGGTGCAACTGGCAATGATCTGCGTGCCAGATACTAGGCCTCCGCGGGCCAGAATTGGTTCTGGAAGTAAAGTAAGTAAAGAAGCGTAGTGACTAGACGCTGACCCAAAGGTATCGAGTTCGAATACGTATCCAGTCGGAATTATTCTTCCACAACTGATCTTGGCTCCTAGGATGGTCCAGCATGAATGGGGTATCAGGTAATAGCTTGTGAAGTAAAGGCGGTCAGGGTGTTGATCATATCCCTCCGCCTGCAGACTGGTCTACACAAATGTTACTATAGCATCATATGCCTGCAAATTGGTTGTGGTGTATCGGCTAGACCCTCGCCTGCGGATCGAATAGTCGTGGGTTTGGATCCTGACGGAGCCGAACTTTTTTCAGAAATGACTTTGGCTCCCAGGTTGACCCGACATTTAGTGGGTACGAGGTGCAATCCTGGGAAGTAAAAGCTACTGGCATGATGCTGACCACATTACCCACCAAGTGCCGATTGCTTTATAAAATATCAGGGTCTAGCCCTATATGCCCAGTGTGTCTGAAGGCGTGGAAAAAGAGTCTTTTACTTTCATTTAACACATAACATAACCCTTGACCCATTAGGGTCGTGGAGGTGTATTGATGGAAGCACTAGCACATAAAACCCGTCATCTTTCTCTGTCTTCTGCTTGAGAAATAAGTGTATGAAAACTTAGTCCTGTTCATTTCTTGATGTTGTCATTCCAATATCTTCTTTGCCCTCCTCTTCTTCGACTACCCCCCATTGTTTCGTGAAGTACCGTCTTTGAAATCGATTCATGTCTCTAAACATGCCCGAACCAAGCTAGCTTGCGACATTTCACCACTGCCATGAGAGGCTCCTGATGTCTCGCAAATTTGTATATTTTGTCTCTGACGTATTTACTTTCCTGTATCATATGCCTGATGCACTATCTTCAAGACGGGATTGGCTGCTTTGTCTTCTTCTAGACTTCAATTGTATGTTTCATGTGGATACAATAACAGCAATTAGACCACCTGTGTATAAAGTAAAAGTAAAGGACCATTTTCCACGCCTTTAGGCGTATAGGGCATATAGGGCTAGACCTATATTTTTATAGACCAGTCGGCACTCGGTGGGTGATATGGTCAGTATCACCATCTGTGGGGCTGCCATTTAAATAGAGGTAACTTTCTTTCATTTCATTCATAAAGCAAGTGGTGCAATACTTTTAACAACATCAACAGCAGCAGTAGCAGCAGCAGCAGTAGTAGCAGCAGCAGCAGCAGCAGCAGCAATAATAGTAGCAGCAGCAGGCGCAGCAAAAACAACAGGGGCATTATGAAAACGCAACACACACATTAACTGCTTGTTTTAATAATTGTGGTGTAGACATTTTTCTGAAGACTTATAGATGACTACGCAATGATTTAGATTGGAGGCAACCCTAGACAACCTGGAACGCTTATTAGAGCACTCCACTCTGGGTGTATTTGAGCTCTCTTTGATAAGTTTTGTGTTGTAATTTAAATGTATTTCAACATATTTTTATGTTTAGTCGCTACTCAGAACTTTATGTGTAGATTATATTTTAACTTGTTACAAATCACCGTAGCGTCATGTCCC
Organism: Candidula unifasciata; assembly: GCA_905116865.2. Taxonomy (NCBI): domain Eukaryota; kingdom Metazoa; phylum Mollusca; class Gastropoda; order Stylommatophora; family Geomitridae; genus Candidula; species Candidula unifasciata. The sequence goes on from CAJHNH020002921.1 coordinate 32,837, forward strand.
TTACTGAGGACATCCGGTATAGTGCAGCAGGGGAAGATCGAGGATTCGGAGTTATGACCCAGGTCGGCCCATCTTCCGAGACTGTATAGGAATGTCTGTTATCTGATTCAGTCTATACATACATTTATGTTATTTGTTTTAGCTAAGAAGTCTAACAATTGTTTACTTTCGTCTTCTTCTTCTTTCACTAATTTAAAATAGGTTATCTATATCCGCAATGTTGTCTCTAGTATAAACGTTACTGTATTTTGTAATTCACTCAGGGACCCGTAAAGTTTAACTTGCACCGATGTTTCTCTTGGTCACAAGTTTTACCTTGACATGTAGTATTTGGGACAGTCTTGGAGGATATGATCTGTTGTCTAATTCGCCGATTTTAATTTGTGTGTACATGTGGCTGCGAAGTAGATTGTCCTGTTTTAAGGTGTAGAATAATAACTTGCTCTGGTCTGTCCATAAAATGATAATCGTCTTGTGCCGCTTTTTGGTGGCTTTCTGATTGATTTGATTGTTCTCTTCTTTTTTTTTTTTTTTTTTTTTTTTTAAATAAGAGGCTGGTAAGTCAGGCTGATTATTTTTAATTTTAATATATTCAGCGACCCTCCCCGTTCATCCTTGCCCATAATGATTTCTTGTTCTGGCAACCCTGGGTAAGGCGATATGTTTGTTTTAGGAATCTTGTGTCACAATGGCTTGCCGTACTTTTCCGGTATAATAATCGCGCATCTTGGATTTGTCCCCAAACAGAATATGTTGGCTCATGTCTGGCGAGTATTTGCTGGCTGGGGGCGTCCGTCCGTAGACCTGTGGGAGAGAGAGAAAGTGGTTCAAGGCTTATTTCACTTTAAAAAAAAAAAAGCCTGAGCATTGTGCTGAGCTTCTTCGAACACAGACTTGAGTTAGAAGAAGAACGAAGCACTTATGGGTTACTACCCGTGTGCCATGATGTTGATCAGTGGTTCAAAACATCAGAACTTTGGCCATGTCATGAAAGTGAAACAGTTTACAAATTTTGTATTCGTAAACACTTTGTGCTATTAATGCCAAACATATGCATCTTTAAAAAAAAAAAAAAAAAAACAGTAAAACTTAAAATTACAAAACGTGAGATAAGATTTATAAGCAATACGGTACGAACAACAAATATAGACTACTACTGTTGCTGAGGCTGCTGCTGCTGCTTTTTCTACTACTACTACCACTACAGTATTACTACCACTACCGCCACTCTCTTTCTAACACACCACCACTAAAACCACAACTAGGACCACGACTACCACTACTACTATCACCACCGCCAACACCACAGCTAACTACTACTAGTCGTAGTAGTTGTGCTAATACTACTGGTAGTAATACTTATCACTATTACTATTACTTGCGAAGAGCTAAGATCAATGGTATTCACAGTACCACTAAATGATTTTACTCAACAGCAAAAAAATTAAACGGTTTCCTCAACTGGCCACAAAGGGAAACACAAAAGAGACATGAGCTACCAGAACGCAGGCTACAGGGCAAGAGGCTGACCAAGAAAAATATGGATGGAGGCTGTGAAAGAAACACTTCAGAGAATCAATATGACATTAACACAAGCTACAAACTAGCAAAAGATAAGAGACTACATCTAACTTTTCTCTGCGACGCAAAAAGAAGAAGAAGAAAAAGAAGAAGAAGAAGGAGGGAAAGAAGAAGAAGAAGAAGAAGAAGAGGAAGAAGAAAACGAAGAAGAAGAAGAAGAAGAAGAAGAAGAAGAAGAAGAAGAAGAAGAAGAAGAAGAAGAAGAAGAAGAAGAAGAAGAAGAAGAAGAAGAAGAAGAAGAAGAAGAAGAAGAAGAAGAAGAAGAAGAAGAAAAGACGAAGAAGAAGAAGAAGATGAAGAAGAAGAATAAGAAGAAGAAGAAAACGAGGAAAAAAAGATGAAGAAACAAAGATAAAGAAAAAAGAAAATAATAATAATAATAATAACAAGAAGAAGAACAAGAAGAACAAGAAGAATGTGTGGGAAACTGAAACAGTACTCAGTGCAAGAGAAAGACCTCACAGAAGACTCTTGCATCTCCCACAGTACTTCAATGAGATCACTGGAGCGGTACTTACATTAGTGCCCCCGTCTTCCGATTCCCCAAAACATTACTGTTGCCAGGGATTTTTCTCCGGTAGTCCGCTATACCAACTGTTTCTTTCCTCGTCATTTTTTAGGGACAGCGTTACTTTCAGCGATGTTGTCTGTAGCAGACACGTTGTGCTGAGCGTCGCTACAATTGTATGTGTTTCGTGGCGAGGAGCAGTAACATTTCTTTCTAGAATGTTACCTTTCTTTCTAGAACGCCCCTCCACCCCCACCCCCCCCCTCCCTCCCCTTCCCTACCGGCCGACAATTACCACCGCCACAAAGAAATAGTTACTACTACATCTACTACTGCAGATCTGCTGTTACTACCACCTTCACGACCATAACTGCTGCTGCCAGGACTACTACCGTTGCTTCTCCTACTGCTACTACTGCTACTACTGCTACTACTGCTACTACTGCTACTACTGCTACTACTGCTACTACTGCTACTACTGCTACTACTGCTACTACTGCTACTACTGCTACTACTGCTACTACTGCTACTACTGCTACTACTGCTACTACTGCTACTACTGCTACTACTGCTACTACTGCTACTACTGCTACTACTGCTGCCGCTGCTGCTACCGCTACAGCTGTTATTACTACTGCTGCTACTAGCGGCACTACAACAACTACTACTACTGCTGCTAATACTACTGTTGCTACTACTGATAGTACTACTACTGCTGCTACTACTGATATTACTACTACTGCTGCTACAACTATTACTACTGCTGCTGCTACTATTGAAACGGCTACTACTGATACTTCTAATACTGCTACTACTATTAATCCTACTACTGCTGCTGCTCTTATTGAAACTGCCACTACTGCTGCTACTACTACTGTTGCTACTACTGATATTACTATTACTGTTGTTACTACTACTGTTGTTACAACTACTGTTGTTATTACTGACACTACTACTATTGCTGCTTTTACTGATACCACTACTTTTGAGACTACTATTACTGCTAATGTTACTATTGAAACTGCTACTACATTTGCTACCACTACAGTTGCTACTACTTATACTACTACTACTGCTGCTACTACTACTGTTACTACCACTGACACTACTACCATTGCTGTTTTAACTGATACCACTACTACTGCGACAACTACTACTGCTGAACTACTAATACTACTACTGCTACTATTGAAACTGCTACTGCTGCTGCTACTACTACAGTTGCTACTACTGATACTACTACTGCTGCTGCTACTACTACTGTTGCTACCGCGGACACTACTACTATTGCTGCTACTGCTGCTGCTGCTGTTACTACTACTACTAGTACTAATTACTACAATAACATGCATGGTGAAAATGGTAATAACGAATGATGATAATAGTAAGATGTTTGTTTATGATGATGAGTGTAATGATGATAGTGATAATAACATTCCTCGTGTTATCGTCACCACCACCAGTATGCTCATCATCATCATCATCAACACTCTACACCAGTTAGTTACCTCGGCCACCTCTCTCAGATAATGTGAAGCATTGCCACAGCAAAGCCCCACGTACTCTACCCCGATCTCCTTGCAAGCTTCGGCGAAGTTTCTGATCTCTGACCGACCACACAGCTGGCTAGGCAGATCCAGCGGGAAGGCCTGGCGACCTGGTGTTAAAAGAGAGAACAAGTTGAGTTGTACAGTGCAGGATGTCCCATTAGAGTTGTACTGATACTTGGGGTCAAAATGGACGCTAGGCACAGTCACTGTTTTGAGTCGTGGCATAATTGTTTCTTCTGCCAGACGGTGGCTGTTACATTTTTGCTCCATTTGTAGACTAAAAATGTATAGTTTCCTCGCCCAGCTACTGAATGGAGTGCATGGCACGAAACTGTGAGCTGCGGATTTCATTTTAAATGTTTTTCGACTGTGACCAACGTGGTGCTGTGAATTGTAGATTCAGAAATGGCGCGTGGCCTGTTGTCGCAATATTGGTGGTACCCTTATGTGATTAAAATTAATCGCGTGTGCAACTGCCGATCTGTTGGTGACTTCTACTACCATCGATGATTAACTGCTTTTTTTAATGTCGGAATGTTTGTGTTAGCACTTCGGATGGCTACCATATGCTTTTAATGCGTATGCATGCTAGTGAATATGCTGAGACAGCAGTCTGTCATTCTTTTCACACAGGGACTGTGATAAACATTCTGTGTTTTTCGTTAGCACAGGAGCGGAGCAACTATGGGGGTAACCCGTTTGCTATGGACCTAAAGATAAGATTACCAAGATTACCAAGATTTACTTTATTGAGTCACTCCACTTCTACCTTGGGGTGTAGAGGTTTGCTAAAGAGATCGCTAGACTTCTCTGTTAACTTTTTTTTTAGGTAGGTTTGTGTTTATATTTATTCGTCAGAGCAACATCACGGCACACGGGTGTAACCCATAAGTGCATCGTTCTACTTCTAACTCAAGTCTAAGTCTGAAGTAGCTAAGCACAGTGCACGAACTCTGTTGCACCGGTGAGGATCCTGAAATAATTTGGGTAGATTTTAACTCCAAAGTTTCGCCCAGGCAGCGACTTTAGGCTTACTTTCGAATTCCAGCTGCCAAGAGTTTTTTTTACGTGCGCAAGAATACACACGGATGTCCGATCTTACTACCCAGAGACCAGAGCAAATACTAGAAGTCCATGTGAAAAAATCCCAGCCTGGAGGCAGACACCATATCTCGAGACTAATCAACTTTGCATGAAAGAAAAATCGACTCGTTCAACTAGCATTCCCAAAGGTGTTGTTTGGGTTATAATTGTCGCTAGGTTTTGAGCGCCTTATAAAATGGCTTACAGATGCACGCCACCGAGAGCACTGAAAAGTGCCCCTACAGTGTTGATGCCATCAAAGGAAACAGGCCCAAATACTGTCCGACAGGCGACGAAGTCGTCTATAGGCGAACCAGTTAGCAATTCGGTCGCCGATGAGTTTTCTTTTTGGCTTTGTTCATTTCGAGTCCTCAGTCCGGTACTTACTGATGTCTACCCAGCGAACCCTGGCTCGTCCAGGTGGTCTGGTTCCCTGGTTCTTGACCTCCCATGTCTGAAGTGGTAACCAATTGTCTCCTCTTCTCCATACATGTCCAAACCATCGTAACCGTGACTGATCCACTCGACTTTGTAAGGTCTGCGTTTCAAGGTCATAACGTATTTTCTGACTGCGTACTTTATCCCTTCTTGTCATTTCAACCACCTTTCTCATATATCTGATTTCTGAGGCCTGTTGCTGGCTTCTGTGAGTTGTTGTCATTGCCCATGACTCACACCTATATGTCAGGACTGGCACATAGGTAGATAAGTATTCATACATAGGAAAAATACCATTGTTTTCAAACCACATTTCTGTATCCACGTTTGAAGCAAACATATAATCCGCAGCTGGTGTTACGACTGAAGTTGCGTTGGCGATATGTTTTTTCCCCCCTAATGTCGAACACTATATAACCACTTCTTCGTGTGACTTCCGGATTCAATTTTGCAAAGAAGGGAACCGATAGTTGGGGGAGGGGGTTGGGAGGTTGGGTTGAGAGACTCACTGTTCCTTTACAAGAATGTCGTAAAAGGCGAGTAATTAAACAAGTGATGAAATCGGAAGTGTTGTCAACTATTTTACTAGAAAGTGTTAGAGAAACAAGGAAACTGAATAGAACACTAAACAAATTAAAAAAAAAAACCAACTTTGTAACGAGTTTTACCCAGCTAAACACAACATAGATACCTGAGAACGGGTCTTTCAGGGACTGCATGCTTGGGAATTCTAGGCTGGTTCTGTAAGGAACCGGCAGGCAAGCGATGGGACCCTGTACAATACAGCAACAAGAATCAATATGAAAAAAAAAAACAACAGGACCCTTTCAATAAACACTGTACAAACAATTGCGAAAAAATTGAATTTGAATTTAATTTTTTTTTTTTCTTAAAGATAAGTTTATAGGCGGGTAGAGGAAGTCGAGTAGTTTAGCCCCAACCTCATGTCCCACCTATTGCTTCTTCTTTCTTTTTTTTTTCCTCTAAGGATTTGTAGACTCGCTTTAGAAATGCAGAATATCAACAGCGAACTGAATCTTAGACAGTTGTAAACAGTCTCTGGTTATATTTGTGATCCTGTTTATTTGCGCTACTTGCGTAGCTAAGATATTAGTATATGCCCGAGTTCTCTGGCTTTATGATCCGATCATAATAGCTAGAAATATCCTTTTTGTCTTTGTCATAGTATGTTCCTTTTAACCTTATCTTTCTAATGTTTTTCTCATGGGTCCTCCCCCGTTAGGTTCATAATCCCTTTTATTGGGTTTCTTGTGTCCTTCAATGTGCTCCAGAGTTTGTTCGCTTCTAGTCTGGCGAGGCATATTTCGTAAAAGACCGAGCTAGTTAGGTAAGTAGATAAGTTTTACCCCACCAAAACATCACTCAAACGATAAATACCCGGTGACACAAAGTGCCACCATGCGGATGAGGATCACCCATGGACAGGTCCTGGAAACCCCGTTCAGACGTTAGACCATATTTCAGGCTGAGCTATATTTAGGACTCCGTCAAAAGCCAGGGTGGGGTTTCGAAATTTTTTTTTTTTTTTTTTTTTTTTTTTCGAAATAAAATTTAAAAAATTGCACCCCACAAGGGGACGACTTAACCGAGCTAGTTCCCGGCTGTTCTTTACATACAATCTTTTTGGACCACCATTTATAGTTTTACAATTTTGATTATTTTATTTACTAAAAGCACTGAAAATTGTTTTTGGGTTTTGATAGATCCGAAATTGTGAAAATAATTCGCATTGGATCATAGCGATAGTATAAATAAGATTCTGTAATAAGAACAGGTTAGGCATATAATATTTACCTTACAAGCTGCCCTAACTTCTTTTATGAGAGGCAGAATGGAGGCCGGGCCCCGACAACAGTTTAATCCTACCACCGCCGCCCCTGCCTCCTCCAGTCGACGGCAAGCCTCGGCAATGGGCACGCCCTCGATTGTAAACTCTGTAGCTGTTGGCATTAAGGTGATGACAGCGGGGACGCCTATGAAAAGAGAAAACAATTTGTTCTTCAATTTGTGAGATTGATTATACTTTTTAGTTGTGAGTTTGATTTTACTTTTCAGTTGTGAGTTTTATTATACTTTTCAGTTGTAAGTTTGATTTTACTTTTCAGTTGTGAGTTTTATTAGACTTTTTAGTTGTGAGTTTGATTATACTTTTCAGTTGTGAGTTTGATTATACTTTTCAGTTGTGAATTTGATTATACTTTTCAGTTGTGAATTTGATTATACTTTTCAGTTGTGAGAATGACTATACTTTTCAGTTTTTTAGCATGATTATACTTTTAACTTGTGAGTTTGATTATACTTTTTAGTTGTGAGTTTGATTATACTTTTCAGTTGTGAGTTTGATTATACTTTTCAGTTGTGAGTTTGATTATACTTTTCAGTTGTGAGTTTTATTATACTTTTCAGTCACCTCTTGTTGATGGCTTCCGCTAAGGTTCTTTAATCATCGAGTGCTTTCCCGGCTGGCGTAGGCGATTATGCCTGTCTACAACCTGTGTTGTTCAACAGCAAAAATCAATTGATGCAAAACAAAAAGGCTGTCAAGAATCTATCTTCTTGTGAGGTCTTCGCATCATGTCCCAGTGTCTTCCAACATCATCAAGTGACCACAAAATGATAACTGCCTCTTTCTGATTTTGAACACCTCCCTACCCGTTCCCCCCTCCCCTTCCCTCCCCCAACACTCCTTTTTTTTCTCTGCTTATCTCCTAATCCCTTCTTTATCACAGTCGTCAACTGAGAACCCCCCCCCCCTTCCCCCCACCTCCTTCCTCCCCATTTCCCACACACACACACCATATCTAAAAGATTATTTTAACTATATATAGAAACCCTTTTAATCATATATAGAAACCCTTTTAATCATATATAGAAATATTGTTGTTGTTGTTATTATTGTGTGTTGGCTTGTTTTTTCTGTATTCATTTAATATAATTTCGAAGTTTACAGCCAGTGAATGATGAGAAGAAAAATGAACAACCAGAGCATGATCAGTCTAGTACACTACCTTGGCCATATTTTTGTATAGACTCCAAGGCGAGCGTGGCTTCTCCCAGCTCTGCAAATGTTTCCCCGAGGATGAAGTCAACACCAGCTTCCACAGCCCATTCAATCTGCTCCTGTAACACACAGTTTGAACGTTCGCTTTTTTTTCTGGGGTTCTTTGTTAATATCCTACCCCAGATGACGTCACATGACAGTCCATTTTAGAGGGTGATAAGACTGGGTTTACCGGCTTTCTGATACTTTGAACGACCCCAAAACATCAAGAACTGGCCCTAACCCAAACCCAGCTACGTCCTACGAGAGAGTGCAGCCTAGGTCCCACGACTGCATGCAGCCTATCTACCACCCTCTGAAATATTAGAATGTCCCGTGACCTTTAAATTATCCTGTTTGGGGTAGGATTTTCAGAAAGCACCATTTCTAGATATATTTTACAGATAAGATTTCTGATACAAGTGGACAATCGTAGTAAATTTATTAGCGTTTAACAAGAATGGTGTCCTTATATAACTGTTTATAGTTTTGTTTATTTATTTGTTATTACGGTTTTTTCTTCTTCTTTACAACTTCCGTTTGACGCTTTTCTGGCTTCGATGGAGATGCAAGGTTCTGCCTTTTGCTCCTTTGGCCAGCCCCACAAATTCACGTAGTGTTGTTGTAGGGTGTCTCTGATGTATCTTTGCATCTTGTTCTTGGCCAATCCCTTGCTCTACGTTCCTGCTATCGTTTGGTGCAAGTCGTGTATGGTATTCAGAGCTGTCATCAAATAAACTGAACTTTAGGACAAACTGAAAAATAGCAAATATTTGAACTATAAAACTGATAAAACACACACACACACACACACACACACACATATATATATATATATATATATATATATATATATATAGCTTTCTCTCTCTCTCTCTCTCTCTCTCTCTCTCTCTCTCTCTCTCTCTCTCTCTCCGTGTATATATGTGTGTGTGCATATGTGTGTGTGCCTTTTTTTTGGTAGTACTCATAGTTAAGAAAAACGGAGGTCAGTAGAGTTGTAAAATTTCTAGTTTAACTGTTTTATGCAACAAGGTGTCTACGCATTTCAAATAATTAACTCCGCAAACACTTAAAGTTCAAATTTGTTGGAGTTATACTCCTTGGGTAACTGCATATGCGCTAAGTAGGGTGACCACATCGTCACAGCAGTATCAGTTTTAAGTAGGCCGTCGAAACTCAACAACAACAAAAGTGCATGGTTCCATTTGAAGTTTTTTTTTTTTAAATTTTAGTATCGACGGGACGGTCTGGGCCTACCTAAAAAGCTTTTTTTCCGGCGACAATTGGACTTATGGCTGGCTTTATGTCACTTCCTGAAGAAATTATTTGGATGGAAGGGGTGGGGAGGGGGGGGGGGGGGGCTTTACATTTAGCTGTTACTTCAGTTCAGTCTTGGAGTCTATTACACACTGTTGTTTTATTTTTGCAGCTGGTGCCGCTACAGTGAATTCGCTAGGCCAGTGGTTCTTACAGTGGACGCTACAACCCCAGTGGAGGCGCTCCGGTGGTGGCCGAAGCCTCTTATATCAGTTTTTTCCATACTGGGCACTACCATCTTCTTGACGGTGCTGGGGGAGCTGAGGGGTCGGCAGCTTCGTTAGTCACAGTGTGGGGCAGTGGAACGGACCTGAGTGCGCTAAGAGACTCAAGGGGTCGAATGTATTTTGTTCCTGTGTTTTATCAGCTGACAAGTGGGCCCAAAAACAAGTTTCTACTCTTTAGTGGGCCACGTGAATAAACAAAACAAAAACAAAAAACATTGAGGATCACTGTTTTAGACAACATCGAAGACGAAAAATAACAGCAAGACAAAAAACGACAGAGACAACTATCATCACCACCATAGCACGCCAAAACCGAATGGAGTGGGAGATCAGGACTTTCCAGACAATGGATATTTTTTGAGAGAAAAAAAAATTCGTCACGGTCAACCAACATCCCTGAAGGAAAAGCTTTAAGTTATAATTGTGACTAGATTATGTGAGCCATATAAAACTACTTAGCACTGCAGGCCAAAAAAAGAGCTCTGAAGTGCTAATGCGATCAAAGGAGAGAAATCCAAATACTGTTGCGACCACAACCAAGTCGTCTACCTGCCAGCCAATAGGCTCCTGGTCGCCGATGCACGACTCTCCCCATCTTGTAACAACCAGTTACATAAGAAGGGACAGGAACAACAACTCTTGCATTGAGATATCAAAGTCAATACAGTTAATTACCTTAAACATGGCTTCCGCTTTTCTTTGGGACTCCTCATTGTCCGCCTGGTAGACGGCGGTGTTGCAGATATTTCCGGCAAAGAGCGTCCCCGTTTCCTTGGCAACGCTTTTAGCAATCTCTAATGCTTGTCGGTTAATTTTCTCAAGATCACCTTCTCTTCCGATCGTTCGTAGTTTTTCTCTGTGCCCGTAATACTAGAAAGTGACAAAGGGTACAGATAGTTCAGTGAACATCCTACAAAATGTTTCACAAGTTCAGTAAGGTCAGTGTACGGTAAAATCCTTAACTTTACGGCACCTAAGGTCCTATCGGGCTGCCAGGGCAGTTGCAGGTGCCCCAGTTATAACTTTATGTGCAGGTGGAACGGGTTTACAGATCAGCAGATCAGGGGGTTTGGTCATGTGTCAAGACTACCACCAGATAATGCACCACCAGATAGCACACCACCAGATAGCGCACCACCAGATAGCGCACCACCAGATAGCGCACCACCAGATAGCTCACCACCAGATAGCTCACCACCAGTTAGCGCACCATAGGGCACCACCATATAGTGCACCACCAGATAGCACACCACCAGATAGCTCACCACCAGTTAGCGCACCACCAGATAGCTCACCACCAGATAGCTCACCACCAGATAGCTCACCACCAGATAGCGCACCACCAGATAGCGCACCACCAGATAGCGCACCACCAGATAGCTCACCACCAGATAGCGCATCACCAGATAGCTCACCACCAGATAGCTCACCACCAGATAGCTCACCACCAGATAGCTCACCACCAGATAGCGCACCACCAGATAGCTCACCACCAGATAGCTCACCACCAGATAGCGCAACACCAGATAGCGCACCACCAGATAGCGCACCACCAGATAGCTCACCACCAGATAGCGCACCACCAGATAGCGCACCACCAGATAGCTCACCACCAGATAGCGCATCACCAGATAGCTCACCACCAGATAGCGCACCTCCAGATAGCGCACCATAGGGCACCACCATATAGTGCACCACCAGATAGCGCACCACCAGATAGCGCACCACCAGATAGCGCACCATAGCGCACCACCAGATAGCGCACCACCAGATAGCGCACCATAGGGCACCACCAGATAGTGCACCACCAGATAGCGCACTATAAGATAGCGCACCACCAGATAACACATCACCAGATAGCGCACCACCAGATAGCGCACCACCAGATAGCGCACCACCAGATAGCGCACCACCAGATAGCTCACCACCAGATAGCGCATCACCAGATAGCGCACCACCAGATAGCTCACCACCAGATAGCTCACCACCAGATAGCTCACCACCAGATAGCTCACCACCAGATAGCGCACCACCAGATAGCTCACCACCAGATAGCTCACCACCAGATAGCGCAACACCAGATAGCGCACCACCAGATAGCGCACCACCAGATAGCTCACCACCAGATAGCGCACCACCAGATAGCGCACCACCAGATAGCTCACCACCAGATAGCGCATCACCAGATAGCTCACCACCAGATAGCGCACCTCCAGATAGCGCACCATAGGGCACCACCATATAGTGCACCACCAGATAGCGCACCACCAGATAGCGCACCACCAGATAGCGCACCATAGCGCACCACCAGATAGCGCACCACCAGATAGCGCACCATAGGGCACCACCAGATAGTGCACCACCAGATAGCGCACTATAAGATAGCGCACCACCAGATAACACATCACCAGATAGCGCACCACCAGATAGCGCACCACCAGATAGCGCACCACCAGATAGCGCACCACCAGATAGCGCTCCACAGGGCACCACCAGATAGTGCACCACAGGGCACCACTAGATAGTGCACCACCAGATAGTGCACCACAGGGCACCACTAGATAGTGCACTACCAGATAGCGCACCACAGTGCACCACCAGATAGCGCACCACAGGGCACCACCAGATAGTGCACCACCAGACAGTGCGCCACCAGATAGCGCACCACAGGGCACCACCAGATAGCGCACCACAGGGCACCACCAGATAGTGCACCACCAGATAGTGCACCACAGAGAACCCTGTCACTTGGACATAATGAAAGCAGAACAAGAGGTCGGTTACGCTAGCAATCAGTAGATGGTATATATATACACACACACACACACACACACAGACATCAGCATCTACGTAGCTTATACCAGCTTAATGCTTTTTTCAAAACCTGGCGCTGAGAAGCAAACCAAAACTAGAAAAGAACAAAAAGAAAGAGGACTGTCATCTTGGAAGCGATTCTTGAAGCCACAGAGATGATCATGCCTTCAGTTTGGCAACTCGAAAAGGAAAAAAGGCAATAAACAAAGGAAACATCGTGGAGTCAGGGACAGTAACGCCCATCAGGCGAGCACTCCGGAGCTTTTAATGTTGCTCTTATGATAACATCTTATGAGGTTGAAAGAAGCATCTAGGTTTGATCTGTTGGACTGACAATCAAACTGTCATTCTTTGGGTCGCTGTAGAGTCAGATCTTCATACAGCAATAAACAGTACGGAGGCGCAGATAGATCATGACGCTCTAAGGAGAATGGCGCTGCGAGGAGTTACCAGGGAATCTGACTGACGCTCAACACTCAGGGGAAGGATGAGATGGATAAAAAAATCAGACGGTTACTGGTACCACAGAAATGTGAACTCTTCGCTTGCTTCTGAAGATGGGGACTGAGCATTTATGGGAGTGTCCCAAGTGTTGTGATGTCGATTTCATTAATTCAACATTCAACATCTTTATTCAGCAGCTGAGAGGAATATAATCAGTCAGTCAGTCTGTCTGTCTGTGTGACAGTTTGTCTGTCTGTCTGTGTGTTGGCGTGTCCGTATAGGATGATATATTTGATGTGTAAAATGTCATACTGTATGAAGTCTCAAAAATGTTTAATCACTGGATTGCCACTTGCTTGCTTCTTTGTTGTACCCCAATAGGATATCATACAAGCGAAAAACACCTGGTGACACACAGTGCCAGTATGCGGATGAGGATCACCCGTGGAGAAGTTCAAGAAACCCCTTTCAGCCCATATAAAGCTAGGCCACAATTGTGGCCCAGCTACATTCAGGGCTCCCGGCAAAAGCCAGGGTGGGGCTTCAAATAATGAAAAAAATGCATCCCACATAGGGACGACCGATGTGAGACAGCCACTGAGAACCCTGAAAGAGTACGCGAAATATGTTCGCATGTAAAGGTTGGTATAAGAACATAAAATAAGCATCGCAGGTCACAATGCTTAACAGACAAAAAGAAAACTATGGGCACACGAGCTTTCGATTCTGTATAATCATAAATACCGACATTACAAATGTTAGAGAACAACTATTTTAAATCCTGGATCGGAAATTACTCATGGAAATGCTCTGGCAATAAAGGCTCCGATATAGCTCGTCATCCATAGACAGCCCAGTGAGCTATATAAATATGGGCTGGGTGAAAATGACATTTATGTTTTAAATGTTTTAGGGATTTCTTGATGTGAAAAAAAAAGCTGGCCTGAGATTGGTCTCTGATGGGATGAATGGGCACTAAGCTGATTGGACAGGGATGCGCAACTCATCTTGGATCATGTTTGTTAATGAGATCAATGTTTACATTAACAGACAGATGAAAAACCAACGCTTGGTGCCTGGGAATTGATTTGACTAGCAATGAGCAGTGCTGTCAATCAGATTATTATTATTCATCCTCGTTCTCCTCCTCCACTTCTTCTTCTTCTTCTTCTTCTTCTTCTTCTTCTTCTTCTTCTTCTTCTTCTTCTTCTTCTTCTTCTTCTTCTTCTTCTTCTTCTTCTTCTTCTTCTTCTTCTTCTTCTTCTTCTTCTCCTTCTTCTTCTTCTCCTCCTCCTCCTCCTCCTCCTCCTCCTCCTCCTCCTTCTTCTTCTTCTTCTTCTTCTTCTTCTTCTTCTTCTCTTCTTCTTCTTCTTCTTCTTCTTCTTCTTCTTCTTCTTCTTCTTCTTCTTCTTCTTCTTCTTCTTTTTCTTCTTCATCTTTTTCTTCTTCTTCTTCTTCTTCTTCTTCTTCTTCTTCTTCTTCTTCTTCTTCTTCTTCTTCTTCTTCTTCTTCTTCTTCTTCTTCTTCTTCTTCTTCTTCTTCTTCTTCTTCTTCTTCTTCTTCTTCTTCTTCTTCTTCTTCTTCTTCTTCTTCTTCTTCTTTTTCTTCTTCGTCTTGAACTCCTCCTCCTTCTCTTGC
>CAJHNH020002921.1:52500-89480 GCA_905116865.2 Candidula unifasciata
TTCTCATCCCATGGCCAAAGAATGTAGATTGTCTCTTTCTGATGCGGGGAATCAGTTCTCTTCGTGAGTCAGTTCCTTTTAAGACATATACATTTTTCTTTTTATCTGTCCAGGGTATTCTTATCATTCGTCTATAAAACCATATCTCCGCAACTTCCAAATCAGTTTTCACTAATTTATTAATTGTCCATGATTCACATCCGTATATCAATACAGGATGTATATAGCTGTATTATTATACACACTCAGTAAGTCGGCGTTTGTAGCTTAGGCTTTGAGAACGCGCTTTGTAATGCTGGGGTGCCGGGTTCAATCCTAACTGTGGGCCTTGCACCTTGCGTTGGTTTCGACAGTGGTATCAAGAAGCCGAATGTCCAGAAGCTAAGGCAAACTACTAGAGGTAAATCTGCCTAGAAAAATGACAACAAAAAAAATTCTGGGGTTGGTTCTGCAGCATCCTGTAAAGGATACGCAATTAACTAACACTTAGTATTTACTTATCTAACGCAGTTGGCTAAACTGGACTGCGCGGTGACCGGGTGACGAACTCCTTGTGGTCCAGGTTCCCGCTTGGGGGTAGGCAGAAAAGCCACATTTCTCCCAGATTTGCTATACCTATCATGGAATCAAGGCCGAAGGGTTGCAATTTCTATAGTACCGAGCCAAAGGATTAGGAACCCATGGTTTCTGGATACTTTAAAAAAAAAAAAATTCTAACGAGCAATATGAAAATTCATATCTGCAACCGCTCCTGAAGGTTCCGGAGCCCGCTGTAGAGTGGGGAGCGGGGTCAATAGACCCACTGTCCTGTAACAAACGTGGTGTCAATGCGACTACATAAAGCTGTGTTGTAATTGTGCTGACCGGAAAGGAACAGATATCGCAGCTTAGCTGTAAAACATAACACAGTATGCCTACCGCTTTTCTAAGGGTAGGCGCAGAAGAGAGTGAGTGAGAGAGAGAGAGAGAGAAAGAGAGACACAGAGAGAGAGAGAGAGAGAGAGAGAGAGAGAGAGAGAGAGAGAGACAGAGAGGGGAGGGGAGGGGGAACTTTCTGCAATCATGTCAGGATTCGAGCTTGCCGTCTTAAAACAACTTCACTTTGCCGAAGAAGACAATAGCAATTCAATGTACGGCAAAGAGACAGGGCAAAATCAGGAATGCCCCAAAAGCCATAAATGAAGATCAATATCTGTCAATGTATCTCTCATTTTAAGGGCCTGGGAACTTTCATAACGACAAACATTTTTCCGTAACAGGTAACCTGAGACAAATAATATCTTCATTATAAACTATGAAATGGCGCCAGCAAACAGAATTGAAATGCGACCAGGTAGTATTACCGGAAACGGCTAGACTTCACCATACCTGGCTAGTTCATGGGGTCGTAATAATGGTGGGACAAGGTTCGGATCGATAGGGACAGGATGTCATTGGGGGAGCAGGCTCGTACTCTTGGATGTACTTGCCTGGTCTATGTGTGGCCTTGGATGTCACGAGGGGACCAGACTTGTACTCTTGGATGTACTTGTCTGGTCTATGTGTGGCCTTAGATGTCACGAGGGGACCAGACTTGTAATCTTGGATGTACTTGTCTGGTCTACGTGTGGCCTTGGATGTCACGAGAGGACCAGACTTGTACTCTTGGATGTACTTGCCTGGTCTATGTGTGGCCTTGTATGTCACTAGGGGACCGGGCTTGTACTCTTGGATGTACTTGCCTGGTCAATATGTGGCCTTGGATGTCACTAGGGGACCAGACTTGTACTCTTGGATGTCACTAGGGGACCAGGCTTGTACTCTTGGATGTCACTAGGGAACCAGGCTTGTACTCTTGGATGTACTTGCCTTGTCTGGTGTTGCCAGGCGATGACGCTGACTGCGGCGTGAAGCCGAGATATGAAGCAGGACAGACAAGAGAAATAAAGTAAACACGAAAGGAAGTGAAACTAATGAATGAATGAATGGATGAATGAATGAATGAATGAATGAATGAATGAATGAATGAATGAATGAATGAATGAATGAATGAATGAATGAATGAGGAAGAGATGTCTATAAAATATAGACTGAAGACAAAGAAACTAAAAGGAAAGAAAGAAAGAAAGAAAGAAAGAAAGAAAGAAAGAAAGAAAGAAAGAAAGAAAGAAAGAAAGAAAGAAAGAAAGAAAGAAAGAAAGAAAGAAAGAAAGAAAGAAAGAAAGAAAGAAAGAAAGAAAGAAAGAAAGAAAGAAAGAAAGAAAGAAAGAATTGATGAGAAAAACATTCGGACAGAAGAGATGTCTGAAAGAAAGCAGAAGAAAATGAAATAAGAAGAAACAGTTATCACATAGTTTCATCAACGAAGTCATCTCCACGTGCCACATATTTTCAGGAGTAAAGTATCACTATTACCCAGTTTTTCCCAAACTTGTTTTTAGTCGAGGCGCCTCTTTTCAAGTACAATTTTTCCATAGCTCCCTAACCTAAGTAAAAGTATGACTATTCCTATGTAAGAGATTTTTTAAAAATCGAATATTTCGCGGCGCCCCCGTGAAGAGGTCGCGGCTTTCCGGGGATACTGGGCTGCGCACAGTTTTGGAATTACTGCTATAAGCAATAATGACATCGATTATTCGGTATTGTAAGAACTCGGTAGTTTCAGGTATGATCTGTGAACTCTTAAAATTCACTCCTAACAGAAAAAGGGAAACACTGCTTGGGCACATCGACAGGGGAAAATTCCCCTCATCGACTTAAGCTTCAACGAGAACTAAGTGTGGATTCTGCATGGATGAGAGGAAGAGATCGGCGTGTGTTTAATCAGTGTGAAACGGGAACAGTTAACATCTACACCTTACGTCATTTGCTGCTGGAGACGGAGCATCTATGGGTATGCCTAGTGTGCTTTGATGTCGATTCTTATATTAGTAATCAGTAAAAAGTTATATGGTTATCGGTATCGACGTCCTATCACACGCGTCCGACCAATTCGTGCTCTGTCGTGTAATGCAGCAGCTACCACAGTGTCTGCAAGCTAACCGTACCCAGATGTTGACTGGCCGTGCGACACGGGGATTCATGAATGGGAAGGGAAGTCAATCTCTTTCTGGGCCCGAAAGAGTGAGATGTACCGAAAATGCATGCGTAAAATGAACATAAAATAAAAACAATCATACTGTACCGTTATTTTCTGCCATGTTGTCTTTACTGTACTAATAGCTGCAGACTTTACCAAAGCTGAGACGTAAGAAATGGACAGGTGTGCTATCTCTGATTCTCTAAACAAAATGGCGATAAGACGTTTTGACAGTTGCACAAAACATAAACTAGGGCCTAGGTCGAAGAACAAGAACGTGATCTGATTATCATTTCGCGATTAGACAAGAAGGCAAGGAAAGTAATTTATTGCAGTTTTTGTTATGTGACCGTTATAACAGATCGCTTTTACTATGCTCTAGTTGTGTGGTTTAGTTTACAGAGAATAAAGTAGTCAGGTTAAAAAAGAGGTTATCTACTATAATTTAGTATTGTAGGGGTGTGAAACATTGTTCAAGTTTACATTCACAGGACAATAGTAGCTAATGATGATGACGCCCAACCCCATCAGAACATCACACCGAGCGATAAACACCCGATGACACAAAGTGCCACTATTCATATGAGGATCAATCAAGGACAGGTCCCAGAAACCCCCTGTTAAACCAATAGATTGAGTAATATTAGGGTCCCTGCCAAAAGCTACTGTGGGGCTTTGAAAATGACAAAGAAATTGCCTCCGACATTGGGACGCACCGTTATATGTAGTAGTAGTATAAGATGCAATGATCAATGGTTAATTAGGCAATTATAAGCGAAGTGGACATAAATTTGCATTAAAATTCTTGGAAGAGTTGAACTGAATGAAGAACCGACATCATAGCACTAGGGACTTCACCATAAGCTCTGTCTCCTCCAGCAGCAAGGGCAGATAACTCTACTGGAACCAGTAGCAGTCTTGCCTCTTCACTGAGTTCTGAATGCTGCCCAGATCCCTAGTTACTTCCCGCTGGAACATTATTTCCAGACCGCAATGACCAAATTGTGCTTTTATTTCTGAATCATTGCTCCAAAGAGTATTGCCTACATATAACCTGTCATGTATCAGTGTACCACCAGATGATGCAGAACCGGCTAATCTGCCTACCTGTTCGTTTACCATCACATCTCCAGATCTTGGGGGGGGGGGGGGGGGGGGGGGAAATTGCCCAGAGGAAGCTAACTAGCCCAGGCCTCAGGAGCGATGTCTGCTACTCGTTTCTAATCAAGGGAAAATTGTGACTTATGAGACCAGAGGATATTGGTTTGCAACCTCTGTCGTCGCTTGTAAAACTTATTTAGTGAGATCTCGATTTCTCCAGTACTAGTCGGATATTCAGTTCTACATACAGAACATGTCCGGGTTCATAACCAATATCTAACCTTGACCTCTTTCCTTAGAAAAAAAATAATCTATAATGTTAGTGGCTAAAAAGATCCATCGTAAAAGAGCTAGGGGGCATTGAGAAAAGACACGGATAGAGAACTCGAGATCAAAGTTTGAAGGGTAAAGAGACGAGAGGAAAAAAAAACTTCATTGCAGTTGGTGTTTATACATAGGATTGTGTCCCTCTCCACAAAACGGTTAGCTTCCTGAGGACAATATCGAGCAAAGCACGAACCCCCATAGATCACACCACCCCCACCCCCTCCTCCCCACCCAGCTTTAAAAAAAAAATAATTTAAAAAAAAATCTGTAAGAATTTAAAGATAAAACATCCACATAAATCAAAATGTCCAACAAATTCACAGAAACAAACACCAAAACTGGTAATTTACTGACAATGTATCAATGTGATGATTAACACAGTTTTGTCTTAATCGATATCTGGTCGATATTTGGTTTGATATTGAACCAGGCAAAGCTCAGATCACTCTCCACATTAAGATGACAGCGATGTTTTGTTTTTCTGAGTGTTTAATTTAAATTTACAATTAAATTGAAGATAAGCATGTTGACATAACAGATTATTACAAGTAAAATTCACTTAGTTTGAAAATTGTTAGAACCCCCTTAAACTGTCTTGGGCTCCCTGGGGGTGGTAGCTACAAGTTGAAAACCACTGCTATAATACAATGGAGTATTATGGTCTTGAGAAAGGTGCTAACAACAACAAAGCTGGCAGGAATAGGATCTTCCAAGGATGTGAGACACCAATGAAACCAGCGGTTCTCAACCTATGGGTCGATACCCCTTTTTGTGTTGGTCAAATGACCCTTTCATTTTGGTCGCCAAAGACAATCGCAAAACAAATATATTGAAGATATGAAGTAGCGGCGAAAATAATTAAATGGCCGGGGGTCACCACAATATGAGGAACTGTATTAAAGGGTCGCCACAACATGAGGATCTGTTTTAAAGGGTCGCCACAACACGAGGAACTGTATTAAAGGGTCGCCACAACATGAGGAACTGTATTAAAGGGTCGCCACAACACGAGGAACTGTATTACAGGGTCGCCACAACATGAGGAACTGTATTAAAGGGTTGCCACAACACGAGGAACTGTATTACAGGGTCGCCACAACATAAGGAACTGTATTAAAGGGTCGCCACAACATAAGGAACTGTATTAAAGGGTCGCCACAACATGAGGAACTGTATTAAAGGGTCGCCACAACATAAGGAACTGTATTAAAGGGTCGCCACAACATGAGGAACTGTTTAAAAGGGTCGCCACAACATGAGGAACTGTATTAAAGGGTCGCCACAACATGAGGAACTGTATTAAAGGGTCGCCACAACATGAGGAACTGTTTAAAAGGGTCACCACAACATAAGGAACTGTATTAAAGGGTGGCCACAACATGAGGAACTGTATTAAAGGGTCGCCACAACATGAGGAACTGTATTAAAGGGTCGCCATAACATGAGGAACTGTATTAAAGGGTCGCCACAACATAAGGAACTGTATTAAAGGGTCGCCACAACATAAGGAACTGTATTAAAGGGTCGCCACAACATGAGGAACTGTATTAAAGGGTCGCCACAACATAAGGAACTGTATTAAAGAGTCGCCACAACATAAGGAACTGTATTAAAGGGTCGCCATAACATGAGGGAACTGTATTAAAGGGTCGCCACAACATGAGGAACTGTATTAAAGGGTCGCCACAACATAAGGAACTGTATTAAAGGGTCGCCACAACATGAGGAACTGTATTAAAGGGTCGCCACAACATGAGGAACTGTTTAAAAGGGTCGCGGCATCAGGAAGGTCGAGAACTACTGATTTAAATGTTTAATGAAGATAAGAACGCTGCTTGTTACCTATGTCTTGCAGTTAGACACAACCTGGAGATAGCTCCCACTTGTGACTGATAGGCCACAGAACGATGCACTAGAGTACATTTTGGCCAAAGTGATTGTGAGACTGAGCTACCTTCTGTACAACCGAAGCCTCTAGGTCTCTGCGGCTAAGCCAGCTCTGAAGATCGTGGGTTCGTTCACGAGCGCATATGCTTCAGAGATCGTCGCCTGAGCAACGCGGTTCGTTCTTTGTGCGACACTCTCGGCAATCGGCTAGTGGGTCTGCTGACAGAGGCTGACCTACAAGGTATTTAACCAGTGCAACAAAGTGAATCCTCTCGATTTTGAACTTTAGCCTCAACTTCTAGGCCAAAGTATTGCACACTGAACGAAACCAGAGTAGAGCGGTGACTGGAAAGCGTCATTTACCTACTGAAAGAGGCATGATCGCCCACGCCACTCGTCAAGGCACCTGATGATGATGATGATCAAGTCGGACAGATAACTAGATTGTGACCAGACAATCAGTATTAGAACTCTGTGCTGGCTGCTGAAGATGAGGACAGAGCACACATGGGAATGCCCCAAGTGCTGTGATGTCAGTTCTTGACTCAACTACCTGTGTGAGTTGCATAACCCTAATGAGGCAGTCGCGCAGGGGTGCAGCTTAGAAAAACTGCCCTTTAACATGTATGCTGTAAAAGACTAACTAGGGATTTACTTAAAGCGGATGTGTCGTGCCAAAGGGCACTGATTTCTTCAAACACCAGACACATCAACTGTCTCAACATAAATCAGACACCACAACTGTTTCTACACACACACAAAAAAACACATATTCAATAATATTCTCAATACAGAAACAACTTACAATAACACAAAACAATTTTGTTTATATTTTCTTTGCACAACTTAGATCCGATATTTACAACATTTGTCCTATCAAATGTGACTAGTAATATTTGCAAAACAGATCTGTAAAGTTATAAACCTGCCAACACACAGTAATTTGTAAAAACTTACTAGCCCAGTTCAGTAATGTTACAACTTACCAACACACATCTGTAATGTTGCAACTTACTCACACACATCAGTAATGTTACAACTTACCAACATTCATCAGTAATAATATAACTTACCAACACACATCAGTAAGGTTATTCCTTTTTAAAAAAAATACTAAATTTACTCTTAAAGGTACATTGTGCAACCAAATCTGACCTCAGCAAGTCCTTAATGGGCTTCCTTTTCATGACTGGCTTGTTAAGAGGCAGTGGATCTTTCTTTGTCCCTCCCCCACCCCACCCCTCCCCCCAATTTTGTTTTGCCTCAGAACCCACACAAGGTAGTGAGTTGATTAACTTCTTCTTCTTCTTACAGTGCATGCCATGTAATGTTGTTAGTCATGTCTACAACCTTCTGTCTCATGTACTTTCAATCAACTCTGACAAAGATGATCCATGCCATGATGCAAAACTGTCCAGCATCCTTTCTCTCAGTCTCTCTCTGCCTCTCCTCCCCTTCAACTTTTCGACTGTCACTATGTACTGCAGTTTTTTTTCTTCTTCTCATCACATGACTAAAGAATGTAGATTGTCTCTTTCTAATGTGAGCAACCAGTTCTCTTGGTGGGTTGTTTCTTTCAAGACATCCTCATTACTTTTTTTTTTTTTTAAATCTGTCTAGGATATTCTCCTCATTTGTCTGTACAACCACATTTCCTCAGCGTCCAAATAATTTTTCCCCAATCAACCAACTGTTCATGATTCATTTATTAACTTAGAAAGCAGATAAATGAACATTAACATTAATTTACAAAACCAGTTAACTTTACTCTTTTAACGACAAAGATCAGTTATTACAATCTTTTAGCAAGGGGCTGCCTGGTCTCAAGGCATGGTGTCTGCCTTACCATGTTGGCATGGTGCCGCCTCGAGTGCTAGAGGTTCCAGGTTCAATCCCCGGTAAGAGCTGCGATTTTTTTATGTGGATTTGAACATCTAGTAATTCCCCCTGGACTCTGGGTAGTAAGATTAGACGCCCGTGTGCATTGTCATCCACGTTAAAAAAAATTCCTCGGCAGTTGGAAATTAAAAAGAGTAGCCTAACGGTGCTGCCTGGGCAAAATTTGAAGCTGAAAATCCACCCAGAAGTATTTCAGGATCCTCGGCGGTGCTACCGAGCCTGTGCACTGTGCTGAGCTTCTTCGGACTTAGACATGAGTTAGAAGAAGAACGGAGAACTTGTGGGTTATACTACCCATGCGCCATGATGTTGATCCAATGTTCAAGCCTCAAACTTTTAGCAACATCAATGAGGCTAAATTTCATATCCACCTATCAACATAGATCAGTTATCATTCTCCTCAAGCAACACAGATAAAATATCCTTTTCATTACAGAAGAATAGATAAATAATTTTAAGAAGATGGATAACTTGATAAATAATTTAGCAACATAGATTGCCTATCATAGAAATTAGCAATACAGATCACAAATCAAAGAAGTTTAGCAACACAGAGGATCTGTCACAAAAATTAAGCAACAGTGATCAATTATCATAGGACTGTAGCAACACACACGATTTTATCAGAAACATTTAGCAACACTCACCAGTAATTACAGAAACCTATCAACACAAATGATTTTTCATAGAAATTAAACTACATAGATCGGTCTGTTATCTTAGAAATTTAGCAACACAGATCAGTTATAATATAAAATTAGAAAAAAAAATTTCATTATTTTAATATGGCAACAATGATGAGATATGATTTAATTTGATTTGATTTGATTCAAGAACCGACATCACAGCACTCAGGGCATTCCCATAAGCGCTCCGTTCCCATCTTCAGCAGCCAGCGAAGAGTTTTGATACTAATGGTGCCAGTAGCATTCTGATTAAACGTCCACCTTGCCTTTCCTCTGAGCCTCGAGCATCTGCCAGAACCTCTCGTCAATCCCCGCTGCATCAATCTCACCAGACTGTGGTGATCCGTCTACCCTCCGAACTGTACACGCTCTCGCACAAGGCACTAACCACGTCTGCCTTATCATTTATCAGTATTCCACCAAGTTGTGCAGAGCCAGCCAATAGATATCAGGTAATTTAGTATCAGTTTATTAGCAAGACATATGATATATAATCTTAGCAACCTAGATTTATTATACTAATTTAACAAATAAGAATAATTTTCATACTATTTTAGCAACTCAGGATTATCAACAACAATGTTTGGTGCCTGTGTATGAGGGCACTTCAAACGAAACCTTAAAAATGTGACAGAAATTATAATAACAGCGTCACTGTCTAGTAGCCTGCATGCTTTCTCTGCGACTCAATGAGCATGCCTCAGCTGATCAAGGCGAGGCATATACGGACACAGCGGCTCCATTTGATACAGCACATGACGTTCTGGAAAAACAATCACCACTTTTGTCCCAGGTCATGCTGGTGTGAAAGACAATGAGAGAGCAGACAACCTCGCTGGCAGTGCAACCATCATGAGTGGGCTTTCTAAGGACAGGAGAGACACCATCAATGCCATATAACAGAGTAAGCACTATGAGGCTTTCAGTTTCATGGAAAATGACATTTCACTGGGTGTATCAGCTGGAGTGCAAAACAGGAAAACCATGTGGAGTCATCTGCCATTTCATCAAGCAGAACAAATTGGGAGGTGTTAGCCTAAAAGACATACTCAATCGACTGGAGCACTTTTGGTTACGTCCTATGTATGATGAAAATGATCTTTAAATGAACAATGAACTGTGTTTTGTAACCCTATCAGTCTTGTTGCAAAGATGTCAAGAGTGTTAAGCCTTGACTTCACGGTGCAAACTCATAATGACAGTTTAACAGTGGTGAACTGATGTATGACAAGCTGGATGTTGTGAGGACCCTTTGGGAGCGAGTGAACAGTGCCGAGGCACAGATAGATCATTACAGTCTTAGGAGAATTGCACTGCGAGAAGTTACAAGGGGATCTGGCCGATGCTTGACACTCAGGGGAAAAGTGAGACAGATATACAATCAGACAGTTACTAGTACCATCAGAATTTTAACTTTGTTTGCTGTTGAAGATGGTGACGGAGCGCTTATGGGGGGTGTCCCGAGTGCTGTGATGTCAATTCTTATTCAACATTCAAAGGTAGCCTTTTCACTTCCAACATACACTGAAGAGCAGCAGCGTATCTGTTTATCGATCAGGGAAGGAGTCAAACTCATAGAAATTCATAGGTGACTTCTGAGTAAAGGTGCCCTTTTGCAACATGAAAATGCACAACCCCATACTGCCTGTAAAATGGTTGAAACCACTGAAGACCTCCAATTTCAGTGTGTACCACATTGATCCATACTCCCAGACCTAGCTCGATGTGATTTGCAAAACTCACAGAGTCACTGGCAGAAAAGACTGTTCGGTCAATGTGAATGTACAGGAGATTATACAAGAGTGGTTACACATGTGAACAAACATATTTTTAATCTGCATGAATCCAAGCACTTATTCTGTGCTAAAGGACTTACACTGAACGCAGTGGTGTTTTCATCAAAAAATGATACAATTATTCTTTACCCCCCCCCCCCCCCCCCCTCCCACACACACACACACAAACCGGCATGTAAGGTTTTCATTTGAATCATACAATTATAGCATAAAAATCAGTGCTTTCTTAATATCCTACCCCAAACAGGGGAAATCCACAGGTCACGGGACAGTCTATTATTTCAGGGCGGTGATAGATAGGCTGCATCCAGTGGTGGGACGTAATAGGGTTGGGGGTTAGGGCCAGTTCTAGATGTTTTGGGGTCATTAAAAGAATCAGAAAGCCGGGGAAATCCAGTCTTACCAAACTCTAAAATGTTAGACCGGCCGGTGATGTCACACAGAGCTCACATTCTATCATCATTTCATCAATGAAATCCAGTCTTACCAAACTCTAAAATGTTAGACCGTCCTGTGAGTCACACAGAGCTCACATTCTATCATCATTTCATCAATGAAATCCAGCGCAGCGCCTCTCTGTTTTTTCTCTCTCACCAACACTTATTTTGTGGTTCCTCTTGGACATCCTCACTGGCTCAGTCCATTTGCTTCACATTTCAGTGCCTGTCTGATGATCCTCTAATCAACAGCTGATCACATTCATCATTTCAAATGACATTACTTATATAACTAGTTTTATTATCGCAAGAACTCTTTCAGTCCCAGGGTATTCAGCATCAGAGGCCCAGGTGGTAGTAAAGATAACCAAAAGATCAGCGCATCTAGTGTTAACTGGCTTCTAGGTAAGAAATACTGAACATATGATGCATTCCTTGGGAAAGAAAGAGTTAATTTAGCAACTCAGTTCCTCATCATATGAATGTAGCAACTCAATCCCACACCATATGAATTAAGCAACTCAATACCACACCATATGAATGCAGCAACTCAATCCCACATCATATGAATGTAACAACTTAATCCCACACCATATGAATTAAGCAACTCAATACCACACCATATGAATGTAGCAACTCAATCAATCACACACCATTATAAATTTAGCAAGCCAATCACACACCACATGAATTAAGCAACTCAATCAGATATACTGATTTAGCAGCCCAATCAGTTATTATATGTGTTTTCCATTTGGTGGTGTGCGGAACACAATTTAACGAGTCTGCCATGCCATTTACAAAACATACTCCTAATTTTAGGATTCAATTCCTCAGTAAGGTTATGAGTTTCTTCTGTCTGAGCCAAACATAAGATCTTGACCTGCATGTTCCATAGTAACAGCACTAGCCATGCGTTCCTAAATCCTCATACACTAAGATCCCCTTGCCCACACTGCAAAAATAGTAAAGAGAGGCCGCAAAGGCAGTAGCAAAATAATTTCTTCAGTAGGGGATATATGGGGTTCGTAACAGGCTTTTGAAAATAGATCTTAGCTTACTGGGAAACACTAAATTATACTATAATAATGTTATTAAAGCATCAAAAACTGACTCATGAGCAGAACTGATCACCCACATCAGAAAGTGACAATCTGAATTCTTTGGTCTTGTGAAGAAAAGGAGAAAACTGGAGTACATCAGAACAATATGAAGGCTGGAGGGGAGAAGAGGCAGAGGAAGACAGAGAAAACATGCTGGACAGATTGACATCATAGCATGGAGGATCATCTGTGTCAGAGATGACTGAAAGTACATAGAGTGTTGTGGATAGACATGACAACCAATGCCACACAGCATGAACTTTAACAAGATGATTAACTCTACCAGACTGCTGTACCGCTTTTCCTGTAATTTCCTAATCTGCTGCTAAACCACTGTATTATAAAGGTGGAATTTTGGCGCTAGATGAAAGGTAAACCTATTTTCAACAATGTCTCCAAGTTTCAGCTTATTCTAACCGTTTGTTTGCATGTAACTAATATTTTTGTATATTGTAGTAAACCTATTTTCTCCTGGATAAATTATGTCCCAGACGGAATGACGTCAGTTAATAAATTAATAAATGTGAGTGGAATATTCTGAGTATAACTGGGACAACACGTGAATTGTAGAGAAATGCTGATCAGACGAACTTCATGTGAATTACAAAGAATCGCTGGCCCAGGGAAATGCACGGGGATCACACAGAAACTGCTGGCCAAATGGAATTCATGTAAATCAAGGAACACGGAGAATTCGGAAGCATGAGGAGGGCATTAGAAGGTTATATAAAGCCTTAGAAAGGGCTGGTGGGTAGTCATGTTTAGGCCGAGGAAATGAATGCATGAAGTATGAAGGAGTGTCTGCGGGATCCAGAAAAAGTGTTCAAGTCCGATGTGTCTGCACAGTGTTTTTCCAACGCCTAACTGGCCATCAGTAGCGGCTAGCGGAAGTGCCGTAGCCAGCTGATTATGTGTGTGTTTTGATCGGATGGACTCGTCGTTATCTTTCAATTGCTGGATGGAATGTTTGTTATGAGGTATAGTTGACATGTTCGATAAGTGAGGATAGATATGAGTGATTGGGTTGTACCATAACATTTACTGGCTGCGGTACCAGCGAGTGAACAAATAAACAAGCAGTGAAATTTGGATCGTTTGCCAGCGTCCATGTTTTCTTGTGTGTTGTCAGTCAGTGAATGGAAGCGTGCAGTGACTAGAGCCAGATAGAAGAGTACAGAGAGCCATTGCATATATAATGTTGGTTTTTTCATGTTAATGCCTAGGAGCTCAGGTATAGGGGCAGTTAGGTTCAAGGCCTCAGGTCTGGTAGTGTTAAAGGATAATGAGGCCTATAATAGACCTTTGAAAAAAGAGATCTGCAAGTCTTAGTTTATTGAGGCAACTGACATCATACGATTATAGCATCAAAAATTGGTGCTTTCTGAATACCCTACCCCAAACAGGGGAAATCCACAGGTCACAGGACAGTCTAATATTTCAGGGGGTTGGTAGATAGGCTGCATGCAGTCGTTAGAGTTAGGCCACACTCTTTCGTAGGTGGGTTGGGATTAGGGCCAGTTCTAGATGTTTTAGGGTCATTTAAAGCATCAGAAAGCCTGGAAACCCAGTCTTACCACCCTCTAAAATGTTGGACTGTCCCGTGATGTCATCTGGGGTAGGATATTACAGAAGAACCTTTAAATCAATTACCAATGTATTTTATGAACCCATTAAGTTACCCAAACAATTCAACAACCCGATCAGTTATGAGCGGAATTATCAGGCATCACTCAGCCATGTGGTTAGAGTTCTAGTCTATCAAGCAGAAGACCCAGGTTCGAGGTTTTGGTAAAGAATGGAGATTTTTTTTTTCTGCCTGGGCAAAAAATAAAAATCTGAACCTGCACAGTTGGTGGCAACTGCAACAGCCATGTGGTCTTAAAGCCACACACTCGTGGTCTTCCTATCCAACACTGGCCGAAAAGTGGTAAATATGATCAGTAAAGGAAGATTATCAAAAAGAAGAAAAAAAAACATTAGCACTATAAAGCAATATTTGACTGCAGTTAGGTCAGTTGCGTATCCTTTACAGGACATTGCATAACCAACCACACAACAGCCCCTGGCTGTTGTGAAGTTTTTCTAGCCAAATTCAACTCCAGTAGTTTGCCATTGCTTTCTGGATGGTCGGCTTTTTTGATACCACTGTCGAAACCCTCGCAAGGCGCATGGCCCGCAGCTGGGATCGAACCCGGCATCCCGGCATTACGAAGCGTTCGCATCAACTTAGCCACAGAGCCGATATTTAACTGCAGTAACACATCAATTATTGCATTAGTAAGGACCCCCCCCCCCCCCCCCACACACACAAACAGTCTATTTACTCCAAATTCTAAATTCACATTTCTTTTCTAACAGATTCACATTGTTTTCCCGAGTAATCTCTCTGTCATTCTCTCTCTTTGTACCATCTCACATGCATATATGTGGGTGCAACATCTCCCCTCCCCCAAGCATCATCAAGAATTATATATTACAACAAAACACAAGACAATTCTGAATATATTTTAAATGACATGTCATGACTGCTCACACATTTGTGAATATTTCAATGTTACAATGTAATATTTAGATACAGCCCTTTTAAATGAGATCAAAGTCTCAAAATGAACTGGTTTACCTTACCACACATCCATTTCATTCATTCACACACACACAAAGAAAAGGAAAATAATATCAAACAATATTACTTCACCAGGACACTGGACCCGTATCTCAAGAGTAAAGAGAACTGGAACCCTAACATCTCAACAATCTAGTTCTCTGGTTTAACATTCTTTTGTTTTCCATCATCATCTGCCTTACCCATATGCACAGATGATCCCTGTTTGCCATCTCGCCTCAAAGTTAGATCAGTATTCTTGTCTTAATTATAGTTTGTCTTCATCCTCAGCATTGCAAGGTCCTGAGGTTTATTGCTGCACCCGCTTCCATTCATCTATGTGACTGATCATCTCCTTCAAGCTGGTGATTTTCTCCTTCCAGCTGGTGATCATCTCCTTCCAACTGGTGATCCTCTCCTTTCAGTTGGTGATCATCTCCTTCCAGCTGGTGATCATCTCCTTCCAGCTGGTGATAATCTCCTTCCAGCTGGTGATCATCTCCTTCCAGCTGGTGATCATCTCCTTCCAGCTGGTGATCATCTCCTTCCAGCTGGTGATCATCTCCTTTCAGCTGGTGATTATCTCCTTCCAGCTGGTGATCATCTCCTTTCAGCTGGTGATCATCTCCTTCCAGCGGGTGATCATCTCCTTCCAGCTGGTGATCATCTCCTTCAAGCTGGTCAGCTGGTGATAATCTCCTTTTAGCTGGTAATCATCTCTTTCCAGTTATGACAATTGACGTCACTGCACATTGGGCATTCCCAGGCATGCTCACTTATCTGATGCAGCAACCACTCCAAGGTATTTTACAAATGTTTCCCATGAGAGGTCAGTTAGAATGTCTCCTATCTTGGCCTCGAAGGTGGCACTGGTGTGCTTCAACATACTTTAATCCCATGTAACACAATCGTGATCTCTTTCCAGTTTGTAGGTTTGCCCATATATTATCTTTCTGTGCGTCATTTCCATTCCCTCCTGTTGAACATTCTAGTCACATTTTGTGTTATATTTAGCATTTCTTGCAATCAGCTTGACTACAATCAGCATGACTACAGTCAGCTTGACTACAATCAGCGTGACTACAATCAGCGTGACTACAATCAGCGTGACTACAATCAGCGTGACTACAATCAGCGTGACTACAATCAGCATGACTACAATCAGCATGACTACAATCGGCATGACTACAATCGGCATGACTACAATCAGCATGACTACAATCAGCGAGACTACAATCAGCGTGACTACAATCAGCGTGACTACAATCAGCGTGACTACAATCAGCGTGACTACAGTCAGCTTGACTACAATCAGCTTGACTACAATCAGCTTGACTACAGTCAGCTTGACTACAATCAGCTTGACTACAATCAGCCCCTGTTTACATCATCACTACAAAATAAGAGTCAAGTATCATAAGCCAGAAGTGACAGGAAAACATCCTTTACTTGTTCTACACCTGTGTCATTCAATATGCTCTCCATACTATTTAGACTCTTCTTTGCTGGGGGATTGAACATCAGTACATTGAGGACTTAAGTGTTGAATAATTCTACTAACTTCGAAGCGGTGAAACCACATATCACAGCGACAACTGCATGAGAGTTGCAAATATTATGTGACATACAATGAACTTTGAGTGCATTGTAATACACAGAACTAGAGGTATATGTAAAACAATGAACTTAGAGCGCATTGCAAGACACGGAACTAGAGGTATATGTAAAACAATTAACTCAGAGTGCATTGCAAGACACGGAACTAGAGGTATATGTAAAACAATGAACTCAGAGTGCATTGCAAGACATAGAACTAAACAAATGTGTAAAAGAACCAAGTGATCAACAACTAAATAAAATAAAAGAACAGCAGGTTTCTTTTTCTTCTCTAGTTCTTGTGTTGCCTTTCAGTGTCAGGTTTTGAAGAGGCATCAGGTGACAGCCTTGATATGTGCTGTTGAAGTGCTCACATCTACAGCCTGGGATATTCTATCTATCCATCGCTGGTGTGGCAGAACTCTGGATCTGCTTCCATTATGTCTATGTGACAAGGTTTTCTGTGGTGCATGGCCTGCGAGAGAGAGTGAGAGAGAGAGAGAGAGAGAGAGGGAGAGGGGAGAGAGAGGGAGGGAGAGGGAGAGGGAAAAGGATAGGGAGAGGGAGAGGGAAGGAGAGAGAGAGAGAGAGAGAGAGAGAGAGAGAGAGAGAGAGAGAGAGAGAGAGAGAGAGAGAGAGAGAGAGAGAGAGAGAGATGCAAAAGACTTCAAGAGTATTTTTCTTTCATTTTCAGACGTTCCATGTGGATGTATTTAAAGCAAGCAGCAGACGACCAGAGGTTGCTGCGCCTCCAAAGGAAACCAAACAATTATCCAATAAACAAAATTGAGTTGCAAGGAACGCATCATACGTTCATAGGTTCCTACCTAGAGGCCCAATGAACGCATGATGCGCTGATTTTACATCACTCTTGACTACTCCTTGGGCCTCTGATGCTAAACCCCCTGGGACACAACGAGTTAAAGGAGACTAAGAGAGTAACTAACAACGATTGTTTGAAAGAAGCTAATGAAAGTAGACCTCTGTAAACAACAATAAGAAAGAGACAAAGACTGTTCTTTGGCCACGTAATGAGAAGAGAGACACTGGAGAACGTTGTGACAACTGGAAAGATCAGCGGAAAAAGTGGTTGAAACAGACAAAGAGAGATAATGCTGGATGGGCTGAAATAATGGCATGGAGGGATATCATCAAGAGAGCTGTACCAGGCAAATAAAGATCATGATCTGTGGAACTGCATGAGCAGTTCCGCCAGCTGGCAGGGCACATGATGAAAATGATGATGAAGAGAGCCTTATCCAAAACGTTTTTCAAAGCAGACAATCTTATTTTGGTCCAATACCGCAGAGATTGCAACATCAACAACTCTAAACAAAGAAGACACAAACAATAAACTGAACAATGTACAGCCTAGCATATTTTGCCGCAGCTCGCCAAGGGTATACTACCGCAACCATACAAAATGTGTTTTTAAATTAAATTTAGCTGCACACTTTACAAAACACCAAATGCCGCTCTCCACAATCTGCCAGCAGTCTGTGGTTTTGGTAAACAATTTCCCTGTATTGGTTCCTTGGGTACCTTTTAGGTCAAAAAACAGAACAGACTCACTGCTCCCCTAAAAGCATATCATAAAAGTTAACGAATTGGGGATGTTTCCCTCGAGGACAGTGTGCATCTACCTGAGAGGCAAGGAACCAACGGCCTGCTTACCATTAAGCCAGACTTGTAAAATGGATGTGCACAGAAAACTCAACTTCTGAGACAAGACTAAAGTCTAGAAGTAGATGACCAACCGAAACTTTCCGCTGAAGTTTTTGCCGGTAAACAAGAAGAATAGGAAGTGAAGAATTTTACTTTTAGTGGTCCGAGTTTCTTTCAGGGGATGGGGAGGACATGGAGAAAGCGAAGGATAGAACAACTTGGCATGAGTTGGCTGAGGGGCTATTACCAATTAGGGGTTAGAAAAGACAGAAGAAGGCTGCACAAGTTCACAACCACGGCAGTTACATCTGAGAGTCATGGATTTCTGTTTTTCAGTTGAAAGGATTTATTTGTTTGTTTCACCTTATTTATCTCTGCAGCTAACAATATACAGTTCAATACACCAGGCAATAAATGTGTTGAACAGGTTTCCTTTGCTCAAAATCATTGTTTTGATAACAGCTCTCGCAATTCTAGAACAACATACATCCCCTTTTGCCAACTAACCTAGCAAAACAATTTCTAAATAAAACAACTAAAGAATTCACCCAATCAGGAATTCACCCAATCAGGAATTCACCCAATCAGGAATTCACCCAATCAGGAATTCACCCAATCAGGAATTCACCCTGTCATATTTGTCCTTTTCTTAAACAAGAACAATCACTGGATGAGGCCAGAAATGTGGGAGGGGAGACACACGCGTACAAGCACTGCTAATACTCCTCAGCCCAGGGGTTTTCCTCTAGGTAAGTGTCGATAACCTCTTTCAGGGTAAAATTGGGAATCAGCTGTTCCTGCGTCAAGTCTGTTCGGGTCACCGGGTCAAAATGTCCCACTCTCTGCAAAGATACAAGGATTTTACATCTACAGTAACCGCATGCAAGAAACAGTAACCGCATGCAAGAAACATTAACCGCATGCAAGAAACATTAACCTTAATAATGAATAAAATCAGGTAATCGAAGTTTCAAATCTATAGCAAATGGGTCACCCCATAGTTCAGGGCTTTCAACTGGTGGCCCACGAGGGCCTAGCAAGTGGCCTGCGGATCATTGCAAATTGTGTTGTTTTAATGATCTTTCTATGTTTAGGCTTGGGCCTGTGGTATGTGAATGGAGGGTGAGAAGCAACAACAAAATTCATTATCTGTTTAAATCACCACGGTTCTTTAGCATCATGAGGGCTAATGAACTGAAATGGTTGGGGCATATATTGAAAGAATGTCAGATGACAGAGAGGTAAAAACTATATACTCTACAATTCTGAATGGTTACAGACCAAGAAAAACGATGGAGGTAATATCTAGACAGACCTAAAAACACTTGATCCCACCAACTGGAAAGAGAAGGCCAACCAGAGAGATAATTGGAGGCAGATGATATCTGCAGCAATGAAGAGGCTGGAAATGCTGAAGAAGATTGACAGCAAACTAAATATAACACTCAGTAAAACACCCTTTTTATGCCAGGATCGGGCATATGATGCTTCACTCATAAGTTCACAGACCAATCGGCTTTTGATGAGTGATGAGGTCAACACCAGGACAACCATCTTTATATCCCAGGACTTGACCTGGTAACCACTTTACAGCTGGCTAACTTGGGAGCAAAAGTAATTTAAAAAAAAAATCCAGCTTCATATGAATTTGAACCCAAGACCTTTGTGCATCCAGCTGCCATGATCCGAAACAAATATAATAAATTATTACTTTTGTTCCTATGCTTATGCTGCATTTCGCAACAGCTCTTCCTATTCCTATTCCAACTTTTTAAATTTCTTTTATAGTTCTTCACTGACTCCCCCTCTGTGGATGTGGACTGCTGTTAGGGTTTCATCATTTTATATGCTGATAAAAACTGGTCGAAATATTCAGATGCTTTTTTGCACATTTTCTTTTTTTTTGCCACATCAAATGTCACTATGGATCAGAAAGAAACCTAGTGGACGGCAAGGTACCAAGTAAGAGGGGCATGGGACGACCCGCAAAAGATGGGCACAGGACATTAGAGATATCTTGTGCAGGAGAGTGTATGAGCCCGGAGAGTGCATGAGCCAGGAGAGTGCATGAGCCAGGAGAGTGCATGAGGCAGGAAAGAGCATGAGGCAGGAGAGTGCATGAGCCAGGAGAGTGCATGAGGCAGGAAAGTGCATGAGGCAGGAGACCTGGCGAGGGACCAATCTTCTTCCAGTCATCTACATCATGATAAGGATGATGACTGATACTATACAGGTCAGAAGTACAATGGAAACAATACTCTGTGTTACTACCAATACCATTATCTCAATGAAAGGATCAGGAGCCACATACCTGAAGGTGTTCAATGATGTCTTTCTTATCGTAGGTGATGCCGCTGGGTGTAATCACAGGCTCCCTCATGATCTCAAAACTGATCTTCCCACAGAGGTAATCAGGCACGTCTCGTTTCTGCAGTAAGAACATATTGTCAAATGCCCTCCCTAATCATCACCAAAAGTAAAGGACTCTTTTCATGCCTTCAGGCGTATTGGGCATACAGTGCTAGATCTATCTTACATAATATAAACCTGAAAATCCATACCTGACGCCTAAACACTAACTGCTCTTTTTAAAAAAAAATGTTAACAGCAGTGTGATCGGAGCCGCAAAAATGTAGTGGCTAGACTAGTGTATACCAGCATGGAAGCATGGACACTTAGTCACATCCTTGGCCAAGTCGGGGAATTCAATCTAGTATCCCTATAAACCAAAGTAGAGAGGTGATGCATTGATCATCCAGTCGGCCATCTTTACTTTAAAGGACATAACCTGGTACCAATTTTAGACTGGGTTAAATTGGGAATTGAGGCAATTCTAGGGAAAAATAAATTCAACCCTGTTGCAGATTTAAACACAGGATCTTTGGGCCAGAGGTTAAGTGTTAGGCCACTAAACCACCATGGCTGCCTCTCACTAAATGTACATATGTTTCAATGCTGTTTGATATTATGCCTTCATAATTAAGGAAATGCAAGTGCAGGGATGCGTTTTAAAAGATTAATGATGAGAACCGTCACTACTCTGTTTTAACACCTTTAATCAGGGCAGTTTACACAGAGGTCATGAGCCTGAGGATTTAGGGCCGCATGGCTAGTGCTGTTGCCATGGACTGTGCAGGTTAGGATGTTTAATTCTGCCTCCTACAGAAAAACTCCATCATCTTAGTTTTTCTGTCAGGGGCAAATTTATAATGAGAACGCCATGGGGTTATGAAGATGTCTTGAAAGAAATTACCTCACAAAGAAAACTGATTACTCACATATAGAGACAATTTACACTCTTGGGATACATCCTTATAAGTATTTTTTTTAAAAAGGGGAAGTTACATGGCGAGTACATCATGACAGCGGAAAAGCTGGAGGGAAAGAAAGGCAGGAGGAGACCAGGAGAGAAGTAACTGGACAGTCTGGCATCATGTTATGAAAGACAATGAAGCCATAAATTGTTTTTCAATGGGAAGGCTTTTTCAGTACTTTGTTAATCCTACCCCAGATGACATCACAGGACAGTCCAACATTTTAGAGGGTGGTAAGACTGGGTTTCCAGGCTTTCTGATGCTTTTAAAGACCCCAAAACATGAGAACAAGAGAAAACTGCCATGATGTTGGGGAAAATTAGAGGGGAAGAGAAAAAGAGACAGAAAGAGAAAGAAGATACTGAACAGTTTAAAATCATAGCATGGAACCACTGAAAGTACAAAAAAGAAAAAGCTGTGGATAGAAAAGACTAACAATTTCACACAGCATAGACCACAAGAAGATCAGATTAATAAACAAGTATAGTTGTCAGGATAACAGTTGACATCAGCTGATGAGACATTTTTTATGGCCACGATAAAAATGTTATCCATGCAATAAAGCATATCCTTCAAACAAGCATTGTTCATTTTGTAACCACAATTCTCACCCGCCCCTTTTCAAAACCACTATAAATATGAACCTACTTTTCTTCTGTCATCCAACTGTGCAAACAAACTGTTTACTTCAGCTATTCTCTTGTCCTAAACAGAAAACCAGAAGTGAAAATTATATTAAGAAAAGCAGAAACAAAATAATCATTTCTAGAAAAGTAGAGACAAAATAATCTTATCAAGAAAAGTTGAAAAAAATATTCATATCAAGAAAAATAAAAAAATAAAAATCATATCAAGAGAAATATTTAAAAAAAAAAAATCATATCGAGAAAAAAAGATATAAAATAATCATATCAAGATGTGAGTAAGTAGTAATATCATGACAATTGCTGGCATTGTGAAGACAATAGTCTGCCGCAGCCTTCATTTCTCGGCAGTGACCGCACCGGTCAGGAGACTATAGCAAATGTCATTATAATGAAGTCCACCATCAGGAAAATTGGGACAATGTGAGGCAGAAATGTTACTATAATGGGATCCTCCGCCTAATGTTAAGAAACTTGAGACAATGTGAGGCAGAAATGTTACTATAATGGGATCCTACGCCTAATGTTAGGGAACTTGAGGCAATGTGAGGCAGAAACGTCAATATAATGGGATCCTCCGCCTACCGTCAAGGATTTTGAGGCAATGTGAGGCAGAAATGTTAATATAATGGGATCCTCCGCCTCCGTCAGGAAAATTGGGGCAATGTAAGGCAGAAATGTGAATATAATGGGATCCTCCGCCTACCGCCAGGGAACGCACACAAACTAAATTGGCACACACATAAACTAAATTATACACTATTTAATTTCTATGTTCCGATACAGTTTAAAGTTTTATAGTGAAGACTACAAATCAATAAAATACTGTCAAACTGACTGTGCACTTAGTGGTAGCTATAGAAAATAAGATAAATAGCAGCCATATTGAATCTCTCGGTCTAAAAACCATCATTTTGTATGCATAGGCGAAATTTTTAATTTATATGTACATTCACAGGCTCTTTACAGAATGACAGAATATTATTATGATATCACTTGCCGTTTCATTTGTACATAATTACAAAAACATTTTTCACACATACAAAAACCCCCCAAAAAACCGAAACAATCTATTAGTTTTATATATGCAAACACAGACACGCATCATTTACATATTGCAGAGACTTTCTTTTTATGCCTACAGGTTCTAAGCCCTATGTGCTTTCATTGCCAATGCATCTTCAATTTCCTGTATCCACCTTCACAAAGGTCACCTCCACCTCGTTGTCCAGAAAATGTACATTCCATCACAGACCTCTCCGGGCCACCATGAAGTTCAACATGGTCAAAATACCTCAGCTTTCGGGATAGGATTCTAATTATGAGCCAATTCTTGTCGATGTTCAAATTATGAAAGATGTGAGTGTTTCTCCTTCTTCTTTGTCTATCATATTCTAATGTTTTAATAGCTTTCAAGTTCAAAAGCTCTGATTTGTTTTCTCCACTAAGTATGAGTCCATGATATATTTACACTATAACTTACTTGCTGGTCCTATACCATAGGGCAGCGGTTCCCAGGGCTGGGTCCGAAGGCAGTGGTTGGTGGCTCTACAGAATTCACGGCTGACAAGGATTAGTTTTGTTTTCGTGCCAGGATATGTAGGGGTACAAGGAAACGAGCAGGCTGACAGACTTGCAGGTAAGGCTACTGTGAAAGCTGGACAAGCCATGGACCAGGCTCATGTACTGAATGCTCTAAGAGAGTTAAGATGTTTGGTGAACCAACTGAGAACTGTGAATCTGCAACCATGGTCAGACTGCAAGAACAACATGTTAAACAAGGTGTCGCCAAACAAGAACACTACGCGGGTAGCCAAAGAAGAAGAATAAATCAACACAGAACTGGCGTTGTTAGTCGCTACACACTGCGAGATTTACTGAAGAGGGGAACTGAGCACTTATAGACTGAGTAGTTCTATGTGCAATGAGGATAATCTGTAGACTAACTAACTAACCGGTTCTCAACCTGCCGGTCATGACCCTTTTTTGGGGTCGAACAACCATTTCACTGGGGTCGCTTAAGACCATCAGACAACACATATTCACTGAAGTTATGAAGGAGAATAATTGTTAGGGGGTTGCCACAATGTGAGGGAACTGTATTAGAGGGTCACAGCTTTGGGAAGGTTGAGAGCCACTGAGAGAGAGTACTACTCACTCGCAATAAGCCAATGCAATATGACTGATAATGGTTTGGCTTATGGTTTATACAACACATCAACATCATGGCACAAGGGTAGTAACCCATAAGTGCTTCATTCTACTTATAATTCAAGCCTGAGTACGAAGAATCTCAGCGCAGTGCACGAATTCCGTAGCATCGGATAGGATCCTGAAATTCTTTGGGTAGATTTTCAACTGATGATGATGCAGAGGAAATGTCCGTTATACTTACAGCATCCTCGACTATTGCTTCCACATCTTCGGAACTGGCCATTCCTGAGTCATTCTTCAAGGAGTCAATTTTTCTGAGGGAATATCAGAAGCAATGAAATTCAATTATCTGTAAAAACAAAGCACACTGGAAACATCTCCCAAAGTGTTTTTAAGGTTTCATTCGACCTCTTGCATTCCGTGAGTTCTAATAAAAAAGATATTCTAAAGTACTATTATTAGATTGTTGTTAACGTGTGCCGTATCCAGTAAAAAGAAAGTAAAGGACCCTTTTCCATGCCTTAAGGCGTATAGGGCATATAGGGCTAAACCTATATTTTATAGTCCAATCAGCACAAGATGGGTGATGTGGTCAGCATCATGCTGGCCGCCTTTACTTCCTAGGACTGCACCCGGTACCCACTTAAGGTTGGGTTGACCTGGAAGCCAAGGTCATTTTTTTTTTAAAAGTTCGGCTCCGCCAGATAGCAAACTCACGACCTGCCGATCCGCAGGCGAGCATCTAGCTGCTCTGCCACGGCGACTCCGGGCCTATTCAGTGTCAGAATATTATTCTCACTTCTTCTCTGACTGGAACTTTTCTGTGTGGGTGTCGTG
Source organism: Candidula unifasciata (assembly GCA_905116865.2). Taxonomy (NCBI): domain Eukaryota; kingdom Metazoa; phylum Mollusca; class Gastropoda; order Stylommatophora; family Geomitridae; genus Candidula; species Candidula unifasciata. Next base: position 77,607 of record CAJHNH020002921.1, read on the forward strand.
GGCCCTATGTGGGGGAAAGGGAGGGGGAGGGGAACTAACCCACTGCCCCCCCTAAAAGGCATGTTGTAAAAGTCGACTAATTAAGGATGCTATCTGCAAGGTCAGAGTTGATCTGCCTGAGAGTCAAGGAAACAAAAGTCTGCAAACAAATGAACCAGATATGTAAAACAGATGTGCATGCAAGTTCTGGAACAAGATTATAATCCACAAATGGGTGAACAACCATAATTTTCTGCCGGAGTTTCAACTAGGGAACACGAAGAACAAGAAAAAGAAGAAGAAGAAGAGGAGGAGGAGGAGAAGAAAAAAAATTAAGGAGGCAGAAATAGAAGAAGAAGAAGAAGAAGAAGAAGAAGAAGAAGAAGAAGAAGAAGAAGAAGAAGAAAAAGAAGAAAAAAGAAGAAGGAGGAGGAGGAGGAGAAGAAGAAGAAGAAGAAGAAGAAGAAGAAGAAGAAGAAGAAGAAGAAGAAGAAGAAGAAGAAGAAGAAGAAGAAGAAGAAGAAGGAGGAGGAGGAGAAGGAGAAGAACATGAAGAAGAAGGGTTGACTGAAATTTGATATCGAAAGACACAGATAGCTGTAAAACTCAATTCAACTTGACAAGGTTCATTTGCAGATGAATGTATAGGAAGAACATTTATATGGTTAATAACATTTTGCCTTCTCCCCAATAAAGGTTGGCTACAGTGCACTAACTACTATCACTGTGGATAGCACGTGAACTCAGTGGGTGACATGGTCAACGTCACATCAGTCAGTTTACTCCCATCAATTTTACCCGCTTACCTTTTGAGACCGGGTCAACCTGGCGGCCAATGTCATTTTGAAAAAAGAAATGTGCCTTGATGTGGATTTGAACCCAAGACCTAATGGTCTGCAGGTGACCACCTAGCCACTATGCTACCATGCTTCTCAAAAGTAGTGTGAACAGAAGGTGACCACCGTCAAGCAGATGACAAACGTGCTAAATATTACATCAAACGCGACTAAAAAGCTCAACCTGCAGATCAGAATGGAAAAAATATTCTGTAAAATACAACCCTAAAGCGTAACATTCTGCCATGTCTCCAACATTTTAGGCCAGAAGTCGACAGCTGAAATGGTCAACATTATATCAGCCACCTTTATGTCCCAGGATGTTTCTTCTTCTACTCAAGTTCTGTTCTGACTTTCAGCATCAAGTTTTGAAGGGTCATCGGGTGTGAGCCTTAGTGTGTGCTAACACAGATGCTGGCAGCTACAGCCTCAACATTCCATCTATCACTCAAGATGATTCATGGTACCTATTTTAGGTATGATCGACCTCAGAGCCTAGGTTAACTATACACAAATCTGATGATACAGAATCGACCCTGATCTTCAGTGCCCAGCCACTGCATCACCTTAGCTGGTTATTCCCAGTGCACAGAAACGAGACTCACCTTTCCTTGTCTTCTGTGATAAGCCTGTTTAAGTAAGATTGCAGATCTATCTCCTGCTGTATCCTCTTCTCCTCGATCAGGTTCCATCTGCGCTTCTTGGCCACCCTCAGGGCACTCGTGATGTCATCGCCAAAATTCAGCTTCTGCTCCTTAGCCAACTCATGCGCTGAAAATAAAATGATTTACACATTCAGCAAACATATCAACACCAAGAACCTTGCCGACTGGCATCGGCAATCATGCCTTTCCACAACTTGCTACTTTTAACAGTATGTGCTTACTTAGATGTATGTGTCTGCCAGTGCGCTACATTTCAATGCCTTAACCCCACACACACACACACACACACCCACTCACACAAACAATCACACACACTAACACACACACACACCAACACCACACAAACAATCACACACTCACTCACACACACACACAAAAGGCTGTCAAAAATGTTCCCCTGCTGTCTTCCCAGAATGCCAAGGACAACAAACCCTGACATCCTGAGTGATCTGAGCATCAGAAGAAATGGCTCACAAACAGCCGCCTATAAACCTGAGCTATCTCAGCCATGTTGAACATCATGGTAGCTTGGAGACGATGATGATGATGGAGGGTCCCGTTTCTGGAAAAGGAAGCACAGGCAGACTTCTGCGAAGTCAGATACAAGACACTGTAGAATCACTAGCTATGAAAGTACGCAGGGCTGAAGAATTGGCTAGAAAAACACTAGCCGGTGTGCTGCGATGAGAGCAACAACAGGTAGAGCAGCGGTTCATAAAGTGGGTACCACGGCACCCAGGGGTGCCACCAGTGTATGCCAGGGGTGCCGCGGCAATAATCTATAATTTTCCATATCTGCTGGAGATCAGCGAAGACAGCAGCTTAAAAAAGAAATAGTATGAAGGAAGCCAAGACGAGTACAGGATGCAGGTGTATTCACAAGACAAGGCTATTGCCAAGGCTGCAGTCCATTCTCAATGTACGCTTATATTACAAAACAGATACAGAAGTAAACTTTCTGGGTCAAATGATTTCAGGTAAAAATTAACTAAACTTCCCATTAACATAAAGGAAATTATATAAAATGTATCTAGTTTTATTCATTGCATTAAAGACAACTAAGCATTAAATGTGCATTGTTTCTTCTTCTGTTCCAAAGTATTCAAACCGCTGTAAAGGTTGGTATGCTGCGGAAAAAAATAAATCCTGACAAGGGTGCCACAGCAGGGAAAAAAAAGTTTGAGAACCGCTGAGGTTGAGGTCCCACTGATTGATCATGACGTCTTTCTTTATCACATTTTTTCATCAATCTTTCCAAAGAAAGGCAGACAAAAAGCTATCAACAGAATTTACACAGACATGAAAATAAGCTACATGTGTAATCTGCATTTGAGAACTGTGGTGATGCCGCAGTTAAAGAATCATTTCAGAAACTAGTCTTCAAGTGTTTATTCCCAACGCAGTCATCCAGGATCTCTTCCAAACACAACTGCCCCAGTTCGATTTCATGGACTGTCATCCACATTTTATTCATACCACTGTTCTCCACGTTTTATTCTCACTGGCGCCATCAAGGTTTTATATCTACCATTATCATCCCCATTTTAACCCTACCATTGTTCTCCAGGTTTTATTCACAGCACTGTCATCCAGGTTTTATTCCCAGCACTATCCTTCAGATGTTATTCACAGCTCTGTCATCCAGGTTTTATTCACAGCACGATCCTTCAGATGTTATTCACAGCACTGTCATCCAGGTTTTATTCACAGTACTATAACCCAAATGTTATTCACAGCACTGTCATCCAGGTTTTATTCACAGCACTGTCATCCAGGTTTTATTCACAGCACTATCCTTCAGATGTTATTCACAGCACCGTCATCCAGGTTTTATTCACAGCACTATCCTTCAGATGTTATTTACAGCACTGTCATCCTGGTTTTATTCACAGCACTGTCATCCAGGTTTTATTCACAGCACTATCACCCAAATGTTATTCATCAGTTTTCCATTCTTTCTGAACAGTGTTATTTTCTGTTAATCACAGCCAATTAAGGCTAGAGATGAAGTTTCTCTTATCCACACAGTAGAAAACCTGACACTGTTGTACAGACCCTTTATTTTCTACGCAGCATGATTCTTCTCAGTCTGCCTTGTTTACTCCAAAGGACGGGTAACACCAACATGTTTGGATCAAAACATGCTGCAGAAGTTGATGGGTCAGAAGAGCAGTGCTCTGTCAGAGCTTCGATCCTAGACCAGCAGCCAACCAAGGCTAAGGACTCAGACTGCCTTGACATAACAGTAGGTTTTCAAGCTGCATTTTTTTCTTCCTAGAATTGATCTATGACAAAGCTAGATACTGTGAGGGTCCTCTGGGAGCGAGTAAACAGTGGGGAAGCCGAACAGATCATTACGGTCTGAGGAGAATGGCGCTGCAAGGAGTTACCAGGGGATCTGGCCCCTGCTCAACACTCATGGGAAAGGCGAGATGGATACATATACTGGTACCATTGGAACTGGAACTTCGTCTGCTGCCGAAGATGGGGACGGAGCAATTATGGGAGTCTCCTGAGTGCTGTGATGTCGAAATTTAATTCAACATTCCTAAAATAAGGCTACTCCACCTAAAGCCATTGGCACTATGTGGGATTTCAGGTTTGGTATACGACCGCTATCATTTAGCTTTAACAGACAACAGGTAGTACCAATTATTGTTATATAGTACCTCAGTCATATCTGACCCAGACCTGACTTCTGCTTATATTAATTATTTAACCAAAACATGGAGTTTCAGCAGACGCAGCCCAGAATACATCTTACTTGGTCTAATAGTAGGTAGCACATATTTTATTTAAACTAGAAGAAAATCTAGACTGGCTTCATCAGAAAAAATTGGATGTCCTGTCAACAACACACTGCATGGAGTTTCAGTAGATGCTGGCCAAAGTACAATCTTACTCTGCCTAACAGTAGGTAACACTTATTTTAAACTAGAAGAAAATCTAGACTGGATACATCAGACAAGATTTGACTGATTCTGTCAACACTCTGTCACAGGCTAGCCTAAATTTAATCTTTGTGATGGGAAATGCGGGTGTTCAAGGCAATAAGCGTGCAGATTATTTGGGGGACACGTCAGATGATATGACGGGTTCAGTACTGGACAGAAGTGATGCTATGTGTGGTATAAAAAGCAGGATTCTGTATTCCACCCCAGACTGGTGAATACTGGTGTGCACTCGGCAGCCGTCAACATACGGAAAATGGTAAATTAGGACAAACGTTTTTGGAAGCCGTAGAAATGTAGTTTTATAGATGAATGATGAGAATACCCTAGATGTATAAAAGAGTAATGAAGACATTTTGAAAGAAACTGACTCATGAAGAGAACTGACTGCCCATGTCAGAAAGAGACAATCTATATTCTTTGGTCATGTGATGAGAAGGGAGGGGAAAACTGGAGTACATCGTGACAGGAGGAAAGTTGGAGGGGACAAGAGGCAGAGGGAGACTGAGAGAATAGATGCTGGACAGTTTGACATCATGGCATGGAAAATCATCTTGGCAATCTTAATAATCTTAGTTTCAGCTTCATAGCAAAAGGGTCATTCCACAGTTGCACCTCTCCTGTGCCAACAACAAACAGACAGAATGTTCATCAGAGTTCCTTGTGTAAAGACTGACAGACTGCTGTCTCGTCATATGCACTAGCACACACACATTAACAGCATACAGTAGTAATCAGAAGTGCTAGCACAAACAGTTTGACGTTAGAAATGCAGTTTACCATCGACAGTAGCAGAAGTTACCAACAGATCAGCATAAAGGCACCACTAATATTTCGAACGACAGGCCACGCGCCATTTTCTGAATCTACAATTCCCAGCACCAAGTAGGTGACAGTAGAAAAGCATTCCAAATGAAAATCTCAGCTCACAGTGTCGCGCCATGTACTCAACCCAGTAGCTTGGCGACAAAACTATATCCTTTCAGTCTACAAAAAGAGCAAAAATGCAACGCCAGTTTCTGGTATAAGCAAAGAATTTGCCAAGACTCAAAACAGTGACCATGCCTTGCGTTCATTTTGACCGGAAGCGCCATCTGTATCAGCGTTGACTGAAAATACACGAGACAGAAGGTTGTGGACAGACATGACTACCAACACCCCACAGCATGGACTTTAAGAAGATGGTAGAAACACAAGAACAAGAACTGCTTCTATCATGACACTCACCTCGCTTCAATGCGGCAATTGCTTCATCGTACAGACCTTGTTCAAAATATGACTGGCCCATGAAGAAATGACCTTTCACCCATGACCGATCGATTTCCAGAGCCCTCTGACAATCCAGAAGAGCTTTCTCCCACTGTCGTAACTTGAGATAACATAATGCTCGGTTTGTGAAAAATAGGGCTGTGTTTGGGTTCTTGATCTACAAAACAAAATAAATGTGACAGGCAAATTTAAAGACACATATACTTGTAAATTTTATAAAGCATTCTTCTTCTTTTGCATTAGTTCTTAAAACAGTGGCGGGCTCATTGTGTTGTGGTTTACAGCTAGGCAACAAAATCTGCAGCTTTCAGCCTAACACATGACTGTTAGGGAACCGTGTGGGTTCCGGGGCCCGACTGTGGGCGAGAAAAGATAGAACCACTGTACCCCTAATTAGCATGTCGTAAAAGCTGACTGACTAAGGGTTTTTCCTTCAAAGTCAGACTGCATCTGCCTGAGATGCCAGGAACCAACAGTCTGCAAACAAATAAGCCAGATTTGCAAAACGGACCTGCATGTGAAACTCAAGTTCTGAAATAAAACTAATGTCCAAAAGTGGGTGAACAACAAACAAGGACTTTCCACCAGAGTTCACAGCCGGTGAATGCAAAGAAGAAGAAGAAGAAAGGAACAGCTGGTCAAATTGTGTGTGTATGTGTGTGTGTCTGCGCGCGCACGGGTGGGTGGGTGTGTGTGTGAGAGAGAGAGACATAAAATGGGTTCCTGTAACCCACATAGGAAGTAAAGAATCTTTCAATTTCTCTTCACACACTCTCATAAGTTAACATGAACAACAACTGCTTGATGACATCTTACAGATTATCCTTGAAATTGTTTGGCAGTATACAGTGTATTTCATGGTAAGTAAGTTTACAAATGCCTTCTAAATTAGCCAGATTTAGACAATTAGCGTTTTTGTTTTTAAATTCTGTGTTCATTTTTATATAAGTATGGGAAATTTCATAAGCATTGGTTTATTGAAAGTGTTAAAAACATATTTTAGTGGCATCACTATTTTTGCTTCCAATCCAACCTGTCTGCGCCAGACAGACAGTCAACCTGTTTCTACTTCTTCTTAAAGTCCATGAAATGTGGCGTTGGTAGTCATATCCATCGACAACCTTCTGTCTCGTGTACTTTTAATCAACGCTGACACACATGATCCTCGATGTCATGATGTCAAACTGCAGAGCATATTGTCTCTTAGTCTCCCTCTATCTCTCCTTCCCTCCAACTTTCCTAATGTTACGATGTTCTCCAGTTTTCTCCTTCTCATCATATGCCCAAAGAATGTAGATGTCTCTTTCTGATGCAGGCAATCAGTTTTCTTCGTGTGTCAGTGTCTTTCAAGACATCTTCATTACTCTATTTTTGTCTATGTTGTTGTTGTTATTGATCCAGCGGCGCATGAGCTTTCGCCCTTTGGCCCAATGCCATGTAGTGGAATTTGCATGTTTTGACAAGCTGTTATTTTCCTCCGTACAAGGTGTTCCACTTGTCTGGTCTCGAAGGGAGTAGCGTTCTTCTTGTCTCACTGAGTTTTGGGCACTCAAAGAGATGGTGTTCAACAGTTTCCTAGGGGTAGTTACATAGCTGGCACTCTGGGGAGTGTTGTGGCTGTATTCTGTTTAGGTGTCCATTGAGTCGAGTATTCTCCTCATTTGTCTATAAAACCACATCTCCACAGCCTCCAAACAATTTTTTTGCTAATCTACTTTTTGATTAACAATTCATTTCATGCTAAATTACCCACAGAGTGCTGATGGTATGTAAAAATATGGGACGCTCTGCCCATATGCCCGATGCGCCGAAAGGCGTGAAAAGGGATCTTTACTTTTTTACTTACTTTTTTACATGCTAGAAATTTGGTTGCAAGAAGTACACATCTCACTTCTACAAAGAATTAATATTGATTTATAATCTTATTTTTTAATCTGATCTGATTTTAAACTTTCCCCATTAGCCTGCTGTGGTATGCCATTGACAACCTGTAAAAGATCTGCTTGTCTGGGGTGTTAATCTATGTCTGCATTGCAGGCTGTTGACAGATGAATCTGCTAAAGAACACATCAACCAAAACGCCCGTGGAATACACAAACATAATCTTTAAAATCAAAAGGAGCGGTAAGGCTCCTTATTTGAAACTAAGCCACTCTAGTTTTACAATCCCTAGATGCGCCTTTACATGTTTCATTGAATAAGCTCTGAGCTCACACCTACCACTCTCACGTACAGAGCTGTTTAGAGTCCCTGTCTCCTGATGCCAAAGATTTTGCAGCACATGCTGAGCGAGGGCTGAAAGTGTCGCGGCAGATGCTATCACCACAAACAATGCATGACCTTGTTACCCACAACGAGATATCACTACTGGAAAAGGAGTCTAACTGCTCTCATGAATCTATCTGCTCTATGAAAATCTGTATTGTTGCTTGTCTTGAAATTGTCAATGGTCGCTGTCATCGTCTGCTAGTATCATCTGCAGAAACGCTCAAAATTGTCAACGGTTGCTATTATTGTCTGGTACTTTCGTCTGCAGTGTTGCGTCTCTTGAAACTGTCAAGTAATCCTAGTTTTGCCGTGATTTGTTCCTTGGCAGAAAGTCTGCATTTTACACATGACTGAGGCCCAGTTAGGTTTTTTGTTTGGCTGCCACAATATAGGGTAGAAGTTTGGAGGAGAGCCGTTTTTTTTTAAACTACTATTTGTGACTTACTCATTGACTTACCCTCCTACTTTAATTTGGTTGTCTATGATGATGGTATCTGCCACTAAAATGTTGGGCTATCCTCCCAATAACGGTCCTAAATTATCGAGGCGGAAAATATACCCTAACAGGGCCCCAGTCATGTGTCAAATGCGCGCTTCCAGGCCCTGCCAGGGTGTATTTTTGGCCGCCATAATATGTTGCCGTTATTTGGAGGATAGCCGGACAATGTATGTGTAAAAATAAATGTTTTCAAGTTAACATCTTTTTTTTTTTTTTTTTGCTCTTCTCCGAATTTCTACCCGATATTATGGCGGCCAAGCAAATAGCCTAACAGGGCCTCAGTTGGGTGTAAAATGTGGACTTTCTGCAAAGGAACAAATCGCAGCAAAACTAGGATCAGCTCCGAATAACAAATGCTATAACAGGGTCTCTGCGATATTGTTATTGCGGACATGTTTCTGCAACTATGCCGCACCGCCAACAGTATCCTCCGCGACGCTGTGCGCGCCGCGGATGGGGGGCTAAACTAGAAGGTTGGGACTCACAAGCAGCAGCTACCGCATCTCTTGCAACTTCCTCTAATTTATTTGATCGTGAGTCCCAGGCATCTAGTTTAGATCCCCATCCGCGCCGCGCGTAGCAGAGCAGGGGATACTGTCGGCAGTGAGTTTAACCGCGTTTTGTGCATGCCGAAAATTGTGAGGACAACGACGACACTAATCTGTGTCGGAGCGTGTGGTCTCCCTGCCATGTGGCTATTATCATCTGTATTGTTGCTTGTCTTGAAATTGTCAATGGTCGCTGTCATCGTCTGCTAGTATCATCTGCAAAAACGCTCGAAATTGTCAACGGTTGCTATTATTATCTGGTACTTTCGTCTGCAGTGTTGCGTCTCTTGAAACTGTCAAGTAATCCTAGTTTTGCCGTGATTTGTTCCTTGGCAGAAAGTCTGCATTTTACACATGACTGAGGCCCAGTTAGGTTTTTTGTTTGGCTGCCACAATATAGGGTAGAAGTTTGGAGGAGAGCCGTTTTTTTTTTTAACTACTATTTGTGACTTACTCGACTTACCCTCCTACTTTAATTTGGTTGTCTATGATGATGGTATCTGCCACTAAAATGTTGGGCTATCCTCCCAATAACGGTCCTAAATTATCGAGGCGGAAAATATACCCTAACAGGGCCCCAGTCATGTGTAAAATGCGCGCTTCCAGGGACTATAATGCCACCGTGGCATTGTGAACTTCTAGCAACTTCCGCGAGGATCCCCCACGATGCTCACGCAGCGTGGATTGGGGCTGAACTAGATGGCTCAGGATCGCGAGCAAATAAAATGAAGGAAGCTGCAGGAGATGCGGTAGCTGCTGCTCGTGAGTCCCAGCCATCTAGTTTAGCCCCAATCCACGCTGCGTGAGCATCGTGGGGGATACTGACGGATGTCGCTGGAAGCGCACAATTTAAGACGACGGAAGTGCGCAATAGACACAAGAATGAGGCCCTGTTAGGGTATATTTTTCGCCTCGATAATTTAGAACCGTTATTTGGAGGATAGCGAACTGTTGATATCTCCTCCTAAAGCCAATGGCTATCCTCTGAATAACAGGCACATATTATGGCGGCCAAAAACAGGGCCCCATCATATGTAAATTGCGAACTTCCGGCGACTTAATTTGTGGACTTCTGGCAACTACCGTCACAAGTATCCCCCACGCTGCTCATGCGGCATGGATTAGGAATAAACTAGATGGCTGGGACTCACAAACAAGCAAAGCTTCAAGGAGATGTGGAAGCTGCTGCTTGTGAGTCCTAGACATCTAGTTTAACCCCAATCCACGCCGCATGAGCGTCATGGGGGATACTCTAGGCGGTGGCGGTAGTCGCTGGTAATTCGCAAATTAAGTCGCAGGAAGTACGCAATTGACACATGACTGAGGCCACCATAATTTGTGCCCGTTATTCGGGGGATAGCCAAACCGACTTAAGGTTTCAACAAGGTATTGTTGGATTTGTAATTTTAATCTATGTCTGGCTCTAATGGCTTCATAAGTAAAAATCCAATTTACAAAACTTTACTAAGCTAGTATCCCTACTTAATCACTAGTAGAAGTAGTTAGTAGAAGCAGAAGGCTAATTAAAATCGTAGATGGATGGAGGCGGGTGCTTCTGTAGCTACTACTACTATCATTATCATACCTTAATGCTCAGAATGCTGAAGATGAACATATCTACAAGCCCAACTAAATATGTGATTTCACTGTCCCATATCAGATCTGGCAGTACAATAAGCTGATTAACTAGTCCAACAACAAACAAATCGATCCTGTCCCAACCACACAACCATTGTTTCGTTTCTGTCCACAGATGTCAACATTGTCGTTCAGCCATATTTTTACGAACTTTTGGAAATGTTTAGACGAAAATGAATTTCCTGGGAACTTACGATAGCCTTGGTGTAACAGGTGATAGCATCGTCGTATTTGCGAGCGGCAAACAGCCTATTTCCTTGATTCCGGAGCTCTAGAGCACTCATCTTTGGAAAGACAAGTTATGTAGTATCATCTGCAGTTATTCCTGCACCATAGTATGGGCACGTTAAAAACTGTAACTGGAGGCTGGGCTGGGTTTGTTTCTCTGTGTGAAGGTGAATTATATGAAACAAATAATATTTTTAAGGATTTTTTTTTTTTTTCGTCGTCTCAAATAGAATCAATGCTGAGTCATGAATCTACGTTACAGCCCTCGAAACATGCCCATATGAGCTAAGTCGTTATCTTCAGCAGCCAGCGATGAGTTCCAAATAGTTATAGCAGCAGTTTAATTACACGACCGTTTTGCCTTTCCCCCGATTGTAGTGTCTGCCAAAATCCCTGTTCTATCTATCTATCTATCTATCTATCTATCTATCTATCTATCTATCTATCTATCTATCTATCTATCTATCTATCTATCTATCTATCTATCTATCTATCTATCTATCTATCTATCTATCTATCTATCTATCTATCTATCTATCTATCTATCTATCTATCTATCTATCTATCTATCTATCTATCTATCTATCTATCTATCTATCTATCTATCTATCTATCTATCTATCTATCTATCTATCTATCTATCTATCTATCTATCTATCTATTTGTCTGTCTGTCTGTCTGTCTGTCTGTCTGTCTGTCTGTCTGTCTGTCTGTCTTTCTGTCTGTCTGTCTGTCTGTCTGTCTGTCTGTCTGTCTGTCTGTCTATCTATCTATCTATCTATTCAATTGTTTGCGATGAATTATGTCCGTATTCCATAGTTGTGGATTTCGAGCTGTACGATAGACATGACCAATGAAGACACCTTTTTAAAAGGTTCTTTTTTTGGGGTGCCGTCATAGAAATGCTCCTAGGGGTCATGTTCTTATTACGCTTGTTTCCATAGCGAGGCACACACGCCATTTGAAGGTGACAGGGTCGATCTCTGGCACAGT
>CAJHNH020002922.1:0-89475 GCA_905116865.2 Candidula unifasciata
CAGACTCATATGACAATCAGTCAGACAGAACCAGTTCTGGAATCTATGCTTGGAACAATCGACGCGCCCAGAAAGCTAACAATATTTCTGAGGCGAATCAAATACCAAATCTCAAAGATTTTCTCTCCGGGATCAATCTCCGCATTAGCCTCCCGAGAGTTAAACACATTTCAGTGTGTTAGCTGTATGTAATACAGATTCACATTAACCACACGTGAAAAGATTGCCAAAGTTATCTTCACGCTTGTGATTTCAAAAACATGATAGTTCATTAAATTTCAATGGCAACAACATTTAGGTTTTACAACATTGAAACACATGTGCACGAAAAACATTCATGACACTATAAAATAGGAAATAAAGCAATGTGACAGTGCCCTACGAGAATGAAGAAATGTCCGCCTAGGAGTACTACAAAGTGATGAAGACACACACTTGAGTAAAAAGACAGTTAGATCTCTATCATAAAATATAGATTTAACCTAATGTCGATCTTACCTGGAAAAATGAAACCACGATGCCAAAAGTTCTGTCTCAAGCTTAGGTTAAGCCCAACAGATGGCATGTGCTCGACAGGATCTCATTTACCAGACCTAGCGTTCAGCCCTTTATAACTTTTATCAAGCTCCTCCTACATTACGCCTAAAATCATTCTCATTAAGGGATATCATAGCTCCTCCCCTGTGGGTAAGTTTATTCCCTGTCAGTCAGTGACTGTACAACAAGTTTGAATTCCCACGCTAGGATCTCCTGGTTCAATTAAGCTGGCCAGAGCAAATAGGACAAGTCACACCTCCGGCCTACTTCATCTGCCATCACAATAAAATCAGACGGTGTCAATCCTTCTGCCAACACTTTCCGCTCACTGTGTCAATAGTGACCGTCGGACCTGCCGTCGAGTTAGGTAACCTCAGGGGGAATTAAACACAATTAGCCGGAGTTAGCTGCTCCTAAAAGTCTGGCTAGGAGATAAAATATCTGACACCAACAGATGGTGTGCAAATCTCCAGTCAGTAAGTCTGCTTGGTCAGTCTTATCTCTGTACGTTAACACTTAACATATGGGAAAGTGTCTTAGTGTTTGATATGACCGACAGTCCCGGAGAATTAAATGTTATATCTGGTCGTCTTTCTTCTGTAAGGATGTATCCAAATCCATATTTTTCTGCATACTTTCAAAATACAAAGAAATAAAAGTAGGTTGAGGAAAGACATTCTGGAGTCACCGAGCGTATTGTCACATGTGTGAAGCATGAAGAAGTAATCAAACTGTTAGAAAAATTAAACATTGATGGGAAAGATCTACGAATAATAAAGAATATGTATTGGCAGCAAACAGCAGCTATAAGAATTAACAACTGTTTATGTACATTTCAAAGCATAAAGAGGGGCGTACGACAAGGATGTGTACTGTCACCTGATTTGTTTTCAATATATAGTGAATATATAATGAGATCTTTAATTGGTAAGCCCGGAATTGTGGTTGGTGGGCACAATATAAACAATTTACGTTATGCTGATGACACAGTCTTGATAGCAACAGGTCAGAAAAAACTACAGGAAATGAAAGACACTGTGGTGTTAGTGAAAGAATGGGCCTCAGTTTGAATAATGGGAAGACAGAAGTAATGGTGGTATCAAAGAAACGAATTATTCCTAAGTGTGTAAGAAAAGTTGATGGTGTTATTTTAGGACAAGTACAGAAATTTAAGCATCTGGGCACATGGATAACATCAGATGGAAGATTCATAACTGAGATAAGAAACAGAATAGGGCAGGCAAAAACTGTATTTTATAAAATGAAAAACATCGTGTGCAATATATCCTTGTCATTGAGAGTTAGAAAAAGAATTCTTGCTTGCTATATACATCCAGTTTTAACATGTGAATCCTGGACAATCGGTAGGCATGCCAAACAATTTCTAGAGGCCTCAGAGATGTGGTTTTACAGAAGAATGCCTAGAATACCTTGGACAGCCAAAAAGAGCAACCAAGAGGTTTTGAAAGAGGCGGGAGCCCGAAGACAACTTTTCACAGATATCAGAAGGAGACAGTCATCATTTTTCGGCCATGTTATGAGAAGAGGGAAAATAGAACATGTTGTGACCACTGGAAAGATCTGTGGAAGGACAACGAAAGAAAATCCTTGACAGTATTGTTGCATGGTATGGAGGTGTGTCGGCACACGAACTGATACATGCTGCAGGAGATTACAGATTATGGAGAGGCATGATCGCCCATGCCAGTCGGCAAGGCACCTGATGAGGATGATGATATATGTATTACTATATATATATATATATATATATATATATATATATATATATATATATATATATATATATATCACGTAATTGTGTGTGTGTGTGTGTGGGTGTGTATATATATATATATATATATAACCAACATGAAAATTTGTATAGTTTCACATACTGCTTTGGTTTAGATTATGATTATAATAGAAACTGTACTATGCGTAATTAGACAATCTTGCCATCACTGTGTCATAAACATGTATATATATATATATATATATATATATATATATATATATATATATATTATATATATATATATATATAAAATTCCATCAGTAAAATAATTGATCCGTCTCGATATTATCTTTAGGAAAAACTTCTTCAGAGATGGTATAGGCATTCTTTGCATATAGGCCTAGACTTTATATATGGACTTCAGTTCTAGTAATAGACTGCTTGACCTTGCCTCGATGCAAAGAAAAGATCGGCCTATGACAGTCGGAGCACTTCGTAAAGACGATGGTGTGCGTATGACAACAGACAAGGAGAAAGAGGTGTCTTTTCTCCATAGGTTTATAGCTCAGACAGATCATACTGATATAGACATCAGAATGCTACTGGCACCATTAGTATCGGAACTCTTCGCTGGCTGCTGAAGATGGGGGACGGAGCGCTTATGGGAATGCCCCGAGTGCCGTGATGTCGGTTCTTGAATCAAATCAAATCAAATAAACTTTACTGGACTGGGCACAACAGATTTTTCGGTGTAGGAAATACGGAGACGTGTCCCTGCAGCGTGGCACCCGAAAGTGCTGAGCATGTGCTCCAACACTGTCAACTGTATGCTGACAACAGAGACGCAATCTGGCCTGTTCCAACCACAGTGAAGACAAAACTGTATGGTACACGAGAAGATATGGACTGCACGATAGCTTTCATAAAGGCTACCGGCCTCCTAATGTTTTTTTTTTTGTTTTTTTTTGACAAAAGGATCGAAGAAGAAGAAGAAGAAGAAGAAGAAGAAATCAACTTTGCCACGCAGATCTCTGGGGCTCTATCTGCAACACGTTTTCTATTGTCATAGGTAATTTACTGAGATTAATATAGCCAGTTACTTGTTTTCTTTGGTTTTCAAATTTCCTACACTCTAGCAAATAGCGCTTTATAGTAATACTTTATATTATTGTATTTGTGGCATAGATATGGCGCGTTGCGAGTCTGACTCATAATTCCAAAGTACCGCGAACGAAACCCGCTGCTGGCTGCGTGGATTGTTATCAAAGTATTGGGTGTTGCTGGGCAACCCAGCCTAAAATGGGTACCAGGATGGCTGTCCGGGGAAGTAAAGGCAGCTGGCGTAATGCTGACTACACTACCTTTTTAGTGCCGATTGGTTTGTAAAAATATGGGTGCTCTTACCATATGCCCGGTACGCCGAAGGCGTGAAAAGTGATATTACTTTCTGTCAAAGATCACTTCTTCCTGTATGGTAAAGCTAATCAGTTTTCGATTGCATGGTAGTTATGTCCATTTGTTATCTGACTTTGTCTCTTTTAGGGGAATTTACACTTTAATCAATGTTAACCCTTTAGGCTTTGGTCCTAGTTCAAAGACCATTTGTTAAATATACACTATATAATTATTGATTTGATGTCCTCTGTGTTCATACTTATATTAGCAGTATTTTATTTGATCTCCCTTTTGTTTGTGTTGGCTGCTTCCCTATCTGCAATTTCCTTCTCCGGCCGGCAACGGACGGATAGCCACAATTTGATGTAAATATGAAAGATGGCGTCAGGGGGAGCTAGAGATTACAAGTCGGTGTCTGTATTCACACCTCTTGCACCCTCCCAGCCCCAATCGGAAAACGTGAGTGGCAACACAATGCATCATTTCTCTTTATCTTTACAGTCTGTAGTTAAGCAAAACCATTAGATCGCACAAATAACTGTAATGAACGGTGGTCTCAAGATTACAGACCTACCTCAACTTACTAACTTAACTCTTTCTACTTTAGGTCCCAGTTGGTTTGTTTATGTTTACCTTAGCAGATTTTGACTTTTAACAAGTGTAGCACATTGAAATATAAAACACTTCTGCACATATGAGCCGCATACGCACATCAGACATAAAAATGAACATAAATGCTTACAGATCAACTCTTTCACCCCCATGAATTTTGACAGACTTGACCCACATTAATTATTCCTCTTTACAAAAATGGCAGAGGGGGTGGCGTACAAGAAAGGCAATAGAGAATGTAATATACTTCTAATCCCTATCAAAATATATTTGTTTAAAAAGAGAAATGAATGTAAATTTTGAATCTGATGATAAGTATCTGTTAAATTTTGTTATTGTTAGTAGGAAAGAAGAATTCAGCAGGTTTAATTTCTGTTCACAACATTTTACAAATTCTGGCTCTCCTGTCAACTACGGCCGGTAGGCAATAGTCGACGGCCGGTTAGTCGGAGTTCTGTCCCCTGGCTGCAGTGCAATTACGGACTGGAAAGGAGGGAACGAAACAAATGACATAATTACTGTGTGTTGGCGATAGACAGCGTGCACTGCCCTGCTATAATCATACGGTTTGGGTTAGGGGTTAGCGTAGGGTTTGGGTTAGGGTGTGGGTTAGTGTTAGGGGTAGGGTTACGGTTAGTGTCGCCATATCTCATCGTAGCACAAATTTATAGTAGCAACCCAAACCCTACCCCTAACCCAAACCCTAGGGCACTGCACGCTATCGCCGACACACAGTAATTATGTCACTTGTTTCGTTCCCTCTAGTCCACTCCGTAATGAGTCGCAAGACGCAGAAATTTACAGCGGTCGCTAATTTGAGTCGCAGCGCGGGGTCTGCTCGGCATGTCGACCTCGCTGTGCTGTTTGATTCTTGCCGTCTCCAGTCTGTAATTGCACTGCAGCCAGGGGACAAAACTCCGACTAACCGGCCGTCGACTGTTGTCTACCATCCGTAGTTGACAGGAGAGCCCAAATTCTTCACTTACCATGGTTTTGCAGCCATAAGAGTAGTGGATATCCAAATTTGAGAACAAAACTTCAAAGTTTATTCAATTTCCTAACAAATTCCAAACTTATGATAAGTTTCTGGGTTAGTTTAGCATTCAGAGGCTCTTAGTTCTCACAGAGTGCTGGGTAAAATTTCAGAGAAAAAAAATGGCATAAAAATAGGCCATTACACACATTTTTTTACTATTTACTTTGTACAGTTATATACAGACTGTAGCTGCAATGATTTCAATGTAGATTAGCCATAGTAAAGTACTGTCTCTTTGTTTGGAGCACTTTCCTTTTATAAACCATATGATTTGATGTCTTCATATGTAATTAAAAATTGGTACTGTGCTAACTTTTTCTCTTATGAACTGTTTCCTGATTTAATCTCTTCTGATCACTGCTGCCGCCCTACTTAGACATCTCATTTCTATGGTTACTAATTTCATTTTCTGTTTCGTTTTGAGTGACCATGTCTGGCACTTGTAGCATAAGGAATATACCAGCACTAGCTGTCTCAATATTTAATTCACTTTACTGCATCAGATGTTAATTTCTTTATCTAATTTCCCATATTCAGTGAATGTTGCTCACTGGTATTTAAACTCAAATGTTTATTTAATGCCCTTGCACTCTGGATTGGCTTTTTACCCCACCAGGACATCACACAAGCGATAAACACCCGATGACACAAAGTGCCACCATGCGGATGAGGATCACCGTGGAGAGGTCCCAGAAACTGCGTTCAGACATTTGGCCATAATGATGACCTGCCTATTTGGGGCCCCTGGCAAAAGCCAGAGTGGGGCTTCAAAAAACAAAAAATAACGTCCTAAGAAGGACGTAAGGAATAAAAATAACCTTGCACTCTACTGTTAAATGGGGTTTCTACTTCTTTCTTCCTGTTGAAATTACTTCTGTCTTTTCAATGTTAATTCTGATATAATTTGTTTTACTTTCTTAATTCATGGCTGTGAAATGGTGTTGCAGTCTCACGGCTGTACTTGCTATCAAGGCAAAGATTAATTCATTGGGCTAACCCAAACTCTAACCCTAATAATATTATTATGTGAATGTACACAGACAATGGATTATGTCCCCTAAGGTCGCCGTGTTGACAATCATTGATGTTACTGATATTTTTATTCCTGGGCTTGGTATCCTTGAATATACAAAGAGTTAATAATACAACATCTGTCTGTGAGAAGACATGAACATTTTATCATCTTTTGGATTATTGCTACTTGTATTGTATTAATGAAATTTTGGGCTGGGGCTCATGCTTCTGGCCCATGACTGTCCCCATTTTCAAAGTATTGGCCCCTGATTTAACCTAGTTGAAAAGGCCTGGGCTAGACACTCGCCTGCAGATCGGAAGGTTGTGGGTTCACTTCTTTCTTGATGGAGCCGGACTATTTTTTTTTTTTTTTAAATGACCTTGGCTCCCAGGTCGGCCTAGATTTAAATGGGTAACAGGTACAGTTCTGGGAAATAAAGGCAGCCAGTGTGATGTTGACCACATTACCCACTGAGTGCTTGATCTATAAAATATAGGTCAACCCCACACGTCTAATATGCCTGAAGGCATGCAAAAGGGTCCTTTTTTTAAACTATAGTTTACTTCCTCTAGCTTGTAGACCTGGTTTATTTTTTGGTTACTTTAATTTACTTCCTCCAGCTTGTAGACCTGGTTTATTTTTTGGTTACTTTAATTTACTTCCTCTAGCTTGTAGACCTGGTTTATTTTTTGGTTACTTTAATTTACTTCCTCTAGCTTTGAAGACCTGGTTTATTTTTTGGTTACTTTAATTTACTTCCTCTAGCTTTGAAGACCTGGTTTATTTTTTGGTTACTTTAATTTACTTCCTCTAGCTTTGAAGACCTGGTTTATTTTTTGGTTACTTTAATTTACTTTCTCTAGCTTTGAAGATCTGGTTTATTTTTTGGTTACTATAATTTACTTCCTCTAACTAGTAGACCTAGTTTTTATTTGGCTACCATAATTCACTTTCTCTAACTAGTAGACCTGGTTTTTTTTTTAGGTTACTATAATTTACTTACGGTTAGCGGGGTAGGGGTATCCCCTATCAAAGGAGAAGTAAGACGCCTCCTTTCCTCTGCTAGTCTACGGGACACCCTTGGGCAAGGTGGAGTACCCGTTTAGCCCCCCAATCAGGGTTGCGTGAAGCCATGGAAGCAGGTGGTGGATGGAGTGTAAGAGCAGCCGACAGGTATTGTTGGTTATGGTCTGCACTCTGCGGCGATAGGCAGATGATCTCATCAGTGGAGACAATGGCTATGGCCACCGACTAGTATAGTCACTGCTCAGGAGGAAAGCAACGGCAAACTACCTTCTGCAAATTTTGCCAAGAATCCATAACAATCATGAAAGAAAACATAACACAGAAGAGATCTGGTGGCGAGACCCCCAGGCCAGGCAGATCAGATAACACTGGGGAAGAGTGTGATACAGGGGTCAGTACTAGTAATCGTGATGACGGAGTTAATCCTGACTGTGTTACCAAGGAAATCCACTGTGTCAGACTAAGAAACAGAATGCGAATAGGAACGTGGAATGTGAGAAGTCTGTATGAAGGAAAGCTTAAAGTAGTATGTGATGAGATTGAAAGATTAAATATACAGATCTTAGGAATTTGTGAACATCGTTGGAGTGGCAAGGGACATTTTATCAATGAATATGGAAGCTTTTTCGTATATTCTGGTAGAGATGTAAGAGGCCAGAGCGGAGTGGCATTTTGTTTAGATAAAACAACAGCAAAAAGCTATTATGGGATATAATCCAGTTAGTGATAGAATCCTAACTATCAGACTTAAAGGCCGTCCAAAAAACATAACTTTCATGCAGGTATATGCACCAACTTCAACAGCAGAGGAGGGCGAAATTGAAGATTTTTATGCCATACTGCAAGACACATTAAATAAAATTAATCAGAATGATATAATAATAATAATGGGAGATTTTAATGCTTAAGTAGGTACAGGCAGAGCTGAAAATGAGAGACACGTTTTAGGAAAATTTGGATTGGGTAATAGAAATGAAACAGGAGAAAAATTGATTGAATTTTGCATAGAAAATGAATTAACAATAGCTAACACACTTTATAAACAACACCCTAGAAGGCTTTTCACATGGACATCCCCTGACGGTGTTACCAAAAATCAGATAGATTACATTTTAATACAAAGAAGATGGAGATCGAGCATAACATCTGCAAAAACCCTGCGAAGTGCAGATTGCGATACAGATCATCAGTTACTAGAAGCAGATCTGAAATTAAAACTCAAAAAGCTTACCCGAGGACCAAGGCCATTTCGATTTGATCTCACAAAAATACCAGATGCATACAACGTAGAAGTGAAGAACCGTTTTGAGGTCTTGATATCTGTACAAGAGGAAATGACACCTGATGAACTGGCGGTACAAGCTAGGGATATCTTGATAACAGCAGCTAAAGACTTAATACCCACCAGGACTAAGCAACATAAACCATGGATCACACCATACACGTTAGAACTAATAAAACAACGAAGGGAACTGAAAAAGAAAGAAGAAACTAATGACAGTAGGATGAAGTATAAATTTTTAACACGAGAAATAAGAAAGTACACAAGAAAGGATAAAAATCAGTATGTACAAGATTGCTGTATTAAAATAGAGCAGCATCATAAAAATGGAAGAAATTACGAAATGTTCAAGGAAATGAAGTTATTGACAAGAAATTTTCAACCTCAGTTAAATATTATTTGTGACAGGTTGGGAAATACTTTAACAGAATCTAGACAAATTCTAGGAAGATGGCAGGAATACTGCAGCGGAATGTATGGTATGAATGACAGTGAGGATATGAATGATATACATGAACCAGTAACAGTAGAGGCAGAACCTGAACCTTCATTAGATGAAATTTCATGGGCAATAAGGAGCCTGAAAAATGGTAAATCACCTGGATGTGATGAGATACCAGCTGAATTGATTAAAGCGGGAGGAGAAGAAAGCATAAAAATCTATCATGCATTATGTGAAAAGATATGGAAATATGGTATTTGGCCAAAAGACTGGAAGAGAACTATCTTCATTCCAATACCAAAAAAGGGTGACCTGAAATTATGTACAAACTATCGAACTATTGCCATGATCAGTCATGCAAGTAAAATTCTACTAAAAATTATAATGAGAAGACTGCATAAGAAAATGGAAGAAGAGATTAATGTAGCTCAGGCTGGATTTAGACAGGGAAGAGGAACAAGAGATCATATATTCAACATGCGTTTAATAATATAGAAGTGTAGAGAATTTAATGTAAATCTGTTCTTATGTTTTGTGGATTATTCAAAAGCATTTGACTGTGTACAACATCAGAAGCTTTGGGAAATCATGAGGAATATGGGCTTTCCATCACATATAGTGCAGCTCATTAAAATGCTCTATCAAGACCAACAAGCAGCAGTCAGAATAGATGGAGAGACATCAGACTGGTTTGGCATCAAGCAAGGAGTCCGTCAGGGATGTGTGCTGTCACCGTATTTGTTCAATCTGTACGCCGAAAATATAATGAGAAATGTAAGAGATGATATTAACAAGGAACAATATGATGCCCTAAACATCGGTGGTCATGAAATACCAGAAATTCGTTATGCTGATGATACAGTATTACTATCAACATCACAAAATGGTTTAGAAAACTTATTAACCTCACTCCAAAGAAATAGTGAAAATCATAACTTATTTCTTAACATAGCAAAAACAAAGATAATGCATACAAACAAAACTGCCATGGAGAAGGAAATATATGTTAATGAGGAAAGATTGGAAGTGGTGGAAAATTTCGAATATCTTGGGTCACTGGTTACCAACAATGGTGACACAATGAAAGAAATTAAAACGGCGACTATCAATTGCTCTTCAAAGACTAAAACAACTGAATAAATTATGGAATTGTACAGATAGAATTACAAAGGTCAGTTTTTAAGAGCATGCATCTTTCCCATTGCAACATACGCCTGTGAGACCTGGACACTTACTAAACAAGCGGAACAGCGCATAAATGCATTTGAATATAAATGTTACAGACAGGTTCTAAGAATATCTTGGGTAAAGAAAAGAACAAATGCATCCATACTTCAAGAGCTGAATATTGAAGAGGGTTGGCTAGTAAAGACAATAAAACAAAGAAAATTGAAATATTTTGGTCACTTGAAACGTCATGGAAGTCTAGAGAGAACAATAATGGAGGGGTATATGCCTGGGAAGAGAGGAAGAGGAAGGCCAAGGAGAAGATGGGTGCAGGATGTGGCAGATGATCTCCAGATGGGTGTATCAGACGCAGGACATCTTGCTCAGGATAGGAAGGTTTTCCGGAGGGTTGTTATGGCAGCGAGGTTCCGCGAGGGACATACTACTGAATGAATGAATAATTTACTTCCTCTAACTAGTAGACCTAGTTTTTATTTGGCTACCATAATTTACTTTTTCTAGCTTGTAGACCTGTTTTTTTTTTGGTTACTATAATTTAATTCCTCGAGCTAGTAGACCTAGGGTTTAAAAAATTAAAATAGAATCAAATTTCAAATCAAGCACTCATCTAATGTTACACTCAATGAAAAATAATTGACCCAGACAACAGGTCTTTCTTGATAAGTAGACCCCCTATTCAGAAGGTAATCGGCCATCCACCATTTTGGACAGGGTAGAATAGAATAAAGGAATCAGCTGTAAGCCTTTTAGGATGAGTAATGACACAACAGAGTGAGTTTAGGATAAATAATGACACAACAGAGTGAGGAAGATGATGATATTGCACATAACAGGGCAGTTTTACTTCTTTTACAGCAACAAAACAATGATGATTAAGGCGAAATGACTGCAAGAGATGAATGGTGTTGATAATTCTCTTTCTGTGTGTGAGTGCACGTGTGTGCATGCATGAGTGGGTGTGTATTTTAAAAAAAAAACTTCTATGTCATAGGGCATAGAGCATATGATGTTAGACTCATATTTGTATAGACCAATTGGCACCCATTGGTCATGAGGTAGGCCTCAGGCCGACACCTTTACCTCCTAGCACTTCACCTGGTACCCATTTCAGGTTGGTTGGTCTGTGAGTCAAGGTCATTGAAAAAAAACATAAAGTGAGCCTAACTTACTTTACTAAATCGACCCAGCCTAAAATGGGTACCAGGATATATGTCCTGGGGAAGTAAAGACGGCAGGCGTAATACTGACCACATTACCCACCTAGTGCCGATTGGTCTGAAAAAATATGGGTACTCTTCCGATATGCTTGATGCACCTAAAGGCGTGAAAAGGGATCTTTACTTACTTTACTTTTAACTTTAATGCATTTTTTTCAATATTTGGTTGTTGTAGTATGATTTAACATTAAATTATGTTTGTTTTAAAATTGTGCAGACCATCCTAGAATGTCGAGTCTGCAATGAAGTCTTTCGATTTCAAGGAGATAAAGTACCACGCTTGTTAATTTGTGGCCACACCTGCTGCCATCAATGTTTGACAAGATTACAGTTGCATGGGAGGTCACTCCTATGTCCTTTTGACAGACAGCCAACGGAAATTGGTGATTCTGGAGTATGGGGACTGAAGAAAAATTTTGCTTTATTAGAATTGTTGGAAAAACTCCAGTTTCCACCTGTAAATCCATCTCACTCAATACCAGACCATATAGTGGCTCGGGAACAAAGCGTAAGTTGTATAAAGTATGCTTTTCATTTGTAATTAGTTATAAAATTGTGTGCGTGATCTGTTTATTTGATATGCACAATGTTGGTTCCTCTGTACTTTTTTCCATGATTTAACTTCACTAGGGGTCTCCGTGGCGAAGTGGTCAAGCTGTTTGTCTCGCGCTGTGAAGGTCCTGGGTTTACTTCATGGCTGTGCCGTTCAGTTCACATGTGTAATTTTTACGGAGATCCCTGGGGATTGTCACCAGAGCTGCAGAGTTTATGCTCTGTGTGATGCTCTTGGCAGGCCGCTTGCCGTTCTGCGGAGAGAGAACAAGCCATATGGGATTAAACCCGGTGCAATGAAGTCGATTCTCTTGACTTTAATTTTTTAACTCCACTAGCCGTTGCGTTTAAAAAAAAAAAACAAAGCAAATGTAGGACAATGGAAGAATGAAGTTATATACAAGAAGCATTCAGAAAGTAGTGGCCCACATTTGTCTTCTCCAGTGACAGTATAAAGTCCTTTACAGGATGCAAGGGTGCTTCATGACCTGTCTACACCTCTTCATGATGGGGATCCTTGCCGGAGCTACGGAGTTCGTGCTGTTTGTGGCACTTCCAGCAGGCAACTAGCCATTCTGCAGAGAGAGACCGTAGACAGAAGCCGTTTGGGATTAAACCCAGTGCAGTAACGTCGATCTTCTCGATGAAGTCAATCCTCTAGACTTTAAACTTCAGGGGGTTGCATAGTCTCAAGGCATGGTGTCTGCCTCGAGTGCTAGAGTTTCCGGGTTCAGGCCACAGTGAAGGCTGGGATTTTTTTATGTGGACTTCTAGTAATTTACTCCTGGTCTCTGGGTAGTGAGACCGCACGCCCATGTGTATTGTTGCGAACGTAAAAAAAAATCCAAAGTAGTTCAGGAGCCTCACCGGTGCAACAGAGTTCGTGCACTGTGCTGAGATTATTCAGACTCAGGCTTGAGTTAAAAGAAGAACAGAGCACTTATGGGTTACACCCGTGTGTCATGATGTTCATCCGTAGAATAAACAAACAGACTTTAAACTTTATGATCATTATAGAAACAGATTCCATACCTGGTATCTGGCCAACATAGATAGGACTGGCGTTTCCTTTGAAGTTGGGTGCAAGGAACCAACAGTCTGCATAAAGATAAGTCAGTCTATAGAACAGATGTGCATGCATCAAGACCAAATTCCAAAAGTGGATGAACAAACAGGACTTTCCACTGGAGTTTACAGCAGATGAACATGAAGAAGATGTCTTTTACATTTCTTAATTGTGTGTGTGTTTTTGAATAGTATCCATCCATTCTGTGACCTTATGTCAGCACAGAACAAGGCCATGGACTCCTTGACTCTAGCAGGTTTTACTCTTTCGCTTTACGCCTGCTGATGGATGTAATTACCTAAGTCCCTTCCCCAGCTAATAGTGAGGGTACTGCTGGGGCGACCATTTATTAACCCTCGCATAATGCTTCAGGTCAAAATGGACGCTAGGCACGGCCAACCTTTTTTTTTTTTAGCCGTGGCAAATGTTTTTTTTTTTTTACTTCTGCCAGGCGGTGGCCGTCGCATTTTTGCTCCATTTGTAGACTGGAAGCATATAGTTTCGTCGCCCAGATTCTGAGTTGGGTGCATGGTGTGACACTGTGAGCTACGTGTGTTTTTTGTTGGCACAGGAGCGGAGCAACTATGGGGTGACCCGTTTGCTATGAAGCTGAAACTAGGATTACCAGATTTACCCTTTCGTATTTCCATTTCTTCACAGTTTGAATAATATCTTTTGGTCCATCTCTCCATTTTCTAGAGCTTTAACTCTCAACCCATTGACGTGTCCATCAGAGGCTCAACTACCATAGTACACCAGCGTTTACAAGTTTTCAGCACTTTCTTTTTCAGCAACTGGCACATAGCCCACACATTCCATTTTAACGAATTAGTGCAGTTGTTATATGTATAAAAATTCAGTGACATTTTGATTTGTTCACTTTCACCAACTGTAAACTGTGACAGAAAATTATGGTTGTTCGTCCACTTCTGGACATTAGTTTTGTTCCAAACTTGAGTTTTGCGTGCACATCTATTTTACAGATCTGGATTATTTGTATGCAGACTATTGGTTTCTCACTCTCAGGAAGATGCACTATGACTTTGAAATAGCCCCTAATTAGTCTACCCCCCCCCACCCCGTCCCTCTGCAATAGGGCCCCAGAACCCACATGTGGAGTTTATACAACATGAGCATATATCAGAAATATAAACTACAGAATTTAATGTTTCTTTTTTTTCTCTGTGGGTTCCATGAGGTCTCATGAGTTAACCCACTGCCCTCTAACAAGGATATCGTACAAGACAATTAGGAGTTTGCTGAAATAGCTTTATCTGCCTCTATCTCTCTCCTCAGCCTGGCAGGCTGATTCACCATGCTTGAAGACTAAAGAGGATTAGCATGCAACTGGCTACTTTATACTGTAGAATTCTGCAGCTGCAATCATGAACAAGTCTACAAAGGACTTGGCTTGTGGTGGTTGAGGGTCTGTGATCTCTTGGGAGGTTAAAGGCAGAGTTTACCCCTTTAGCTCCGTAAGAACCTTAACGAATAGTTTAAAAGAATTTTTCCATTCACTCAATGTTTAAATCTGGAAAAAGTATATTTCTATATGAAGAGAAGTAATCATTATCACTAAATACAAACTGAGCAAAAATTTAACTGGTTTCCTTTTCTCTGACAATTTAAAGTGGGTTTTAGTAACTTTTGCCACAGAGCAGTTTTACATCACAGTAAATCCACATTAAAAAAAATAATTTTTGTGTCACTTCAAATAATATAAAAAAATTGTTTATGGTGGGGGAGGTAGGGAAATAATGGGTTAATTATAATCATATTGACCATGTCTACACACTGTGGTGCATTTGTAGCCAGTACAAGCACTGTCATACCAGGCATATTAGGCATTTTCCAAAGAAATGTTAACCAAAACCTGTAAAAGCTGGAGAAGTAGCTTTCTCAGGGTCAGATGGTTCAGAAGAACAAGGATGATCATTTGCAATTTTAACGAAATGTATCTGTAATGAAGTACAAAAATAAATCCTTTTCACTGAAATACATTTACTTAGTCGATCCTCTGCTAATGGGGTGTAGAGGTTTGCCAGAAAGTTCATCAGACTGCTCGTCTGCAGTTTTCTTTTTTTGGTTTTGCTCCATTGAAGTCTTCTGGCAAATGTCATCTTCCCAGTGAACCCTGTGTCATCCTGGAGGTCTGGCTCAGTAGTTCTTAGCCTCTCATGTCTGTCGTGGTAGCTGATCCTCTCCTATTCTCATTCTTGTCCAGACCATCATAACTGTGACTGATCCACTCGAGTTTGTAAGGTCTGGATTTCAAGATCATGAATTCATTGAAATACACTAATCCCAATAGTAACACTCCAGATCTCACCACTGGAAATTTAAAAAATTTGATGGTCAGATTACAGTGTAACTAGAGTCATTGTTATTTGTGTATGTAAATGGAAAGGATTTTTTTTAACAATGCTTTGTAGTAAGTTAATGTAACTCTAGTAATACACCTGACAAATACTGTAAACTGTGCCAGGCAATACATTGTAAATTTGAAACTTCCATGATAATCATGTGGTTAGTCTAGAATGTATTCAACTCTAGCTTTGTTTGTCTTCCCCAGCTGTCAATCTCCTGTGATGAAAATGAGCTTCACATAGCTGTTATTTTCTGTATTGTGTGCAGCACACATTTATGTGTAGACTGCTCCGAAAGCACACACTCTACACGGACGTTAGCCCGGCACAAACGTGTCCCCATTTCTGAGAAACCTAGAGAAAATCCCAAATGTGTTTACCACCCCATGCATCTGGTGGAATTTGCTTGTCTGGAGGATGAGTGCAGGTCATCCCCTCTCATGTGCTATATATGCAAGGATTATGGACGTCACATGAAACACAAGGTATCATTACCTGTTTTGAGTTATTACCTGTTTTGGGTTATTACCTGTTTTGGGTTATTACCTGTTTTGGGTTATTACCTGTTTTTGGTTATTACCTGTTTTGGATTATGACATGTTTCGGGTTATGTTTAAACATTAGTATAGAATAGTAACATCGTAATTTTTTATGTTGACTACATGTTACATGATATGAGGAACACAAAGAATAGTCACATTGCAGTATATAATGTTGTTTATATGTTACTAGAGATAAGGGATAGTAAACATTATAATCTGTCATTTTGTTAATGTATTATCAGGCTTAAGGAAAGCATAGTAACATTATAATGTATCATTTTGTTCATGTATTATCTGGCTTAAGGCAAGCATAGTAACATTATAATCTGTCATTTTGCTCATACATTACAGGGTATGAAGGAAGCATAGTAACATTGTAATCTGTCATTGTTACTCTAGTATTACAGGGTATAAAGGAAGCATAGTAACATTGTAATATATCATCATCACCCCTCTCCCTTCCCCATATTTTGGGGGTTCATGAGGGAAGCGGAAAATTAATGCACTATAATTACTGTGAAAATTATAACATTTGTGGGTGTTGTGACAACTGGAAAGATTTATAGACAGAGAAACAGAGGAAAATAACAGAAAATACTTAATGCTCTTTGTCATGCATGGAGAGGTGTCAGCACATGGACTTCTACATATTATTGGAAATAGCAAGATGTGGAGGAGTATGATCACTCATGCCAGATGGTAAAACACTTATTGATGATGATGATGCAATAAGAGGCAACAAAGAATGTGTGATATAAGACTAGCCTATCTCATCTCATAGAAAACATCAGCAACAACATCCAACCAATCATGAACATGTCGTCTACCTCCCCATGTGGGTTCTGCCAGGCCCTATTTCTGCGGAGGACAATGAATAGACCCACTTTCCCCCCTCTTCCCCCCTCCACAAGTATGTCTTAAAAGGCTACTAGTTAGGGGTGTTTCCTTTGAAATCAGAGTGCATCTTCCTGGATGCAAAAAAGGAGGGGGGGGGGGGAATTTTGAATTCACATAAGCCAGATTTTAAAAACAGATGTGTATGCAAAACTTTAGTTCTGGACAAGACTAAAGTCCAGAAGTGTGCAAACAACCAGAACTTTCTGCTATTGTTTACAGTCAGTAAATGCTAAGACGAATAAAAAGAAGAACATGCCTACGAAGATCTTGGTATGAGGTAGTTGAGCGGATCTATTCCATTGGGAGGTGAAAGGCAGAAACAGCAGCCACTGATAATATTCATAATTGTTGCGTACTTGAACATTTATTTACAAATTAAATATCAGAACAAGCAAATTGTACCAGGCAAACCAACCAACAAACAAACAAAAGCATACTAAATAAAAGCTTATTTAAAAAAAAGCTAACATGATTATGGCTGCAATGGGAATAAAAGTGAACATATACATTATACATCTCTTTCTCTACAGTTGTTTTGACTCTAAAGTTATATTCAAGTATTGAATCCAGGTAATTTATTCCTACTCCTGATAAACAGCATTCATTGTTAGAGTCAGAAGCGGAGAATGTCCGTACATCCATTAAAAGTGCAGTCCAGCACATAAGATCCTTCGCTGAGGAAGTGGCAGATTCTGCGAGAAAACTGGGAGGAGTTATACAGCAGATTGAAGGAGGTGTGCATATGGGGCAGAATAGTGACGGGGAAACTACTACACAGCAGGTATTCATGTCTTACATGTTTGTGTTCATCATCATCAAGTGTCTTGCTGACTAGTCCTCCAGATCTGTCTTGCAGTCTCTGCCAGCATGTATCAGTTTATGTTTTGATACTTGTCCATGCCATGGCAAAAGGTTGTCATCTATCTGTTATTTTTTTCTTTACCTTCTGTCTTTTTTTAAATTTTAAAATCAGGATGTTAAAAGCCACAAGTCTCTGTTTCTGAGTCATTGTGACTGTATGGGGATATGGTCATAAGTGGCTCTTTCTTACGTCTTTTTAAATCTTTAGCTTGTCTTCCATTTGCTTCTTCAAGTGTATTTATATCCTAATGGCCTGTTGAAGAGATACTTTCCATTCAGTATGATCTACAGCCATTTTATGTGCCCACTGAATTAAATAATATCTACTGTGAAACATCAGTGTATAAGTTTCAAGAGTCCAGTAGTAGTGGTAGTGCAGATGACTACTGGGGAAGCCCGGTTTCTTTAGTATTCTGTGACTAAAGATCAGAATATGTGACATGTATTTGGGATTCAATGGCAAGAGTCATAGCGATTTGTTCCTCGGACAAGTAAAAACAACCCCACTATGCTATTATGATTCATTTTTTATGTGGATGTGTGTTGTAATTAATTCATTAAAATTTGGAAAAATTTATATGGTATCAGCACACTTTTTCAATTCTGTTTATAGTTATAAAGCACCAACTTAACCTTCCTGTTTTTAGCTGTAAAATGATAAGTGTTTCTTTCTACTATCCAGGTCTTAGGTTCAGCAGAACAAGCAAGAGTTAAAATAAAAGCATACTTCAATGAGCTTCGAGAGAACTTGAATCGTCAGGAGATGGCAGCACTAGCAGCCGTGGACACACATATCAGAGAGAAGCTCTGCTCGTTGAGACAACAGCAAGAGGATATGGCAGTCCTGATGGCCCAGATCAACTCAGTGTGTCACCAGTGTGAGGCTACTCTACAGCAGGTCATATTTGTCATAATTTAAAAATACAGTGAAACCTTAGGATACATACCTAATCCGTTCCATGACCAATCCTATGGTGAATAACCCATCTGCTGAATTTATTTTTTCCATCAAAATAATGTAAATAATTTTTATTTGTTCCAGCTTTCCAAAAATCCATATCAGAATGCTGTTTTTTGCTTTGTTAACTGTCAAAATGTGTGGCACAGCTTTTTTGTTTTTGCCTGCAGCAGAAACAGGATTACATCTGAATATGATTGCTACAGTCTGTAATCATCAGTTACATTGTCAACTGGCTCAAGTCCTCTTTCAGCAATCTTAATGTGACCTAGTCCATTTAAAAGTTATCAAGATGCTGTCGGGTACCATCTAGAGTTCTCATCTCTCTAGCTGGGGTCCTGCATTTCACCTCTTACAATCAGCAGATTGGCTAGCCTGGCCTCAGATCCTAATAAAACTCATGTCTAGGTTTACTTGTATCCTGTTGTTCCACTGAATAATTAAATATAAAAATAATTATCTTCTTAAGCTTTTCTAGCCCTTGAAGTTCAGATATCACCTGCCTCTATTCATCTCTGTGATTGACCAAATATAAAAAAATATATATGTGTATAATTTTAGCATTTAATAAAGAAACAAAGTTTAAGTAACCCTGCTTACATTGTGTGACT
Organism: Candidula unifasciata; assembly: GCA_905116865.2. Lineage (NCBI taxonomy): Eukaryota > Metazoa > Mollusca > Gastropoda > Stylommatophora > Geomitridae > Candidula > Candidula unifasciata. The sequence goes on from CAJHNH020002922.1 coordinate 19,339, forward strand.
CTGAACCTGCGTCACAAAATTGCAGTAGACAGTTCTGTGCTCTGCTTTTTAAAAATGAGAAAATTACGCAAAAGCCACGTGAAACATTGCAAATGAAAGGACTTTCCGTTGTTAGTTCTAATTTTTCAAAAACTTGTTCATAAAAGTTTGTTTTCCCCTCAAACGGAACAAAATTCAGAGTGTTTCTATGATACGCCAGTATACTGGCGACTTGTCTGATAAGGATAAAAAAGCATGTGTATGGGGTGACTCATGCATGACCCCTATCACTGAGGATTACAAAAAATTTTAAGATCAAATTGGCTTTAAAAAGTTTTTTTTGCTCAAATTGTCCAGTGCTGTTTTGTTAATATCTTCATATCCTAACCTCCTAAATAGATTGCACAGGTGCAAACTCTGCAGATATTATTAATTTTGTGCCCGATTAATAGGTGGCTATAGACAAGACAGAAAAGAGACATTTATAGGAAACTGGACCTAAACGGAAGTGTTGGTTTTGCAAATCCTTGGGTCAGAAAGGTTAAGATAGGAGTCAAGGTAAAAAGTAAATAAATAAGTAAAGGACCCTTTCCACATCTTCAGGTTTTTTGGGCATACACAGCTAGACCTATATTTGATAGACAGTCAGCACTTTGTAGGTGATGTGGTGAGCATCATGCCTGCCAGCCACCTTTACTTCCCAGCACTTTAGCTGGTACCTATTTAAGGCTGGGTCGACCTGGGAGCCAAGGTCATTTTTTGAACAAAGCCTGGCTCCGTCAGCACCCAAACCCATTATCCACAGTAAAGCATCTAGCCGCTACACTACGTTGGTCCCCCGGCTCTAGATAAATACCAGTAAAATGAAAGTAAAGAGAAGTAATCATAAAACAGAAAGTACAGTTATATTAAACAATGAAGCAGTAGACGTTGAAGAAATTAGAAGTAAAGTTACTCTAGATGGCGAGTCTTAAAAGGATATAACATCTAGAAATTAAGCAAACCAAGCATTTGCCATTCTTAACAAGATATGGTGTCACAGGGACTTAGAAGACAAAACTCATATTATATGAGAATAATGTTTTAGGAATACCAATATTCAACAAGTTGGTGTTGGGAAATGACAAGAAACATTACATATAAACTATACAATTTAAAAATTTGTATGAGGAAATCCTGCAAAAATTTTGGCAAAACAAGATCACAGATGAAGAACTGAGAAAGGAAACAAAATATTTATTTATCACTGGCAAACTTTATTAAAGGAGAAAATTATAGATGGCTTAGAAATGTTTGCAGAATGCAAACCACTTATTGCTGTCTGTAAATGCTTTAGCTGAGTGAAGAAGGGTTGTGAAATAAATTACTTCACAGGGGCATCCCACATCCTAAATACGGAATCTATGTTTGATTATATGTATTTGCCATTCATCCTTTTGTGTTTTTAATCTAGTATTCAAAGTTGGGTATATTTCTTTACAAAGTAACATGCTTTACAGATAAAATACAAATGCTGTATTGAAGATGGGTGATTGTCAGGGCTGAATGTAAGATGGGCCTACAGGCCCAGTTTGGGACCCTTTAACAGTATAGTTGGTTGGTTGTTCTCAGGATGACCCCAAGATCATGCTGGCCAAGCCTGAAGTCAGTCACCTCCTGGACACCCTTCAGAAACAGCAGCAGCAGTTCATGGACTTGGCAGACCAGATAGCCCTGGAACCAACAATACCAATCACTTTCACTAAGGTTGGTATTGACAGTTAAAGCCATTTCCCCCTGCTTTCAAAGTTATGGGCTTGGGCAACCTGAGATTGTCACTGGAGCTTTGAAGTTTCATGCCTTGTGCAACCCATGCACTGGGTAAACCGCCCCTGCATGATCACATAGGATAAAACCCAGTGCTGTGAAGTTGATCCTGTTGCCTTTAACAATCAAGTAGCCCTGTTTGTTGTGATATCAAGAACTAAAGTTATTCTGATATCGTGTTGATAACAGGTGATAATAAAAGCCAAACGGGGCTCGGTTGCGATGAGAGCGATGGCTGCAGCAAACTGTGAACAGCGTCATTTATGTCTTTTATATCAGGGTCTGGTCCTTTCAGTTCTTGAGTATCTGAAAGCAGTCCTGATGCTCAGACATAAGCAGTTGGAGAGGGATGGAAAGGATACAGAATGAAGCTGTGTGTATTATACTTGGGTAAACAAAAGAGATACAGCAGGTAGGGCGATGCACTACCTTCTCAATCTTCCAACCATGGAGGAAAGAATAAAAATTTACCGAGCATGAGCCTACATCGGAATCAATGCAGACACACAACACCCACTTAAGTTGTGTATCAATAACAGAACATTGAAGAACTAAGCCCCAGAATTTCTTGGCTGTTGTGGTTTTTCTAGGACAATTTTAGGTTCAGTAGTTTGCCATTGATTACTGAACAGTCAACCCTTGATACGACTGTCAAAACCAATGCAAGATGGTCTGCTACCAAATCACCTGCAGCTAGTATCCACCTTAGCATTATGAAGCGTGTTCGCAACACCTTAGACACAGACACCAACCAACACCTGCTGCACAATGAAATAAAAAATAAAAAGGGCAGCAGGTTAAAGACAGGAAAATCTTGGATGGGCCAAGCAGGGGACATTATTGAGCAGGTGTGCTCTCTTGGGGACATAGAACCTGATGAGGAATGAGTACAAATGCCAGCAGAGTGCTGTACGGCCTTTTCTGTTTGCATTGAACCAGACAGAAAATGTAAAAATAAAGGTCCTTTTTCCTCACCTTTAGGCGTCTTGGGAATATAGGGCTTGACCTATATTTGGATAGACCAATCGGCACTTGGTGAGTGATATTGTCAGCATCACTCCAGCCACCTTTACTTCCCAGAACTGCACCTGGTAGCCACTCAAGGCTGGGTCAACCTGGGAGTCAAGGTCATCTTTGAAAAAAAACTTCGGTTCCGTTAGGACGCGAACCCACGACCTTTCGATCCGCAGGTGGGCGTCTAGCTGCTAACACCCTGCCGACTCCAGACAGAAAATTGAGCATGTTTTCAATCGTAACTTTAATTTTGGGAATACAAAATAATCACAGGGAGACAACTCTGGGGAATAGGATGGAAGGATGAGAACACACACTTGTTTTTTGGGGAAAAATTCTTGTTTTCATAATGTCTCTTAAGTACTCAACCCGCTGATGTTTTTAGTCATAAGACAAGACTGTGGTACAAACCAGCAAGCAACTTTTTTCTTGCCAAAATCTTTCACTAGAATGTATGAATGGTCTCTCTATTAACACCAGATTCATCTGCCATCATCCTCACAGTAAAACGATGATCTTCTTTTATCCATTCTCTAACTTTAGCAGTATGTTTATCATTTCGAACATAAATTTGGCGTCCAGGTATAGGTGCATAAGTAATAATTTTCACACCACTTTCCAATCGTGAATACCACCTGAAAATGTGTGCATGAGATAAACAATTATCCCCATAAACTTGCTGAATCAATTCAACTGTTTCAGTGGTGCTTTTTCTGAGTTTTAAAAAGAATTTAAAGTTAGCCTTTTGCTCTGTGCTGATTACGTAACAATGCACCTCTGACTAGGTCAACAAAATGGTGGCTTGTTTGTTGTCTGCTTATCGAGGGGCTATGAAAATTTGCCAGATTATAGATTAATGTTGCCTCTTTAGATTCCATGCTTTGCTTAATAGATGGCATTTTTGTCTTGGCCATAATAAAATCAGTATCATTACTTAATTGTTGGACCTTGTACATCAATCAGTAAAGGGTTGATTTAAAGTTTGTACCTATGTACTTCTTCTTCCTCTTCATTGATCATCCTTGTCATATTTTGTGTTGTGTGAATTTAGCAAACATCTTAGCAAAATTTTAAAGAGTTTATATACATCAAGTAAAAGTTGCAGATGACAAAAGCAGGAACATCAATATCTTTTAAAGTGAATTCAGAATACATTGGGATATGTGTTATTTCCCTAACTGTTTGTAACTTACATTTACAATGTATACAGCGCAGCAGAGAGCTAAGAAGAGGGTGATAATTTTGAATTGTTATTTGCAGATAATAATAAAGGAAACAGAAGAAAGTCTTCAACAATAAAATTAAATAACAGAGATAAAACAAACAAGTGAATTTAAATATCTCAGATTGGCAATTTTCCCCTCAGAAAAGAAGGAAGAAATATACTAAACACAGAGCAAGGAGAAGACCATGAGCAAACGATGGCATCCAAAATAACCTTAAAGAAATGAAGATCAGCCTATGCAATACATTAAAAAGAGAATACAAAAGATCTTTATAAGCTCCCTCCAACATTTGATGAGATAACTGGAGGAAGAAGAAATTCATTTAATTTTATTGTCATCAGTACTGCAGTCTTCTAGATTCAGCTCCAGCTTTCCTGGTATATATTTATTTCATGTTAATCAAATAATTTCAAACATTTTTTGGTCACTTCAGATAATGAATTCTACTTTGTCTTCAGGATAATCGTGTCCACATTGGTCCAAAAATTGAGATGCGAGTCGTCACTCTAGGACTTGATGGAGCCGGCAAAACCAGTATTCTCTTTAAACTGAAGCAGAATGAGTTTATTCCAACAATTCCAACTATTGGTAGGATAACTCAGTCTGTATTATTTTGTTTTCTGTCAGTTATTTGTCCTGGACAGCGATGTCACTTCTGTATTGTGATCATGTCACTGATTTTTATGAGCAGACAAGTTTTTATGATAAATTTGAGCATTTTCTTGGGTTTATGTTCAGTGCCATACAGCTTAGAATATGGTAATGACTCTATGGGCTATAGAAAAGACAGTCTTGCAGGACATGTTCTTGCAGTTAGGCTTATATTGCTGCCACGTCATGAGAAAATTAAGTTTTTCACTACTAAAAACAGTAAACATGCCTATCCTCCATTTTAACCAGAAGCAACTTTGCTTGTGTGGTAGCAAGGTAGGGGTATCCTCCATCATGGAAGTAAGACACTTCCTTCCCTCCACCAGCCTATGGGGCGGCACCCTTGGGCAAGGTGATGTGCCTTTTAAAGCCCTCATCAGGGAAACATGTAACAAGTGGTGGACTGAGCTTGAGAGTAGCCAGATGGTTGATCCAAGAGATGTTATAGGTAAATGTGTTTTGTACTACATCCTGCAGGCTTCAATGTTGAAACAGTGGAATACAAGAATTTCAAGTTTACCATCTGGGATGTTGGTGGCCAGCACAAAATTCGTCCCCTATGGAGACATTACTATTTTAATACCCAAGGTATTTATGCCTTCTGAAAATCTTGTATGGCTTTTGTTTGTAATTGTATACCTATCAGTGAAATCTTGTAGGTAATTTGGACATCACCAGTTCAGTGCCAGTTCTGTTAAAATATGGTTTAAGCACCATCTATCCAGTAAGCTTTAAAACGTAGAAAACAGCTACTGACTTTTGTATGTAATACTGTACATTCAGGAAGTTGTGATGGTATCACAGCTAGATGCTTGCCTGCCGGTCTGAAAGTCTTGGGTTTGAATCTAAATTGAAACTTTGTTTTTAAACATGAGCTTGGCTTCCTGGTCGACTCAACCTAAAATGGGTATCAGATAAAACCCTTGGAAGTAAAGATAACTCTGGCATGGAGTTGACCAAATGGTCCATCGAGTACCATTGCATGGTGTTGGCCACATGGTCTATCTTGTACCATGGCATGGTCCATCTAGTACCATGGTATGGTGTTGACCACATCGCCCATCTTGTACCATGGCATGGTGTTGATCACATCACCCATCTAGTACCATGGCATGGTGTTGATCACATCACCCATCTAGTACCATAGCATGGTGTTGACCACATCACCCATCTAGTACCATGGCATGGTGTTGATCACATCACCCATCTAGTACCATGGCATGGTGTTGACCACATTACCCATCTAGTACCATGGCATGGTGTTGATCACATCTCCCATCTAGTAACATGGCATGGTGTTGACCACATTACCCATCTAGTACCATGGCATGGTGTTGATCACATCACCCATCTAGTACCATGGCATGGTGTTGATCACATCTCCCATCTAGTACCATGGCATGGTGTTGATCACATCACCCATCTAGTACCATGGCATGGTGTTGATCACATCTCCCATCTAGTACCATGGCATGGTGTTGATCACATCTCCCATCTAGTACCATGGCATGGTGTTGACCACATCACCCATCTAGTACCATGGCATGGTGTTGATCACATCTCCCATCTAGTAACATGGCATGGTGTTGACCACATTACCCATCTAGTACCATGGCATGGTATTGATCACATCACCCATCTAGTACCATGGCATGGTGTTGACCACATGGTCCATCTAGTACCATGGCATGGTGTTGACCACATGGTCCATCTAGTACCATGGCATGGTGTTGACCACATGGTCCATCTAGTACCATGGCATGGTGTTGATCACATCACCCTAGTACCATGGCATGGTGTTGATCACATCACCCATCTAGTACCATGGCATGGTGTTGATCACATCACCCATCTAGTACCATGGCATGGTGTTGATCACATCACCCATCTAGTACCATGGCATGGTGTTGACCACATTGTCCATAAAGTACCATGGTATGGTGTTGACCACATGGTCCATCGAGTACCATGGCATGGTGTTGACCACATTACCAGTTGAGTACCAGTTGGGCTGCAAACATATAAGTCTAGTATCGTATAACCAACATGTCACTGATATTAAGAGCGTAACAGAAGAAGAGGGCAGTACATTCATACGTTATGCATGTTTGTACTCCAAGTGTGATAGAAGTACCGAACACATAATATGAAATAATTACATAATTTGAAAAAAGGTAAAGGTAACGTCGGGAGATGTGAACCGGCATCATTGCACACGGTTATAAACCATAAGTGCTCTGCCACCAGTACGGACAGCTGAAAAGAAAATGTCCGCCTGTGTCGCCGTCCGCATACAACTCCGTAGCTACAGTGATGTTCCTCCATTTACCCCAGAGTGTAAACTCTGGTACCCATTTCCTAAAGGCTGTGTGAAACCCCAGGAACTGCCTGGTTTCGAACACAGGCCGTGGGCTGCAGCGAGTGGCAGCTGGATTTGAAAGCCAGTCTCCTATCGACTGCGCTAACACTGCCCTCAAGGAAAGTAGACTGAAAGCAAGAGGTTGCTCTAGGAGAAGATGGACTGAAGACATCAAAGAATTTGAAAAAACATGTGTAAGAATGTGTGAACATAGAATAAGGAGTGGATCTGGCAAGGAGAGATGAATGAGAGGAAGAGAGTGGCGTGTGTAATTGTATGATCACTGTGCTGTGGGAACTATAGCATCTACACCTTAAGACATTTGCTGCGAGAGGAACAGCTTGAGATCCATAGCCTAAAGGGTAGCAGTGGCTGTTGTCCTTCCATGTTGAAGTAGAAGGTCTTTAATGTCTTCAGTCCATTTCTCCTAGGGCAACCTCTTGCTTTCGGTCTACTCTCCTTATTATAGAACAGAAACTAATTGTCTGCAAATAGAAGCTAGCTTATTGTGTCTGGATCGAATTTTACTTCTGGAAAGTAAGGTTCCTCATTTTCTAGGTCAACTGCTTTATAGGTAGCTTCTTTAAATATTCTGTCTATATATTAAATGAGAGAGGGAAGAGTACATATCACTGCCTCACCTCCGTATTTGTTTGTAAACATATCATACATGCCTTCTTGTGTTCTCACTGTGCTTTGGGAAGTGTTGTACATGGCCATGATGTTGTCTGGGAGATGCCTAGGTGTAGTGGCTAGATGCTCGCCTGTGAATCTGAAGATTGTGGGTTCGTGTCCTGAAGGAGCTGGACCTTTTTCATAAATGACCTTGGCTTCCATGTCGACCCAGCCTTGAGTGGGTAAAAGGTGCAATATGGGGAAGTAAAGGCGGCCAGCGTGATGCCGACCACATCACCCTCAAAGTGCCGATTTGTCTATAAAATATGGGTCTAGCCCTATATGCCCCATACTCCTAACGGCATGGAAAAGGGTCCTTTTATGATGTTACCTAAGTACTTGCTTTTGTATCCCATCATCTTCAAGAATGGCCCATAATTTGTTTCTGTCTACTCTATCTAAAACTTTAAGGACTGAAACATTTATTAACTGAAATGATACCTTTTTGGAGGTAAATTTGCCTGGAAAAACTACAACAGCCAAACAATGTTGGGGTTGGTTCTGCAACATCCTGTTAAGGACACACAGCTAACTAATGGAGTTATCTTTATTAGTTTGTTTCTGTCAAGACATCATTACAGAAATAAAAATCAACAAATGATGTTTACTTGGTAAATACAATTTAATGATGTCTTCCACTTGCAGCTGTGATATATGTTGTTGACAACAAGCAATAGATAGTATTTAGTTGGTGAATACAGTTTGATGATGTCTTCCACTTGCAGCTGTGATATATGTTGTTGACAACAAGCAATAGATAGTGTTTAGTTGGTAAATTCAATTTGATGACTTCCACTTGCAGCTGTGATATATGTTGTTGACAGCAACAATCGATAGTTTACTTGGTGAATACAATTTGATGATGTCTTCCATGTGCAGCTGTGATATATGTTGTTGACAGCAGCAATAGATAGTGTTTAGTTGGTGAATTCAATTTGATGTCTTCCACTTGTAGCTGTGATATATGTTGTTGACAACAAGCAATAGATAGTTTACTTGGTGAATACAATTTGATGATGTCTTCCACTTGCAGCTGTGATATATGTTGTTGACAACAAGCAATAGATAGTGTTTACTTGGTGAATTCAATTTGATGTCTTCCACTTGCAGCTGTGATATATGTTGTTGACAACAAGCAATAGATAGTGTTTAGTTGGTGAATACAGTTTGATGATGTCTTCCACTTTCAGCTGTGATATATGTTGTTGACAACAAGCAATAGATAGTTTACTTGGTGAATACAATTTGATGATGTCTTCAACGTTCAGCTGTGATATATGTTGTTGACAGCAGCAATAGATAGTGTTTAGTTGGTGAATTCAATTTGATGTCTTCCACTTGTAGCTGTGATATATGTTGTTGACAACAAACAATAGATAGTTTACTTGGTGAATACAATTTGATGATGTCTTCCACTTGCAGCTGTGATATAGGTTGTTGACAACAAGCAATAGATAGTGTTTACTTGGTGAATTCAATTTGATGTCTTCCACTTGCAGCTGTGATATATGTTGTTGACAACAAGCAATAGATAGTGTTTAGTTGGTGAATACAGTTTGATGATGTCTTCCACTTGCAGCTGTGATATATGTTGTTGACAACAAGCAATAGATAGTTTACTTGGTGAATACAATTTGATGATGTCTTCCACTTGCAGCTGTGATATATGTTGTTGACAACAAGCAATAGATAGTGTTTAGTTGGTAAATTCAATTTGATGTCTTCCACTTGCAGCTGTGATATATGTTGTTGACAGCAGCAATCGATAGTTTACTTGGTGAATACAATTTGATGATGTCTTCCACGTGCAGCTGTGATATATGTTGTTGACAGCAGCAATAGATAGTGTGTAGTTGGTGAATTCAATTTGATGTCTTCCACTTGAGCTGTGATATATGTTTGACAACAAGCAATAGATGTTTACTTGGTGAATAGCAATTTGATGATGTCTTCCACTTGCAGCTTGTTGTTGACAACAAGCAATAGATAGTGTTTACTTGGTGAATACAATTTGATGTCTTCCACTTTTGATGATGTGTTGACAACAAGCAATTGCAGTGCTTACTTGGTGAATACAGTTTGATGATGTCTTCCACTTGCAGCTGTGATATATTGTTGACAACAAGTTGATGAATACAGTTTGATGATGTCTTCCACTTGCAGCTGTGATATATTGTTGACAACAAGCAATAGATAGTGTTTACTTGATGAATACAGTTTGATGATGTCTTCCACTTGCAGCTGTGATATATGTTGTTGAAGACAAGCAATAGATAGTGTTTACTTGGTGAATACAATTTGATGATGTCTTCCACTTGCAGCTGTGATATATGTTGTTGACAACAAGCAATAGATAGTGTTTAGTTGGTGAATACAGTTTGATGATGTCTTCCACTTGCAGCTGTGATATATGTTGTTGACAACAAGCAATAGATAGTTTACTTGGTGAATACAATTTGATGATGTCTTCCACTTGCAGCTGTGATATATGTTTTGCAATAGATAGTGTTTAGTTGGTAAATTCAATTTGATGTCTTCCACTTGCAGCTGTGATATATGTTGTTGACAGCAGCAATCGATAGTTTACTTGGTGAATACAATTTGATGATGTCTTCCACGTGCAGCTGTGATATATGTTGTTGACAGCAGCAATAGATAGTGTTTAGTTGGTGAATTCAATTTGATGTCTTCCACTTGTAGCTGTGATATATGTTGTTGACAACAAGCAATAGATAGTTTACTTGGTGAATACAATTTGATGATGTCTTCCACTTGTAGCTGTGATATATGTTGTTGACAACAAGCAATAGATAGTGTTTACTTGGTGAATACAATTTGATGTCTTCCACTTGCAGCTGTGATATATGTTGTTGACAACAAGCAATAGATAGTGTTTACTTGGTGAATACAGTTTGATGATGTCTTCCACTTGCAGCTGTGATATATTGTTGACAACAAGCAATAGATAGTGTTTACTTGATGAATACAGTTTGATGATGTCTTCCACTTGCAGCTGTGATATATTGTTGACAACAAGCAATAGATAGTGTTTACTTGATGAATACAATTTGATGATGTCTTCCACTTGCAGCTGTGATATATGTTGTTGACAGCAGCAATAGATAGTGTTTACTTGGTGAATACAATTTGATGATGTCTTCCACTTGCAGCTGTGATATATGTTGTTGACAGCAGCAACAGAGAGAGGCTGGACGAGGCTCAGAGTGAACTTGTTAAGTTGGTACAAGAAAAAGAACTCAAGGAAGCCTCACTTTTGATATTTGCCAACAAACAGGTTACTCTTTTTTTTAATTTATTTCTTGGATTTTTGCCTTTTCTTGATTAAATTTTATTGTCTGTTACTGTTTGATATTTTTTAAAACCATAGTTAAATATCTTCTTCTTTGAGTTTACCGGCTGTAAACTGTGGCAGAAAGTTCTGTGGTGCAAATCTGTTTTACGGAGCTGGCTTATTTGTTTGCAGACTGTTAGTTCCTCTCCTCTTAGACAAATACCTTCTGACCTTGAAGTGAAAACTCCTAAATAGACTAGTATTATGACATACTTGTTGGTGGAAGGGGGAGGGTCAATGGGTCTGTCTTTTCCCCCACCAAAATTAGCCCCCCAGAACCCATACAGGGAATAATAGTTAAGTATAAAATAAAATCACTCCTTTAGAAATACACTGATAATTGTAATGGTCACATTAAAAATAAAGGGTTTTGATGCCATTTGTGCATCAGGCATGTCATCTTTTTGCCCAAGTAACCCTTTAAAGAAAAACCAGTGAACCCAGCTTATCCCAGGATACAAATTTAAATATGACAGGTTACTAATAAAATGTTTACAATTTATTAATATGCGTTTACATTTGTTTTTTTTAAAAACAGAAACATGAAGGGAAGTAGTCAGTAAACAAGAAAGGAATGGAGAAAATTATTTTTTATTTTGTGCCTAAAAAAAAAATCACATGGAGAGACCAGTGTCAGTATCTTTGACCCAGATCACTAAAGCTGAAGAGAAAATATGGCATCATGACTCAAGTAGCAACTTTTCCACAATAATAAACCCCACCACATGCAATTTTTAAATCAGTATCATATCCAGGATTCCAAAATACTGCAACTGCAAACAGAACCAGTTCCTTAATTAGGTTTTTCAAGGACTGGCAATTGCAGCTTCTCAGGGATGAGTAGCGAACATTGATGTCAGGTTAGGTACTTGACCTGAACCAGTGCCATTAATTAGGCTGGCCATTGCAGCTTCTCAGGGATGAATAGGGAACATTGATGTCAGGTTAGGTACTTGACCTGAACCAGTGCCATTAATTAGGCTGGCCATTGCAGCTTCTCAGGGATGAGTAGCGAACATTGATGTCAGGTTAGGTACTTGACCTGAACCAGTGCCATTAATTAGGCTGGCCATTGCAGCTTCTCAGGGATGAGTAGCGAACATTAATGTCAGGTTAGGTACTTGACCTGAACCAGTGCCATTAATTAGGCTGGCCATTGCAGCTTCTCAGGGATGAATAGGGAACATTGATGTCAGGTTAGGTACTTGACCTGAACCAGTGCCATTAATTAGGCTGGCCATTGCAGCATCTCAGGGATGAGTAGCGAACATTGATGTCAGGTTAGGTACTTGACCTGCCATTAATTTGGCCATTGCAGCTTCTCAGGGATGAATAGGGAACATTGATGTCAGGTTAGGTACTTGACCTGAACCAGTGCCATTAATTAGGCTGGCCATTGCAGCTTCTCAGGGATGAGTAGCGAACATTGATGTCAGGTTAGGTACTTGACCTGAACCAGTGCCATTAATTAGGTTGGCCATTGCAGCTCCTCAAGGATGAGTAGCGAACATTGATGTCAGGTTAGGTACTTGACCTGACCAGAGAGTTAATGCTTGACTTACATTTATATAGACTAGTCAACACTGGATGGGTGATGTGGTCAAAATGCTCATGAAAGTAGAACATACACAACTATATAAGAAGAAAAACACTGTCTTTAATCATATGATGAGAAAATGTGTATAGGAGAACATTATAATAATAGGAAAGATCAGTGGCAGAGGCTGACCGATGTTGAATGGAGTAAGTTGGTGGCATGGAGGGATAGCGTTCATAAAACTGATCCAGAACACTAAGAACTGAGATCTGCTACTTGGAAGCCCATTCTATTTTGTTGTTGCTCTTACTGATGGTTTGGTAACACATTCTGTATTAAGAAATGCACCACATTTTTATTAGTGACTCCACGCATCATTAACTTGTTCTAATTACTCCTATCCCACTGTCGCATTTAAGCACTCTTTCTGAGCAAGCACCTGAACTTTTGTCCAGTACATTCCTTGCTTTTATCTGGTACATACCAGGATGTCTCCATGATAAAATGGTTAAGCCATTTGCCTTTTAGGTTTGGTCTCTGTCATTAAGCAATGGAAAAAACCGAAGGGGAGGTTATGGAGTTAATGAATTGTGTGCTTCTGTCTGCTAGTGACTAGTCATTCTGCTGAAAGAGAACTGAGCTCTCTCTGATAATAAAACAAGGTGCAAAGAATTGTTGTCATTTTACCTTTAAATGCATTTTGTTTTCTTTTCCATCCTAGTGTATTCCTCTTTTTGCCCAAACTCCTTCAAACCTTGGCAGTCAAAACTTAATATAACATTTGTCGGGGTCTGAAGGAGTTAATAATATACTGTACAAGGTGACCCATAAGTTTCTATTCACGAGAAAGCACATTGCAATATGTCTTCTCCACTGCTGGAGAACATGTTTAAAACACAGCTGGAGAACATGTTTAAAACACAGCTGGAGTAATCTTAGTTGTGATGAGTATTTTTTCAGTGTGTGGAATCTGATCGGACACTGTATAGTCAGTGAAAGTAGTTTCTATGAACATGATTCTGTCTCTGAAGCCACACATCTTGATTTGACTCTGCAGGATATAGACAAGTGTGTGACAATAGAGGAGATCACAGAACAGTTTGGACTGCTCAAACTGTGCTGCAACCGGAGCTGGCATCTGCAGGCCTGTGATGGCAAGAGTGGTCAGGGTTTAGCTGATGGTTTGGAATGGTTGTCACGGCAGATGGTTGCTGCGGGTGCACCAGAGTTAGCCTGATGATAAGTATTTCTGGCTAGGGGGAATTTTCAAACATTTTATCAAGTGTCAGCTAGGGAGTTGTACCAGAGTATTACTGTGGATGCTTGTCATCACAAGCAAGATTTCTTAGTTGATGGTTTCAGCCATTACTGGGATACAGTATTTATTTGTTGATTAGATTGCCATTTGTACAGTTATTATAAGATAGTTGCTGGTAGCTCAATAATTAACACTGCAGACTGTTCAAAAGAAAGGAAACGAGTGACCATAGTAATGTGAAGTTTAAAAGCATTAGGTTGGCATAACGCCAGCGAAGTAAAAGCAGAAATTTGGAAAAATGCATCTTTCCTTTTGTAACAGAAATATGAGTCATGGACCATTAGAATCACATATTTTTTTGATTGGCCTAGGGTTTCCAGGCAGACGCAGCTTAAAATGGGTACTAGAAATGTCTTGGGAAGTAAATGCCGCTAGCATGATGTTGATCACATCCTAATCGAATGATGATGGATCTATTAAGGATATGCATCCAGTACCATATGCCTTGATGTACTAGTGTCATGAAATGCGTCCCTTGCTTTATATGTGGCTTGTTTTGCAGTCACCGAAGAAGAATGAGGAGCTTCAGTGTTAACAGAAAAATTCTTAGAGTACTGTGGATACAAATAAGAAAAATTCAGGCTCTCCTAGCAGATTTGGACGTAAGCTGGACGGCTTCGGTTGCCTTAGTGGGATTTCTCTCCCTTGGCCGCACTCAAAACAAGTAGCGGAAAGAGTCACGAATCAAACAAGACAGTGAGGTCGACATCAGGGCTGCCAATGCTTGGGTTTTTTTTTTTGACGCTGCGGGGATATCTGGGTTTTTGTTTGTTTGTGTGTTTTGCCGATCTGTATGCTTTAATGACCGATAAATTTGCGTGGTTAGGGGTAGGGTTATGGGTAGGATTAGGGGTAGGGTTGGTTAGGGTTAGGGGTAGGGTGACGGTTACGGTTAGGGGTAGGGTTAGGTTTAGCGTTAGATGTGACAATTTTGACGCCGTAGTTCCCTATAATCGCGCACAGTCACATACACACTCAACAGACGGTGGATGCTACTGACACAGACAATTCGCCACCGATTGGGCAGCAGCCGCCCGCTATTGGCGTCATATTTGGCAAAATTTCAGTGGCACCACTCCCACAAGCATCAGATTGTCAGCCACTATTTCGACCAAATTTTCACATCTAACCCTACCCCTAACCCTACGCAACCCTACACGCAATACGCAGCCCTACACGCAACCGTAGGATGATGATAGACACCCTACGCAGCCCTACATGCAACCATAGGATTATGATAGACACCCTACGCAGCCCTACACGCAACTGTATGATGATAGGTTACCCTAGACGCAACCGTACGCAACTCTACACGCACCCGGATGATGATAGGTAAGTATGTCATTTGATTCGTGACTACTTGTTTTGAGTGCGGCCAAGGTAGAGAACTCCCACTAAAGCGACCGAAGCCGTCCCGCTTGCGTCCAAATCTGCTAGGAGAGCCAAAATTCAGACATTCTGTAAGATCTGAGAATTTTAAAAAAACCTGGCCGTATTAACACTGCAGTGGACGGGAGAGAGAGCGGTAATTAAAGACATGATAATTGGACAAAGAGGCAGGGGTCAGCCCCACAAAGACAGACACTGGATATTTATTTCGTCCTTTTTAGGACGCAATTTTTTGTCATTTGAAGCCCTACTCTGGCTTTTGCCAGGGGCCGCAATATAGGCAGGCCATATATATGGCCAAATGTCTGAAAGCGGTTTCTGGGACCTCTCCACGGCGATCCTCATCCACATGGTGGCACTTTGTGTCATCGGGTGTTTATCGCTTGTGTGATGTCCTGGTGGGGTATAAATTCAGTTCACTGGATATAGAAACAACTTAGGTATGAATATTCATTATTTCGGTTATTTGTTACCAGTTAGATTTTGCTGATACGAATTCCCCATTTCTAGACCGGGAGTTCAAAGGTTCCGTCGCTCAGCTACTGAGTTGAATGCTTAATGTGACACTATGAGCTGTGGATTTCATGTGGAATGGGTTTCTTCTGTTGTACCGGCAGCATGTTGTTGACTGCACTCAAATGGCAGGTGGCCAGTTATCTTCAAAATGGCTTGTACTTTTGTGGGTGCAAGATCCGCGTTCATGATTGATCATTAGCGCCAGCAGTGAGCAGTTGTGGTGTGGGACCATTAGTGTTGGCACATGTGAAAGCTATCTTGTGCGTTTTTACTTTGCAATTGCAAGCTTCAAGATTTTGCTGGGACTGACAAGTTTTTCACTAGTTTTCAAATGGGATAGTGAAGGAGATGTTGTGTGATTTCTGCTAGCACAGGAGTTATGGGTCGACCTATCTGCATTGATTGATGTTGGAACCTTGACTAACAACTAATACCTCAGGCAGGAGATTTGGTTATGAACCAAGTCTGTCCTGCGGGACATATTGTTGGCGTGAGGTTCTGTATGGGATATGCTAAATGATTATACTAATGGTGCTGTTGTTAGTGAACACTTAAATATTTGTATGCATGTTTGTTTCGTCATGTACTGAAGTTTGCAGACTGGAGAGCTGTGTACTGCTTAAGTCAATACAACTTTAGTATCAACTAATTTATACAAGTTAGGTGGAACAGTTGGCTGAGTGGTAAGGGTACTAAGCTCTGACGCAGGAGACCTGGGTTCAGTCCTCGGTAATAGATTGACGATTTTTTTTTGTCAGTGGCAAAAATGTAAATGCTAACCTGCACAATTTGTGACAACTACCATAATCATTTGCCATTATATCCAAGGTCTTACCCCCGTCCTGAACCAAATTAAAAATGGTAAATTAAATATGCACAGACAGTTTCTTTGTAGGTGAATGGGTGCTTGAATATTCCCCACAAATGCCCGTCTAATTATGATGAATTCATATTTGGAGTTCATGCCTTGTATTTTACTAAAACTCACATCCCAGCAAATATGTTAGCATTCTTTTGATTTAAATCAAATGTAGTAAGTCAGCAGTAAGTAAGTTAGTATAATAAAGGACAATTTTCCATGCCTTCATGCGTATTGGGCATATAGGGCTAGACCTATATTTTATAGATTGATTATGAGTGTTTCTACCAAATAAATTATATTGTATGGTATATGTGTGTGTGTGTGTGTGTCATGGACTATTTACAGTATTTAAAAAAAAAAACGCTGAAGCTTTTGAATTTAAATATTCTGGAATTTTGGGGGGGGGGGGGGGGGGGGGATATCAGGGGCCGGTAAAAGAGACAAATTCTGATACTCTTCAGGATCTGAACTACGGATGGGGGGGAGTTCCTGTAAGAAGAGGCAGGCATTGACCAACATTGACAACGGACACAGGATATCAGGGGCAACCCGGGTATAAAGATTCACAATGTAGACAAGTTGGGCATGGGACTCAGTGGCAAAAAACCTGTTGCAAAATGATGATAGTGTGGTTACACATTCTTAACGTGCCATATTCTGTATTTGTGGTTTTAAACATTTTCAAGCATGGAAACATTTTTATGTTACATGCTGAGCTCATCTGTGATGTTTCTTTTTACCTTCTATTCTATATTCCTTTTACGTGGAAGTCAAGGGGGAAACTACCAACAATAATTTGCCAAGAATAAGTGTGTGGGCTTGCGGTGACTTGTTCAGTTTCCCAGCATAAATCAGTTGAGGGTATTCATGTTGTTCCTGGCATTATATTTTATTGTTTCATTTACTTTCTTTATTTCAGGTTTTTGGGTTCAGAGAGAGAGAAGTTGAGCATTTTAGATTAAATCAACCCCAATGTAGAGGTGTTTTTTTTAACCATGAAATATTTATGTAGAGCAAGTAGGTACACTATTGGATGTATTCCTAAGTGTATCATTCTTTCTATGTTTTTAATATTTTATTAATAAGTAGTAAGCATGCGGGGAACTGTAATTCTTCATTAATTTACTCATAAAGTTTTTAAAATTTCTTTGTATTATAATTTCTGGGTTTCAGATTGCTATCTCAATTTTATGGCTGTTGCAAGCTATTGAATAGTCTTCCCTGTATGGGCCCCATTTTAAAAGCTAAAAAAAAAATAAACTAGCAAACTCACCACCACCCTAGCAAGCATGTCCTAAAAGCTGATTTATTAAGGGTTTGCCGACATTGAATGTATTGAACCTAAAGGCATAGATAACATAGTTGTGCTGCAAACCACAACACAGTGTGCCAACCAGCCTTTGAAAGGGGAATGGAGAAAAAAAATACAGTCTAATTGTAAGTATTGTAACAGACCCTTTTCCATGTCTTGGGGCATATTGGGCGTGTATGGCTAAACCTATATTTTATAAAACACTCAGTGAGTGATGTGAGCATCATCACGCCAACCGCTTTTACTTCCCAGGATTACACCTGGTACCCACTCGAGGCTGGGTCAATCTGGCTTCATCAGGACCCAAACCCACAACCCTCCGATCTGCATCTAGCTGCTACACCACGGTGGTTCCCTATGATAATCTTTTCATATGAGGGTCACTTATGTTTGTTTCCTGTATTTGGTATGTTTCTATTGTTGGATATTACGAGAATGAAATAAAGTATTTCTTCTCAAAAAACTTATCATTTGTAACTTTTCTCTTTGTACTTCTGCGTTGTTGTTTTTTCTAATTAAAAAAAAAATAATAATAAAAAAATAAAGATTTCTTCTCAAACGTCTTGTCATAAACTGATTACTGACCTTGCATTCTCCACACCCACCTTTTGTCCTTTTCTCTGCAGAGGCGTGTGTGTGTGTCAAGGGCTGTGTAGATAATACCGGCTTTATGTGACTATGACAATCTCCGTGAGTGAGGGGGGGGGGGGTGTGTCAAGGGCTGTGTAGATAATACCGGCTTTATGTGACTATGACAATCTCCATGGGGTTGGGGGGTGTCAAGGGCTGTGTAGATAATACCGGCTTTATGTGACTATGACAATCTCCGTGAGTGGGGTGGGGGGGGGGGGGGTGTGTGTGTGAATAGACCCTAAACAAACACAGCATGCAAACTCCGGCCACTCTTTTAACCCAGCTGCCCCGAGAAAGCCGGTCTTCTGACATTTATGTTTGATGTCAGGCCCTGTTTTGGCAGTGGACAATATGACTAAATAACGGTGTCAGTACTGGTTGCAACTGCATTAGTGTGTAGACATGGTGGGTAAGATTATATATATGATATTTTGAGATACTGAGGTGAAAAAAAATCAGTTATTTTGACGCCATAATAAACTAAGATGTCGCCACCCTACTATCTGGCTGTGTCAGCTAAACCCCTGTTTTCTTGGTCAAAGTGAAGGAAAGCTCTGTTTGTATTTAGAGACTGCTTGCCTTTATATCATAATTTAAAAAAAAAATTGGCACAAAATAGTGGCTTCAAAAATGAAAAATGCTCATCTTTTAGTGACTTGGTGGCCGTGAAGGCATACAAGCTCCAGGCTTGCCTGTCTGTTCAGTGGTCATAGGTTTCAACCTCTTTTTATAAAAAAAATTTACTAAGACTCCCAGTTTTTTTGTTCCTGCTTTCTTGTCCGTTTCCTTAGTTTCTTAGCGTAAAGTTTCAGAATTATAAT
The DNA here is from genome assembly GCA_905116865.2 of Candidula unifasciata. Lineage (NCBI taxonomy): Eukaryota > Metazoa > Mollusca > Gastropoda > Stylommatophora > Geomitridae > Candidula > Candidula unifasciata. Next base: position 38,789 of record CAJHNH020002922.1, read on the forward strand.
GGCATTTCTCTCTGTAAAAACTTTTGAGAAAGGTCTTTTTATAAAGTTATTTTTAGGGCAAAAGGTCTAAGGCAGAAGAAGAAATAAAAATATAACAATCATTAAAATTAGCATTCATATATTTTCACGGAAATGGAGGCAACAAAGGGAAAGGAAGGTTAAAACTGAAATAACTGATCAATGAAAGTAGTAAGACAAAAAACAAGATAGGGAAGAATTAAAGAAGTAAGTATTGGAAAGAGATTCCAATACTGTGTAGAGGTTTTATCATCTCCGAAATGAAAACTGGCTGAAGTGGATATGTATTTCTACTGCTGTCACTGGGAACATTAGATAGTGGGGCATCAGTTTCTTTGCATGCTGTTCCTGAAGGTCTCAAGAGTTGTCTTGTTTCTAAATTACCTGCAATCAAAATTGAACTCTGGTACATCAAGAATGTGAAAACTCACTAACCTCTAAGTCTTACTTACTTAGTCGCTCCTCTTCTACCTTGTGGTGTAGAGGTTTACCAGAGAGATTGTCAGATGTCTCTATCAGCAGTTTTCTTTCTGGCTTTGTTCCATTTTAGTCCTCTATCAGTTAGGGACTGTCGGATGTTGTCTTTCCAGCACACCCTGGAGGTTTAGTTCTTAGCCTGCCATGGTGGCCGATTTTTTCCCATTCTGCATACATGTACAAACCATCACAACTGTGACTGATCCACTCGGGTTTGTATGGACTGGGTATCAAGATCTTGACGTATTGTCTGATTGCGGACTTTGTCCTTTCTTGTCACTTGGACCACCTTTCTCAGATATCTCATTTCTGTGGCCTGAAGCTGACTTCTGGGAGCTGTTGTCATTGCCCATGACTCACACCCATAGGTCAGGACTGGTACATGGGTAGAACGATAGACAGCCATTTTTGTCCTCTTGCTTATTTCTCTTTTGCTAAGAAACCCTCGGTTTATGGCCTGAAAGAGTCTCCCAGCAGCTGCTTTTCGTGTAGCCAACTCAGTCTTAATGCCTCCATTTCAGTCTAATACAACTCCAAGGTATCTGAATTGGCTGACCTGCTCCCATGCACTGTCCCATCATAATCTGGTGTTTCTTCTCCTCTCTTGAGATCACCCTGGTTTTAGTTTTTGAGATACTCTCTTCTCAAGCTCTTCCTTCCAGACAAGTAAGTTGGACTGAAGGTGTGCCTCTGATTTAGCTATCAGGGCCACATCGTCAGCAAATGCCAGCTCTGGTTTAAAGATTGGTCTCATCTTCCAGAACGCTACAGAGTACTTTTTTGTCTTCTCCTTACATGTCTTGATGACATCATCCATCATAAGAATGAAGCGGTAAGGTGAGAGAATATCACCTTGTCTAACACAGCTAGTGGTCTTAAATTCTTCTGACTTTTGGTCTGCCGTTCTTACATAATTTTTGTAGCTTTTGTAGAAACTCTGTATTACACTGATCAGGGGTGCTGTGATGTTTTTCCCTGCCAAGCAGTCGCAGAGCTTGTCCCAGGGTACATTGTCAAATGCCTTCTCTAGATAAAAAAAAAACATATGTGCATTGCACTCTTATATTCAAGGGCTTTTTCACCTGTCTCAGTGTGAAGATAAGGTCTTGAGTACTTCAGTTTGCTCTGAAGCCGCATTGGGCCTCATCCAGCTGTGGCTCTACCAGACTTCTAAGTCTCTGCTTGAGAATTCTAGAGTAACTTTTACCAGGAACGCTGAGGAGGGATGTGCCTCTGTGGTTTTCACTTGTCTGTTATCACCCTTTTAAAAGAGCTGACAGGTTGGCTGGATCCGCTATCACTACCGACGGTCAGCCTATGGATCATGCTGATATTATCAGTGCCCTCAGAGAACCTTGGGAAGGAAGAGGACTTTGGTGGCGACTCCACATATCGCCAGAATGCAGACTCTGGTGTTAGATCGGGCACAGCAAAAAACGAGACGACCTGCAGAAGACTTGTTAATCAACATAGAACTGGTACTATTAACCATTGGACGTTGGGGTTCATACTGAGGGGAGGATCTGAGCACCTATGGACATGTCCGGAGTGCAATGATGATAACCCAACTAACTAACTAACCCTTTTAAAATATAGGTATAATGATGGCAATCTCCCAATCTTTTGGTATAGTTTTGCTACACAAGGCTGCTCGGAGAACCTTCAGAAGAAGGCGCTCCCTTGCGACTCCCATATATTTGACCATCTCTGGTGTTATACTATCATGACCTGCTGCTTTTCCCAGCTTAATCTCAATAGATGCCTTCAATTCTTCCATCCTGATGTTGTCATTTCATGGATTTTTCTTCTCAGCAGTGAGGTCTGTTATTTCTGGGTCATGACTTTCCTCAACACCAAGGAGCTCTGAGAAGTATTCTTTCCATCTGCCCATGATATCATTTGTAGTAGTAAGTAAAGCCCCTTCCTTGTCTTTTATGAATTTCAGTGGGCACTCTTTCTCCTTCCTCGTGTTCTTGAGGGTCTTGTAGAACAGTTTCTGATTTTTTTTTCTCATTCTTTTCCAACTTTTCTCTAAACTTTTTCCATGATTTCTGTTTTGCTTTAAGCACTGTATTTTTGGCCTCTGTTCGTGAGTGCCACATATTGTTAATATTCATCTATTTCTTCAGCTGTGTTCCTAACTGGCTGCCAGATATTGCTTCCATGCCCTTTTCTTTTTCTCCTATTTTCAATTTGACTTCTTCCGTCCACCAAGGTGTCCTATGTCCCCGCCTTCCACTTGGGACTTCACCACATGCTTCTACTGCAGCTGCTTTGAGGATATTCTTGAATCCGCACCAGAGGGTTTCAGTGTCCTCTGATGGTTCTTCTTCAGTTCCTATTGCTTTCACTATAAGCTCCTGATATCTAGCCTTCATATCTGGCTCTCTTAGCTTGTATTCCTTAATCCTCATACCTTCTCGGTTGCTTGGTTTCTTGCATGGTTGTCAGTGTTGCCTAGTTGGAGCAGTTCCTTCAGTTGTTCTTTTTATTGTGACCAGATAGAGGTCACTTCCAATCTCTGGTGCTCTCATGACTCTGGCGTCTCTCACAAACTTGAATGAACTTTTCCTTAAGTCAAAGCTGCTAAATGCTGTAACTGTAAAAAACTCCTATTTTTTTACTATTTTAGTTTAAGTCAAAAACATCTTAAATTGATGCCGCCCAAATCCCTTGCCCTCACTGCCCAATAACAATTCCTTCTAGGGTTGGCCTTATCAGTCATTTACTCAGCCACAAATGCTACTCTACTTAGTGGATGAAAAGACTGGTCATCATCACTTGTTCCAGACGGACAACACGCTGCAGACTCAACACTCAAATCAGGTATGAGCCAAACATCCAATGTCTTCAAGCTGAATGGACCTAAGAACATGTCTTGCAAGAGAATCCTCCACTGAAGAAGCTGCGAAGCAACATGTGGCCACACCCGGTAAAGCCTGACAACCTAGTAAACTCCTCGGGGGAATCTAAGAGACCTCGAGCTAACATTCCAGTTTATATAACAGCGTTGGTACTGGTTGCAATTGAGTTAGTGTGGTGACTATGTTTATATATATAAAACTGGGGTGAGAAAAAATGCTATTCTGTCATGACCAGAGATAAGTGAAGAAGAAGGATAAATAACACAAATTAGATACACATTACACACTACAAACATGCATAAATGACGAACATTTCTAATATCCTTTGACAGCAGCAAGTTTACTAAAATATATTCAACAGAAATAAATAAATAAACAAAGCAAAGTACACATTGAAAATAAAGTGACAGAATTATCACCAATTTTATAAGGCATAAAACAGTGATAGACGTCACTGTTGGGTCATTTAATCTGACCTTACTGCCCCGAGAAGGCTGAATCTGGTCACTTCAGGTCATGATGCAACCCCATAAATGTCTATGTATTGTTATTTCTGCAATGACCTATTCTTTAAATAGTCTTTCACATTTTATGGATGGCACGCCACTTTTCTAGCTCTTGAATCCATCACGTTCAGACGAAACACTGATATAAATGCTCTTCATAGAGACACTCTTAATTTTGTTTCGTTCACTAGGAAAATAAAGTTGTATGACCATGTTCTGAAAAAAAAAACTAGAATTAGGTAAAAGAAGTCCTTTCGTCTTCAAAGTTTGGCATGGTCACTGGATTACTTTGTGATTCATTTTTAATTAATTCAGTGTGATACAATTTTTATGTGATTTTTCTAGATGACATGATAAGGGAAAAAGTCCAGCTCTGTTCATACTGCTTTGTCATTGATGAATCTCAGCCAGATGGTTAACAATAGTCTTAATATTATAACTGATAATGCAAGTGTCAAACCTATTGCTGCAAATATAGGTTGGGATGACGTTGACCAAAACAGTTCAGTCGGATTGTCCATGTTCTGATCAGCTGTTTTCAGAATTCGGTTATGAAATTTGACATGTCATAAAATCCTGCATCAGTACTAAGTTGAAAAAAAAAAAATTACAAACATTCAGTATTCTCAAAAATACCAGTACTGTTAAAAAACAACAGCTGTCTAAGTTCTCAAGAAACTGAGGATGCTTTCCAAGAAAAGAAGCAAGTGCTTGTGGTATAGATAGATCTGAAGAAAGCCTTTGACAAGGTCTGGAAAGAAGTCTCATGAAAGAGGTGAGAAACTACAAAGTGAAAGGGAATATGTACAGATGGGTTAAAGCATACTTATATAACAGAAGAGACTGAGTAAAGTTAGATGGACTCAACAGCAAGAAAGTCTTGCTGCACCATGGTGTCCCCCAAGGTGGTGTTCCATCCCTAACACTGTTTTTGGTCTATATCAAGACCTAATTGCTGAAATACCCCATGGTATTAATGCTGTGATGTATGCTGATGACTTAGTACTGTGGTAAACAAATAAATATGCAACAGTAGCCACTGGACTACTATAAAGATCAATAGATGCAATGGCTGCATGGGGTGACAAATGGTAGGTCAGCATCAACATAGACAAGTGTATCACCACCCTCTCCCAATAACAAAAATCAGGCGCCATTCAGATAAATGGCATGCAATTTATAAAGGATAAGGAGTCTACAAACCTCAGAGTCACGTCTAATGATAGGCTAACCTGGAGAAAACATCAACAAAGCCGCAACAAAAGCCAGAAGGAAGATAGCTATCCTGTGAAAACTAAGTGGAACAACATGGGGCACTAATGGGAAAACACTTAGGAAATTGTATCAACAAAGTGTATGACCACATCTTGAACACAGGTCAACTGCCTGGTGTTCAGCACCAAAAACCACACTACAAGGGTTAGTGCAAAATCAAGCACTCAGAGACATAAAAGGTGGGATGCAATCAACACCTTCAACTGTGATGGAGAAGATGGCGATGACCCAAACACTTGCAGAACGCAGAGACACTAAGATAATACAAGCAGAAAGGTTCCTTAGCAAGTCTGAACACCCTATGAAAGAAAGATTACAAAAACAAGCAATGGAGTGACTAAAAAAAAAAAAAGCAGTTTCATCCACCAGGTCAAAAGGCTGCAGGCAAACCAATGATCTGCCTGCAACTGATACCCCTTTAATTGTTTTTCAGAACGGTTGCCCTGGAGAGAGGAAGAACAAAACAGTGTGCAGCGTAAAAAAGCCACCCTCAGGCTACCTGATGATGAAAACTCACAGAATCGTTAGGTTTGTGTTCATACGGACGGATCAGCACAAAATGCAAGCAGAAATGGAGGAGCAAGAGTGTACAATGAGCATCCAAACAATTTCAGATATACAGCCAAAATACCAACAGGAAAGGACTGTCACAACTCTGATGCAGAAGTTTGAAATAGCAACACAGAAACTGCTTAAAACATGTCATTTTTCACAGCCTGTGGTATTCCTGACAGATGCAAGAGCGGTACTTTAGGCACTCCGGTCTAGGAAACTTCACAGCCTGTGGTATTCCTGACAGATGCAAGAGCGGTACTTTAGGCACTCCGGTCTAGGAAACTGCCTGGTATACGAAAATTCCTCTCCAAACTAAGCAACCGGTGTAAGTTTAGGTAACTAAGCAATCAATACCATCCCACTGTGTGGAGTTCCCGGAAATGAAAGAGCTGATAAAGTAGCTAAGGAAGGTGCAAATGAAGAACGACCTGACGTACCAGTCTCTTATTAACAGAAGAAAAGAAAAATAAAATCAATCAGAAAGCCACCAAAACCGGCACAAGACAATTATCATACAAAGGGCAGACCAGAGAAAGTCGTTATTCTATGCCTTAGAACAGGACACAATCAACTTCGCAGCCACATGCCCACAAAATTTAAGATTCGTGAATCAGCCATGTGTACATGTGGATTAGCACCTGAGACAACAGATCACGTCCTTCAAGACTGTCCCATATACAACATATCAAGGCAAAACTTTTAGCCAAGAGAAACACCGGTAACGAAAGAAGAAGGTAAGTACTCTGAAAAATAACTGCTTTAGTGCTCTCAAAAAAAAATGTCTCTCAGAACTCCTCCAGAAAAAAACTGCATCAGTACACTTAAACACAACTGCTTCAGAACTATTAATAAATAAAAGACAGCTGTCTCAGCACTTTTTAAAAATTAAAAAAAATAAAAACCCCAGCTCTCCCTACCAAGTACCTAGATCAAACACATCTACATCAGTTTTTTTTTAATCTTCTTCATTTGCCCTTAAAAGGCAATTAACCAGTTGTGTTGTGGTTTACAGCCAGGCTGTGATATCTGTGCCTTTCAGTCCACTATTTCAGAATTTCAGCAAATCAGGGGGAAAATCCTGCAGCCTATAGTGGAAGTTCATCAGCACTTTAAAATACAAAATAACTGCCACAGTTTTCTTTAAAAAAAAAACAAATCTTTTAAAAACAGTTTGACGCAATGAAATCTCAGAAGCAAATTTCTGGGTATAGTATTAAAAGTAACAAAAACTGTAAAAATCATATAAAAATCTGGTCACACACAACTGAAACTGTATAAAATGGAATCTCTTTCATGAAATATTCATAAACGCCCATCAACATATAACTGCCAAGTACAAAATAAAAAATAAAAACACTTGGAGCAACCAATTACAGCAAGACAGCAGCAGCTGAAAATAAACTGGAGAATTCTGGATTCTGTTCACTAGCTGCCATCTGCTATGAGAGAAGGTGAAGAGAATAAGGCACAACCATAACATTACAGGGAGAATCTGTATATATACAGTTTTGTGCTGTGGGAGATAGGGAGCACTCTAAAAGGTGCCAAGGACAAATGCAATAACATTACAAGGAGAATCTGTATATTAAATTATGTGCTGTGGGAGATGTGGAGCACTTTAGAAGGTGCCAAGGACAAATGCAATAACCAAATTACAGGAAGAATCTGTATATACAGTTATGTGCTGTGGAAACAGTGGAGCACTTTAGAAGGTGCCAAGGAAAAATGCAATAACAATATTACATGGAGAATCTGTATATACAGTTATGTACTATGGAAACAGTGGAGCACTTTAGAAGGTGCCAAGGACAAATGCAATAACAATATTACATGGAGAATCTGTATATACAGTTATGTACTATGGAAACAGTGGAGCACTTTAGAAGGTGCCAAGGACAAATGCAATAACAATATTACATGGAGAATCTGTATATACAGTTATGTGCTGTGGAAGATGTGGAGCACTTTAGAAGGTGCCAAGGACGAATACAACAACATTACAAGGTAAATCTGTTTACACAGTTTTGTGCGATGGGAGTGGTGGATCACTTTAGAAGGTGCCAAAGAATCTGTTTACAGTTATGTGCGATGGGAGTGGTGGATCACTTTAGAAGGTGACAGAGAATCTGTTTACACAGTTATGTGCGATGGGAGTGGTGGATCACTTTAGAAGGTGCCAGAGAATCTGTTTACACAGTTATGTGTGATGGGAGTGGTGGATCACTTGAGAAGGTGCCAGAGAATCTGTTTACACAGTTATGTGCGATGGGAGTGGTGGATCACTTTAGAAGGTGCCAGAGAATCTGTTTACACAGTTATGTGCGATGGGAGTGGTGGATCACTTTAGAAGGTACCCGAGAATCTGTTTACACAGTTATGTGCGATGGGAGTGGTGGATCACTTAAGAAGGTGCCAGAGAATCTGTTTACACAGTTATGTGTGATGGGAGTGGTGGATCACTTTAGAAGGTGCCAGAGAATCTGTTTACACAGTTATGTGTGATGGGAGTGGTGGATCACTTTAGAAGGTGCCAGAGAATCTGTTTACACAGTTATGTGCGATGGGAGTGGTGGATCACTTTAGAAGGTGCCAGAGAATCTGTTTACACAGTTATGTGCGATGGGAGTGGTGGAACACTTTAGAAGGTGCCAGAGAATCTGTTTACACAGTTATGTGTGATGGGAGTGGTGGATCACTTTAGAAGGTACCAGAGAATCTGTTTACACAGTTATGTGTGATGGGAGTGGTGGATCACTTTAGAAGGTGCCAGAGAATCTGTTTACACAGTTATGTGCGATGGGAGTGGTGGATCACTTTAGAAGGTGCCAAGAACAAATGCAATTTTAATATTACAGGGAGAATCTGTATATAGTCCTGTGTTGTGGGAGATGGGCAGCACTTTAAAAGATACCAAAGACAAATACAATTAAATTACAGGGAGAATCTGTATATATTCATATTCTATGAGAGATGGAGAGCTCTTTAAAATGAGCCAAGGACAAAATCAACAACATTAAATGGAGAATTTGCATAGTCATGTGATGTGAGAGATGGGGTGCTTTAGAAGGTGTCAAGAAGACACTATTACAGGAAGAATTACTTTGCATGATCATGTGATGTCAGGGTTGAGGAAGGACTTTAGAAACAGCTCATGCACACACACAACATTATACACAAAATCTGTAAATGCGGTCATGTGCTGCGAGATATGGGGAGCATTTTAGAAAGTGCTGAGAGCACAGACATAACCAAAATATTATGGAGAGAATCAGTTCACAGTTGTGCTGTAAGACTGAGGTACAAAATAAAAAATAAAAACACTTGGAGCAACCAATTACAGCAAGACAGCAGCAGCTGAAAATAAACTGGAGAATTCTGGATTCTGTTCACTAGCTGCCATCTGCTATGAGAGAAGGTGAAGAGAATAAGGCACAACCATAACATTACAGGGAGAATCTGTATATACAGTTTTGTGCTGTGGGAGATAGGGAGCACTCTAAAAGGTGCCAAGGACAAATGCAATAACAACATTACAAGGAGAATCTGTATATTAAATTATGTGCTGTGGGAGATGTGGAGCACTTTAGAAGGTGCCAAGGACAAATGCAATAACCAAATTACAGGAAGAATCTGTATATACAGTTATGTACTATGGAAACTGGAGCACTTTAGAAGGTGCCAAGGAAAAATGCAATAACAATATTACATGGAGAATCTGTATATACAGTTATGTACTATGGAAACAGTGGAGCACTTTAGAAGGTGCCAAGGACAAATGCAATAACAATATTACATGGAGAATCTGTATATACAGTTATGTACTATGGAAACAGTGGAGCACTTTAGAAGGTGCCAAGGACAAATGCAATAACAATATTACATGGAGAATCTGTATATACAGTTATGTGCTGTGGAAGATGTGGAGCACTTTAGAAGGTGCCAAGGACGAATACAACAACATTACAAGGTAAATCTGTTTACACAGTTTTGTGCGATGGGAGTGGTGGATAACTTTAGAAGGTGCCAGAGAATCTGTTTACACAGTTATGTGTGATGGGAGTGGTGGATCACTTGAGAAGGTGCCAGAGAATCTGTTTACACAGTTATGTGCGATGGGAGTGGTGGATCACTTTAGAAGGTGCCAGAGAATCTGTTTACACAGTTATGTGCGATGGGAGTGGTGGATCACTTTAGAAGGTGCCAGAGAATCTGTTTACAGTTATGTGCGATGGGAGTGGTGGATCACTTTAGAAGGTGCCAGAGAATCTGTTTACAGTTATGTGCGATGGGAGTGGTGGATCACTTTAGAAGGTGACAGAGAATCTGTTTACACAGTTATGTGCGATGGGAGTGGTGGATCACTTTAGAAGGTGCCAGAGAATCTGTTTACACAGTTATGTGTGATGGGAGTGGTGGATCACTTGAGAAGGTGCCAGAGAATCTGTTTACACAGTTATGTGCGATGGGAGTGGTGGATCACTTTAGAAGGTGCCAGAGAATCTGTTTACACAGTTATGTGCGATGGGAGTGGTGGATCACTTTAGAAGGTACCCGAGAATCTGTTTACACAGTTATGTGCGATGGGAGTGGTGGATCACTTTAGAAGGTGCCAGAGAATCTGTTTACACAGTTATGTGTGATGGGAGTGGTGGATCACTTTAGAAGGTGCCAGAGAATCTGTTTACACAGTTATGTGTGATGGGAGTGGTGGATCACTTTAGAAGGTGCCAGAGAATCTGTTTACACAGTTATGTGCGATGGGAGTGGTGGATCACTTTAGAAGGTGCCAGAGAATCTGTTTACACAGTTATGTGCGATGGGAGTGGTGGAACACTTTAGAAGGTGCCAGAGAATCTGTTTACACAGTTATGTGTGATGGGAGTGGTGGATCACTTTAGAAGGTACCAGAGAATCTGTTTACACAGTTATGTGTGATGGGAGTGGTGGATCACTTTAGAAGGTGCCAGAGAATCTGTTTACACAGTTATGTGCGATGGGAGTGGTGGATCACTTTAGAAGGTGCCAAGAACAAATGCAATTTTAATATTACAGGGAGAATCTGTATATAGTCCTGTGTTGTGGGAGATGGGCAGCACTTTAAAAGATACCAAAGACAAATACAATTAAATTACAGGGAGAATCTGTATATATTCATATTCTATGAGAGATGGAGAGCTCTTTAAAATGAGCCAAGGACAAAATCAACAACATTAAATGGAGAATTTGCATAGTCATGTGATGTGAGAGATGGGATGCTTTAGAAGGTGTCAAGAAGACACTATTACAGGAAGAATTACTTTGCATGATCATGTGATGTCAGGGTTGGGGAAGGACTTTAGAAACAGCTCATGCACACACACAACATTATACACAAAATCTGTAAATGCGGTCATGTGCTGCGAGATATGGGGAGCATTTTAGAAAGTTCTGAGAGCACAGACATAACCAAAATATTATGGAGAGAATCAGTTCACAGTTGTGCTGTAAGACTGAGGGACATTTCAGGAGCTGCACAAAACAGGTAATCATAAATTGTACAGGGAAATCAGTAGACACATCCTGTGCTGGGGGAGATGTGGACAGATTTCAAGTAGGTGTTGTGAACTATTACAGGAAGAAAAACTATATGAATGTACTGTAAGAGATGGGGGAAGGACTTTAGAAAGTGTTGGGGATGGACAGTGATCACACATACAACCACAACATTGCAGAGAGAATCTGTAAACATAGTCATGTGCTGTAAGAAATGGGCAGCACTTTAATGGGTGCCAGGGACACAATTGTAACATTACAGTGGGAATCTGTAGTCAGCTGCTGTGAGACGGGTAACACTTTAAAGGGTGCCAGGGACATAAATGTAACATTACAGTGGGAATCTGTAGTCAGGTGCTGTTAGACGGGTAACACTTTAAAGGGTGCCAGGGACACAATTGTAACAATACATTGCGCATCTGTAGTCAGGTGCTGTGAGATGGGTAACACTTCAAAGGATGTCAGGGACACAACTGTATCATTACACTGGGAATCTGTAGTCAGGTGCTGTAAGATGGGAAGTACTGTAGAAGGTGTTGAGAACACACATAATCATAACATTACTGGAAGGATCAGTGTATATAGTCATGTACTGGAGGAAGACTATGTGTCAAGGGCACACACATAACCATATCATTACAGGAGAACCGGTATTCAGGGATGTGCTGTGAGACAAAAGAACACCTTAGATGTTCACCGTTTAGGTGGTTGTGGCAGCAGCTGTAGTTGTTTTGTTTAGATGCTAGTTAACAGTAGTAAAGATGAAAGGTGGAGGAAATGTAGCAGAGGCTATAGTAACAGCAGTACCAGCAACAGTAGCAGTATGAGAACCTCAGATTTCTAACAGAATTTCCTACATGATTATGTTAATTTTAAAAGTACACACTTCCTGGTTTATAGATACACAAGGATTCAAAACACTCCAAACGAAACTGAAGCTTGTCAAAGTCTTCTGGTCTGGTCAGTTTCCTCAGATGCCTCCTAAACAACCTCAGATGCATGTTCATGTTTTCTAACACATTTTTCTCCGCGGGATCTAGCAGACCACTTTCTTCTAGTGATCCCAAAATGTTGTAGTAAGACGAGATTAAGACTGTCAGAAACATCAAGAATTCTTCACAGCTGCTTCGACTTGCCATGTGTCTACAGTCTGTCCCGGTGACTTCTTTGTATCTCTGAGTGAGTGGAGCTATGTCTTTCACTTCATCACTGATCATCGCAGGATCATCCAAATCCTGAGAAATGCTCAGATCAAAGAGGGAAGATTCTTGAGAAGAACCGCTGAGAACAGCCTTCATTTCATCTGATCTGGCAAGGCCTATGGCTGTCAGGTTGTTATGAGTTTTGGTTTTGAGAAGTTTCTGACCTCCATAACGCAACAGAAGTTTGCAAACCTCAATCTTATTGTTGCAGACAGCATCATGCAAAGGGGTGAAACCATCAGGTCCTTGTGCATCAATTTCCACTTTGCTAGATGTTTGCTCCGGACTAGCTGAAGCCCCACCAGGTGCCCTAGACACATGTTTTAATAAAAGCTCCACACAAGCCACATTGCCATGATGGCAAGCTTCGTGCAAGGGAGTCCACCCGCTATAGTCCCGTAGGTTTATATCTGCCCCTGGTACCTGCAGGAGTTTGGCCAGCTCTTCAGTTTTGTTTTTCATACAGGCTATGTGAATAGAAGATTCACCTTTCCCATTTCGCTTATTCACTTTTCCAGCTGTCAAAACCCCCCTCTGTCCCTTGGGTTTTCTAACATCAAGTATTTCTTCTGATTTTTTTGATGTTTGTCCATCAAAATGTCCATGGTTGTGTGCCTCCGACTCTCCACTGGACTCCAGTGGTACTAATAACAAGAATTGTGACACTATGCTCTTCATTGATATGCAGCTGACATGAATTGGGTCTGCTAGAAGATAGTTATTATAATAAGATAACAATTTGGCTGCCACTAATAACTTCAGCCAGGCAGGCCTCAGCATGTTGACAAGTGTACTTCTAGCTTTGTCTCCAGGCTGGAAAGGAGGAACGAATTCTTTGAGCTATGTCGTGGGACAGAGTGATGACGGAATCTATGACAAATTTTGGGTTCTGATGGTCCCATTGGATATTGGCCAATCGAAGACATTCACAGGCTAAGCTCAACAAAGCACAAGCAGCATTACAAGCCCTGTAGTTCAGGAGTGGTGCTGCAATTATATATTCAAACATTTCCAGCAGACGGGGGACAGTTCTACCACGGACAATGGTAATTGAGTCTCTCCACAGCCACTTAACAATAAGACATTTCTGTAGAACAGATTTGTCCCTGCTTTTTAGAGAGAAATCAAAATTTATTTCAAACACTGAGATAAAATATTCCAACAGCAAACTTGCTGAGCTTTGTTTTGAGTCATCCATGATATCTCTGAGAATCTCAAACAGGACCGAACTCTCTGAGGAAAGTTCAAAGGCTTCAGTATAAAGTCTAACAGTTAACGGGGTTAGAGGGGGGTGCAGTTCTAGCCAGGAGTAGAGATAGTTTACTGCTTGAGGACACACATCCCCATCTGTAGAACGGGCTAGCTGTACGAGTTCTGACAACATCAAACTGGTTGGTAATCTGCTCTGTGTTGGTCTGGCATGAGAAATAGCTTGATCAAAGAAACCCATGTCTCTTGAAGACTCCATGCACTGACCATATAACACAGGCAGAAAGGACTGGCACTGTGAAGGATCTGTATTATATGGCAACCAGTACGTCAGAGGCCAAATAGGAAATGATTCTGAAGACTGTGCAGAAGTACTTGGTTCCAAGAGATTATGGTTACAGATCTTCCCCTGGATTTGCGCATGCTGCTGAACTTCAATTAGCACACACTCCTTTGCAACGCTAGGATTACAAGCCGGTGACAGTTCACCCCTAACTGCTTCACTACCTATAACGACAGCAGTAGGTAGCTCAGCGACATCTACATCTGAATGACAAACAACAGATGGTGGAGTGGGGAGATCCGTGTAATCACAACTAAGACTTTCTGCAGCTGCAGCTGTGTTTTCCAGAACATTCACTTTTCTAAACATATCACCAAAACTGTTATTGACCGTGGAAACTGTATGTATGTCAGCAGACGCAGATAACTCTGAACTCGAACCTGTGCCACTTTCAAGAACACTGTTTAAGTGAATACCATCTGAGCAGCTGGGCTCTGATATTGTGTCACCTAACAACTGATGAAATGATTCAAACAAAGACCTGTCAGAGCTGCCACATTCTTGGGAAGAATTATGTGAATCACTGCCATCTACAGATTTTCTTTTGGCCAAGCCTTGCTGCGTGTGTTTGGCAGTCTGGTGGGATGACTCAGGACTGGATAACTGAGACCACAATGATGGATTACTCATTTCAATACAAACATTAACACTAGACTGTGCACATTCAACTGCCATGGAGAATTCTGTCTCTTTATTACCAGACGGGCACTCAGAACATTCTCTGACTGTGGATTGTGATAAAATGGTATCTAATGCTGTCCTCTTGGCCAGTCCTCGCTGTGTGTGTTTAGTCCGGTGAGCTAAGTCCGTGTTAGATGACTGAAATTGCACTGATGGTCTGTTTGTTTTAGTATAATCACCGGCTGCACTTCTTACAGTACCACATGCATTAGACCCAATTATTTCAACTGTCATAGAGGATTCTCCTTCTCCAGTACCAGAAGTCCACTCAGGAGGTTCTTCCTTAACTCTGATTTCAGTACATGACAAAGTGGGCTCTAGTGTCCTCCTCTTGGCTAATCCTCGCCGTGTGTCAGCTTTTGATACTGCAATGCCTGACTGCTTTCGCTTTCTGGTACCCTTCAAAATTGTGGTGGGCTGTGCAGCTTTACTGAAAGTCAAATTTTCTTGGCTTTCACTGTCATTACCTGTGTCAACAGAAACAATTAGATATAATTTACAACAATATAGTTACTTAAAAGCTACTGTATGAAACTTTGTTCGTTCAATATTTTTGGATGTAACCATGATGGGTCTGTTAACAATTAATTCACTTTGCTTCTGGATGGAACTTCCCTGTTCATAATATTCCCCCCTCCCCCCCCCTATCTGTATTTGGATGCAACTGTATTGTGCCTGCTACCAGGAGAGCTGCTGTAATTGCCCTTTCTGGAAGACACATCTCTATAGTAACAATAGTTACAGACTGATCAGCACATTCACTGCCCACCCACCCCCCCCCCTCCCCCACCTATATGGTAACAATAGTTACAGCCCGATCAGTACATTCCCCCCTCCCTTAACCACACCTGTATAGTAACAATAGTTAGACTTATCGGTATATCCCTACCCCCACCCCCCTATCCGTATAGTAACAATAGTTACAGACTTAGTACAGTCCCTTACCCCCGTATAGTAACAGTTACATACTTATCTGTACATTTCCTGCCCCCTTTTTCTGTATAGTAACAATAGTTAGACTTATCAGTACAGTTACTGCCCCCCCCCCCCCCCCTTCTCCCCAAGTATAGTAACAGTTGCAGACTGATCAGTACATTCCCTGCCCCTCTCCCCCAACCACACCTGTATAGTAAAAATAGTTAAAGACTTATCAGTACAGTTATTCCCCTCCCACCCCTGTATTGTAACAATAGTAGCAGATTTATCAGTACAGTCACTGCCCCCCTCCCCCATCCACACCTGTAGAGTAACAATAGTTACAGGCTGATCAGTACATTCAGTGACCCCCCCCCCCCCCCCCCTCCAACCACACCTGTATAGTAGCAGACGTGTCAGTACACCCACTGCCCCCCTCCCCCGAGTCACACTTGTATAGCAACAATGGTTACAAAATGAACACCTGTATAATAAGGATGACAAACACCCGGATGGTTTGGCCATATGGCGTGGGTCAGACAGGGCACAAAACTGATCCGTAATCCAAGTGACTGTATGAAACAGCGAACCATGGCCATCTATGCTTACTGGCAAGGCACGATAATCATTATTTTATCTGGTATATAACCTCCATACCATGCCACAGTCACTATTATACATTTACAGAAACTTCTTCACTGGCTGTAAACTCCGCAAAAAATTCTGGTTGCCTGCCTATTTCTGGACTTTAGTCATGTTAAAGAATTTGAGTTTTGCATGCATATCCATTGGCTCCTCGCTTCTCAGGCAGATGCACATTTGAAGCAAACCGCAAATTAATTGGTTTTTATTACATGCCCGTAAGGGAAGAACTGGGACTATTCTTTGTTTTCCTTACAATGGGAACCCCAAAATCCACACACAGGATTGAAAGAAAGAATCCAACTCCTAAAGAGAAACTTGACGAGTTCTGAATTGTCACCCATAGGGCTTCTTGCTCAACAACTTGTTTTTACTGCCTTAACAACAAATAAAGTAAAGAACACCTTCCAGGCCTTTAGGCATGTTGGGCTAGACCCTTATTTTATAGACCAGCTGGCATGTGGTGGGTGATGTGGTCAGCATCTTGCTGGCTGCCTTTACTTCCCAGGACTCCACCCGGCACCATTCAAGGCTAGGTCCCCCTGGAAGTCAAGGTCATTTCTGAAGAATAAAAGGTCTGGTTCCACCAGGACCTAACCCACGACCTTTGGATCCGCAGGAGAGTGTCTAGTTGCTATACAATAGCAGCTCCTCCTTAACAAAATGACATTTAAACAACTTACCAAACTAAATAACTCATTATTTTCCCAGTCAATATGGTGCAGCAAACATTGCTCAGCAATGATATGTGTGCAACATTTTGAGATTTTGTTTACTAAGACTGGAATTAGTCACACAATTAACTTAAGAGCAACACATAAAATTTGTTTGCAATCTGATGAGAATGCTGAGGTACAAACAACCACAGAGTGTCAATAGCAAAATAACAGCACACAAACAATCCAAACATCTTCCCCATCACTTCTATGCGGTAAATGAAGGAAGAGAAGGAGGAAAAGGTAAAGAAAGAACACTGAGGAGGAGAAGAAGAAACAGATGATAAAGAATAAGAAGAAAAAGAAGAAGCTAGTGAAAAAGAAGACAAGGACAAGATACAGGAGGAGGAGAAAGATTAGGAGGATGAGGATAAAAAAAAAAGAAGAGAAGGAATAAGAAGAAGTAAAAAAAAAGAAGAAGAAGAAAAGAAGAAGAAAGAGGATAAAATAAAGAAGGCAGAGGAGAAGAAAAAAATGAAGATAAGGAATAAGATGAGGATAGTGAAGAAGTAGAAAAAAAAAAACACAAAAGAAGAAGAAGAAAAAGAACATAAAAAATAAGAAATAATTAACATCAGAATTGGTTACAGCAAAACAATTGGCCAAGAGAAACATCAGTGCAAGTCAAACTTTATGGGTCGCTGAGTGAATAACAAAAGACAGTGAAGTTCATACTAGAGACATCATTGCAGATATAGATAATCTATTTCAAACGAATGAAAGAAGAAAAAGAAGAATAAGAAGAAGGTTAAAGCCCATGTGTTGTAATTAACTTTTTCTCAAATACACACACCCAGCTCTTAAAAACAATGTATTTCATTAATACTTACTTTTTCTGCCAACTGAAGAAAACCCAAATCTCTGCAAGCTTGTTTGGACATTCTTAGGCTTTGTTAACAATGGTGGAGATAATTTGATATCTCTCTGTGAGGAAGATGGCTTTGCCTTCCACGGGCTAAATGTGTGCATTTCAGGTGTTGAGGGCTTTTTCCGGCAGCTGGCTTCGGGTGAAGATGTTGAAAGATGTGACCCATCCATGACAACAATGGGCTGTAGTGGTGGTGATTTCGGATTCACAGAATTTGATTCACTGTTCTTGACCTCAAAAGGTTTATCAGTATACATGAGGTCGGTCCAAAGGCTCCTATGTCTGCTTGCATTGTCTTGTCTGTCAGAAGAATTTTCATCTTCATCTTTACTGCCTGTGCTAGAGGTACTTTTAGACCTGGATGGCATTTGAGTTTCAGTCATATCATCATCATCATCACTAATATAAATGATGTCTGGTAAAACGCTCTTGTTTTTGTCTTCATTGTTTTGCCTGTCACAGATACTCATAGAATTTTTTTCATTACCTGGTGTGGTAAAACTACTTTCAGACTCAAATGACTTTCTGGTAATAACTATATCATCACCACTATCATCAACAGCACAAATGATGTCATTGAAAAGGCTCCTGTTTTTGTTTTCAGTGTCATGTCTGCCAGAAGTACCTCCATTTTTTTCTTTATTGTCTTGTCCGCCAGAAGTACTTCCATTTTTTTCTTTATTGTCTTGTCCGCCAGAAGTACTTCCATTTTTGTCTTTACTGTCTTGTCTGCTGGTACTAGGCACATGATCATCATCATCATCATCATCAATACAAATTATGCCTGAAAAAATGCTCCTGGTATTATCTTCAATCTCTTGTCTGCTATAGATACTTTCCAATGTACCTTCCCTGTCATGTCTGCTAGAGGTAATTTCAGACATGGGTGGAATTCTTGTATTAACTACATCCTTATCAACATTAATGATGTCATTAAAAAGGCTCCGGTGTTTGTTTTCACTGTCTCGTCTGTCTGATGTACTTCCTAGTTTATATTTATTTCTTTGGCTGAAACTTCCAGGTTTGCCTTCATTGCACTGTTTGCTAGAACTATTCCCAGAGGTATATTTATCACAGTGTCTGCTGGAGCTGTTGTCAGACCTATCAACATGTGCAGCAGCGTGCACATCTGAATCACAGGCAATGGGGCTGCTATGTTCTTGTGAATTCACATCAGTATTTCCCCAAACAATTTCATCCTGTTCTGTCCTGTCTTGTGAATTCACATCAGTATTTCCCCATACAATTTCATCCTGTTCTGTCCTGTCTTGTGAATTCACATCAGTATTTCCCCAAATAATTTCATCCTGTTCTGTCCTGTCTTGTGAATTCTCACCTGTATTCTCCAATACAATTTCATCGTCTACTGATTCATCAGTCTGAGACAATCCTTTCGCTTTTATGACAACGTGTGGCGCCTGTTGAACATTTGACTGACAGTCGTGTAGTTGGATGTTCACTTGTACTAGTGGTAATGGATGCAAGCAAGAATCAGTGTTGCTATTACACTGCTGGGTATCATCTTTACTTCTAAAGCTGAGTTTTTTCTGCGACAAGCAAACATCAGTAAATCGATGCTGGCTACCTTTTAAACCACTCTCACTGTGTGAATCTGCGTTTCCTTTGACTGCCTTTTTATATGTGTCTTGCAGGCGTGATTTTCCTTCAGTTGCATGAGTTGAAGACGTAGCACTGCTAAGTGTGTCATCAACATCATCATCATGACTAAGATAATTGGTAGGATTCAGCTTTTGATTCAGATCACTGACATGTACTAAACTGCTGTTAATACTGGAGGACTTCCTTTGGCTCCCTTGCCCTTCTAAATTCTTTATTGTGGTCTGCTGATTGGGCTGCTTGACTGAGGAAGATGAAACGGCACTTTCTGTATATGAATCTTCGTGAAATTTGATACATTTTTTCATGGTCTCTGGTATACTGTGTTGTGTCTTAAAATGCGCATTATCTATTAATATACCATCAGGGTATTTCCCAGTTGAGGATACCGTGCTTTCATTATAACTGACTTCATGTATTTTCTGCCTTTGTGAAGGGTAATTTAACTCCTTCAATGCATTCTTCTGTACATTTACTTTAAAAATGTCACAGGTTCTTTGGGATCCACTTTTCATGATATCTTTGGATTCAGTTAATGCATTCTTTTTTCTGCATAAGTTAGTTACATTTTTCAAATGTGCATCGTCATTTCCTACTCTCAAAAGGCCACCTTTAGCTGCAGTATTTACAGATCCAGATGTGTTATGAGAATTACATGAAGATGATATGACGGCCAATTGTGTCACTTTAGAAGCTTTAGATTTTGAGGTTCTGATGTCAGGATTTTCCACGGGTAATTCGCCAGTCAAATCAACAACACTGTAGACACCATCCATGACTTTAATTGTCTGTATATTAGTTTCACTGTTTTGGCTAATGTCACAAACCCATACTGATTTTTGGCCTGCAACACAAGAGAGGCTACCCAGTGGAAAACGACTGGTGTCAGTGTCCTCTGTGACCTTGTACTCTAGTATGTCAGGCTCTTCGTCCTGTAAGAAAAACAATCACACCGCTTAAAAAACTCAACCAAGATTAGTTTCAGAACTAGGCAGCCTCCCAGCAAAACACAATCACAAAAGATAAAACTAACACTGTGGCTAGAAAGCCTACACAAGCTTAAAAGCATGGACAATCGTTTAAAAAAAACAAAAAATTTGTTACATGCCCTTTACATGATGTAGAAACAGTGCCAGCATTGTTTGGCTGTTCATGATTGTACTAGGTCATGTGTCATTTAGTAGTTTGCCACTGCTTTCTGTGTAGTTGGCTTTTAATACCATTGGTGAAACCAACATAAGGTGAGATGCTGCCAAAAAAAACCAGCAGCTGAAACTGAACCCGGCACCCTTGAATCACATTCGCAAAGCTTAAACTACAGATGGCGACAATAATACAACTAGACAAAAGACATATAAATAAAAAGATAAGCATAAAGGATGCTTCAAAGATAAAAAAACAACACACTGAGTTTCTATATTTCACCAGGCAGTCTCTGGCGACACATTTACACATTCCAACAATTAAATAACATGTTTAGCTTAGCCAAGACAAAAATGCCACCCATGAAGTCAAGTGTGTCATCCAAGCATGGAATGTCTTTCAGTTATAATCATAAACTTTCAAAAGCATTTAACTTCTCAATAGCACTTTATTTCATAATAAAAACATAATTAAATAACTGTTCCTATGCTCCAAGCATATGTTTAAGATCATAGATGAATGCTGCATGTTTAGATGACATGTTATGCTTCATGGCTGGTGATTTTGTCCTGGTCGTAATAAAATCACCCATATTTAATTGCCTGATGAATAACATTCATGGTCAGGATCTGTTGCCATTTGCTTAAAAGTTAGTTGTGTCTGATTAAAGATAAGCAAATAAACAAGTGCTTGCTTGTAAAACGTATATATATATATATATATTTCAGAATCAACCTGTGCGCAAAAATTACCTCTGTAATAAAAATACATCTCACAAGGGATACAGATACTGCTATTTTTTCTAACAGAAGTGCTGATTTTGTCTGAATATTAGCTGAGGTTTCAACTTCACTGCAATCGAGTCACCCCCATACATGTTCCGTTCATGTGCCAGTGAAAATCAAATAAAATGTCCTTCACCATCCCATTTGAAAAGATGGTGAACAAACAATTAGTCCCTGCCCAATCCAAAAATACGCACATGCAGTAAATGTATAAGGCAGTTGCTAGAGGCGCTAAAGCTGACAGTCGCCACCAGATATGCAGTTTGTCACTGACAGAAGTACTCAGTCACAATAAGTTGGCTTTACACATGTAAAATTATTATATAAGGTATTTCGACAGCCCATATGTAAACTGGCTACTGGCCATACTGAATACGACTCAACCCCTGCAGAAGTGGAAGGCATTTCACATGAAAAACACAGCTCACTGTGCTGCACCAAACATTTAACTCAGTAGTTTAGGCGGCGAACCCATAGACTTCATTTCGTATGTAGAAACTGCATTAGCAAAGTCCCCCCCCCCCCCTTACACGACAAGAATGGTAAAATAATTTTGGAATTCATGAGTTCTGAGCACTGGACTTTCATGTGGGAGACCTGGGCTCCATCTTACTTAAGGAATAAAGACTTTTTTCCGTAACGACAAAATACATTTCCTAACCTGCACAGTTTGTGGCGACAGCACTAGCCACGCGGTTTAAATCGTCCCGCTCACGACAAGTAATAAATAAAATAGTAAAGACATTTTAAATAACAATATACTAACATGTCAATAATGAATTACAAAAATCAATAGCTGCTAGCATCTACTTCTCTTACTGAAAAGAAAATGTAACACTTACTTACAAATAGTCATTACTGAAAGGAAAGTGTAACACTTACTTGCAAAGTCATTGCTGAAAGGAAAGGGTAAAGCTTACTTGCAAAGTCATTACTGAAAGGAAAGTGTAATGCTTACTTGCAACTAGTCATTATTGAAAGGAAAGTTTAACGCTTACTTACGACAAGATATTACTGAAAGGAAAGTGTAAAACTTACATCAAGAAATTACTGAAAGGAAAGTGTAACACTTACATCAAGAAATTACTGAAAGGGAAGTGTAACGCTTACTTACAACAAGATATTACTGAAATGAAAGTGTAACACTTACATCAAGAAATTACTGAAAGGAAAGTTAACACGTATATCAAGAAATTACTGAAAGGAAAATGTAACTGTAACACTTACATCAAGAAATTACTGAAAGGAAAGTGTAACACTAACATACAAGTCACTATTGAAAGGTAAGTGTAACATACACTTACAACTAATCATTACTGAACTATCAAAAACAAATAACATCTACTTGTGAATACTGTAAGCGGATGTAAAGCAGTGAGTAGACACCTGCCTGCCCCAGCCAGAGGGTCTTAGGTCTGAGACATATTTTTTTTTAAACAGCCTAAAATGGGTACTAGGTAATGTCCTTGGAAGTAAAGGTGGCTGGTGTAACAATGGCTACATTACGAACTAAGTGCCGACTGGTTTATGAAAATATGAGTCTAAAATTATGTCTGATGCATAAAAAAAAGGTCCTTTACTTTACTGTAACATACAGATAATACAGCATTTACCAATATATTTATGAGGGGAAGTCAATAAGTAAGTCCCAAATGGTTGTTTAAAAGAAAAAGAAAAAAAAAAATCAAGATGATAACAACTTCAAAACCATTAATTTTTCTACATACACTTTCCCTTTATTTTTTAGCATAATTTCTATTACCACTGATGAACCTGTCCCATTGTTTTTTCAGTCCTCTCAAACCTGCTGCAGAGAACTGGATGCTCTGTTTTTTAAACCACATTTTCACTTCACATTAAACTTTTGCATCATTCGCAAAATGTCTCCCGCCAATGAAAGTTGTCAGTGTATGCTGAACCATGTGAGCACCCTACTGCAGCTGCGACAGAGTCAACAATCACTGGCTTGTCACTTCCAATACATCTCCTTTACCCGCTGCACGGATGCATCTGCTGCAATCTCAACAGGACAACCAGATCAACTTCATCAACAATTTTAGAGCGTCCTCGAGAACATTTTTTTAACCCAGCTATGCACCGCTTTATGAGATAAACATTTCTTAGCATAAACAGGGAGTATTTCCTTATGATTGTCCTTCGTAGGCAGCCCTTTGCCCCCTAAACTGCACTACAGCACGTTGTTCTTTGAGGGTACACTTCATAAGTATATTCACCATTTTGTTTCGTGTTGTGAATGTGCATGCAACACCTAGCGCCACCTAATGAGCAGAGACATAAAGTTTGTTATTGCTGTCACCTAAAGACACCTTTAGAATCCACCAACTACACTTTCCTGCCATCCCATAACCATTAGTGACTCACTAATCGGAATGACAAGAAAAAACATAACTATGTAACAACTACTTAGCACTGACCCATATAGAACTCTTATAACAAGATAAAGATGCAACATCTATTTATCCTTCTGAAGCATTTTACTATTTATGACACAAAAACACTAATTTCCCAATCATTCAGAAATGAGTAAAAGGAGCCATCTCCACGTCTTCAGGCGTATTGGGCTAATAGGGCTAGACTATATTTTATAGACCAATCAGCACTTGGTGGGTAATGTGGTCAGCAACACGCCGGCTGCCTTTACCTCCCAGGACTGTAACTGGTACTCACTAAAGGCTGGGTTGACCTGGGAGCCAAAGTGATTTTTCAAGAAAGCCTGGTGTCGTCAGAACCCCAAACCACAACCTGCCAATCCAAAGGCGAACGTCTAGCCGTGACACGACGACGACTCATCAGAAAGAGGCACTTTTTTAATGTGTGTGAAAAGCTAGCATTCCCAGTATGAACACTTATGGTTATACCATTTTTTTTTACAGACCAACTACCACATGATGCAGCCGATATATCACAGCAGCTGCCTTTACTTTTCAATACATTTCCTGGTACCAATTTTAGGCTGAGTTGATCTGGCAGCTTAGGCATATTTTATAGGCAAAATCAATTGGGATTCAAACATGACCACTAAACCAGCAAGTTAATATGCTAGCCATAGTGTTATATTGAAGGAAAAAAAATGTGTTTCTATATATCCTACCTTGATAATAGTGTCCACTATGAACGTATAGTGAAGACATATAAGCCCATAGTCCGGTAATGTTCGAACATGGTCCCCGTAAAACTGGTCCGTGAAGACGTAAGAAATTTGTTCAATATTATTATCAGCACGCAGCGGCAATGATAACTTGTGGACTTGAGCTCCTCCGAAGATTAACAACCTATATAGTGAATTGTAAAGAAAGCTGAATGCATTTGAAAACAAATGTCTGAGAAAAAAATAAATAAGATCAGTTCTTCTTCTTCTTCATCGTGTTCACTGGCTTTAAACTATGGCAGAAAGTTATGGTTGTTCGTCCACTTCTGGACTCTAGTCTTGTTTCAGAAACTGAGTGCTGCGAGGATGAAATAAAAAGGAGTGAAGAAATAAGTGAAATGTCTGGGCAACCAATCGTATCAACAGTTATAAGACAGGGAAGATGGGACCTCTCTGGACACATTCTGAGAAGAAACCAGCAGTGAATCACTAAAAAGACGTTACAATGGCAAATAAAGGGATTGAGAAGGTGAGGACGCCCTAAAAAAAACCTAAGACAAACGTTTATTAGAGAGGCCAAAGCTGCCGGACTGGCTTCCATTCATGATATTGAACTGACTGCACAGGATAAACAGGAATGGAGGAATAGACTGTGAGCCCTATGATAAAACGGAATGGAGGAATAGACTGTGAGCCTTATGCAACACACAGTGGCACAACAGGATAATAAATAGAATATATTGAACACAAAATATTAGAATAAGTAAACATGAAACAAGAGATTACCACTACTGACTGCTGTAGTTGAACGACTTTCTTATGAAATGTATTGTCTTTCAGAACACAAGACAAACAGCTAAATCTCTTTGCAATAGAGATCACTTCATCATACAGTTAGTTAATTGTGTATCCATTACAGGACGCAGCAGAACCCAGCTGTTTTTGGTTTTACTAGGCAAATTTACATTCAGTAGTTTGCCATTGCTTTCTGAATGGACGACCATCGATACGAATGTCGTAATCAATGCAAAGCTGTCTATCATCATCCTACAATATGTGCGCTATATTGACTTCTTTTCATTTCATTTCACTTGCCACATTATAAAATGCAAATTAATATTTTTATATAATGACACAAATAATACACTGCACACATCGTGGTATCTCATCAACATTCATGTATTGTGCACATTTTTTTTAAAAGCATGTGATAAATGTTACACTTCCATGGTAACTTGAACTTCTGTTTATGAGATGTACTGGCGGTTGCACCTCGCTGTGGAAACAAGTGTACTTAGAGCATGGGCAACTAGGCACCCTCCAGACAGGCAAACATGCTAGCTATTGCACACCGTCACTAAGAAGATGCATTTGTCATATTTAGAGCCATTATTTTTCAGTTTTTTTTTTAAATAGGGAAGTAATCACTAAATACAAACAGAGCAACCAAATAACTGCTTTCCTTCCCTTTGAGCAAGAAAATTGGGTTTTCATTAACACAGCTAGAGAGAGCAAAGTGACATCATAAGTTTATTATGGCATCACAATGACACACACAAACAAAAAAGTCTGGCCCATAAAATATCTCAAAACATATTTTCTTTTAAAATACAACCACTATGTGTAAACATTACGCGGTTGCAACCAGTACCAAAACTGTTACATATAGGCACACTTGGCCACTGCCAAAAGATGTCATGTCATTAAAAAAAAACAATAAAAGTCAGAAAAAAGGGTTAAATTCACTACAGGAAAAGACATTTATCATGCAAAATGAAGAACAAAACATTACTTCTTATAATCTTCTGAGTTAGCGGTCAACAAGAGTGCAACATGCCATCCAGTGAAAGGCTGCTCCGCATGCTTCGATATCCTCCTCCGCCAGCGTCTGGCAGCACCAACTAAACTATGGGACTTGTGGTCAAACTTGTGGTCATAATCTTCCTCCTTCAGCCAAATCCCAACTTCATAGCTGTCTTCAATGTACTCTGGAGGCAGAACCCATAAACCTGAAAACACAGCAGACAATGACCAATCAAGTGAACAGACATTTTCCACTTCATTAGTTCAAGAGAGGTATCTGATCATCTAAAGCAGTGGTCTCCACTCTGGGGTGGGGAAAAGGGGGGGTGGACAAGGAGGTTTCAAGGGAAACATCAAGCAATTCTGAAAGTTTTCTTTTTCTTCTTTGTTCACTAACTGTAAGCTCCGGTGGAAAGTCCTGACTGTTTGTCCATATGGACTTTGGCTTTGTGCCTGGATTTGAGTTAAGCGTGTACATCAGTTTTATTGACATATTTATGTTCAGTGTTTGTTCCTTGCCGCTCGGGCAGATACTCAAAACCCACACAGGGACATTTTGAAAGTGTGTTTGTACTTGTAATTAGGGTTGTACTGAACATTCGCTTCGTATTCGCTTCGGGCCGAATATTGGACCAAATAACTATTCGGTATTAGGCAGAATACTTGCGGTCGGGCCGAATACAAATAGTGGTTACTTTACACCCGTTTCTGGACTGGTGGAAAATAAACATGTCAAGATTTCCCACCTTGGTTCATACTGTCAAGTGTTATCTTTGTGCACCACCTACGAGCGTAACAAGTGAACATCTGTTTAGTGCAGCTGGAAATACCTTCAGTGAGACGAGAAGCTGCCTTAATGCTGACAACATGAAACGATTATTATTATTTTAATTTTTTTACAGCTAATGCCGCTTGCATGCATTAACTAAGCTGTCAGTGACAATTTACAAGTTTAGTTATAAAACTAATATACTTTCATTCCAAGGTATTAGTTGCCACAGCCTGACTGACTGGATGCAAAACATCAAATGTTTTTAAATGTTTACTATTCTGTACTACATTTTTTGAAGTAAAATTTCATGGTGCATTTGACATTATGAATGTTTTTTTTAGATCTATTTTATACACTATATACTATTCGAAAAAGAAAGAATGAGCCTCAGTTTGAATAGTGGGAAGACAGAAGTAATGGTGGTATCAAAGAAAAGAATTATTCCTAAATGTGTAATAAAAGTCAATTGTGTTATTTTGGGTCAATTACAGAAATTTAAGTATCTGGGCACATGGATAACATCAGATGGGAGATGCATTACTGAAATAAGAAACAGAATAGAACGGGCAAAAAACTGTATTTTATCAAATGAAGAACATCTTATGGAATATTTCTTTGTCATTAAAGGTTAGAAAAAAGAATTCTTGCTTGCTACATACATCCAGTTTTAACATATGGCTGTGAGTCCTGGACAATCGGTAGGCAGGCCAAACAATTTCATGAGGCTTTAGAGATGTGATTTTACAGTACAATGCTTAAAATACCCAGGACAGCAAAAAAAAAGCAACCAAGAGGTTTTGAAAGAGGCAGGAACCTGAAGACAAATAATCACAGACATCAGAAGGAGACAGTCCTCATTTTTCGGCCACGTTATGAGAAGAGGGAAAATGGAACATGTGGTGGCCCCTGGAAAGATCTGTGGAAGTAGGGAGTGGGAAGACAACGAGAGAAGATTCTTGACAGTCTTGCTGCATGACATAAAGATGTGTCAGCACATGAACTAATACATGCTGCAGGAGATCGCAGATTGTGGCGAGGCATAATCGCCCACGCCAGTCGGTAAGGCACCTGATGATGATGATACACTTCGCATTCGGCCGAATAGTTGGCCCTGCTATTCGTATTTGGCCGAATAGTAATAATCACTGTTCGGTACAGGCCTACTTTTTTAAACCTGTAATACTAACATATAGTTTTGGTTAAATTATGATAAAATATATATTTTTAAAAAACTATTTATTAAGCAAAATGACAACAATGTTTTTGTTTTCATGAGCAGTTTGTGCACCTACACTTACAAATATAATTAATATAATAACATGCACATTTAACTACAGATTAAGAACATATTCTGACCAAAACGTGTAGCAATACTTTCTATTTCCCTTGTTGCGGAATCTATTTTCCTCCTCTTTTTAATCACATTTGTTAAGTTAGTGGTGGTGTGGGCCCCTTGCATACATTCATAAAAGGGGTGGGCAGGGGGAGGGTGGGGATCTCATCATATACACAAGGGGGTGGCAGCAGTCTCACCATATATTCAAGGGGGGAGCTTTGCTATAAATTTCACGGGGCATGAGAGCCTTACCATATGTTTCAGGAGTGTAGGGTACAGGTCTTGCCATATACTCAAAGGTATAGAGGGGCATGGCATAAACTCAAGATAGGTGTGATCTGAAAAATGGAGACTACTGATCTAAAGGCTTCTTCTTCTTCCTTTTCTTCTTCCTTGAGGTTAACTAATACAGATATCATCTGTCTTTATTCATCTCTGTGACTGGCCTTCACTTTCCAGTTGGTGACACCAAGCGTTTGCAGGTCTGCCTGTATATTATCTTCCCGCCATCATCTTGGCCTGCCTTGTGGTCTACTTTGATTTAACTCTTTTGTGTAGTCTGAAGTCTTTGCCCCATTATATATTCTTTAATGGTGGCAACAAATATCTTCTACTGACTTGTGATATGTAAAATAAAATGCAAACTAGGATGTACTGTATGTTACTGTGTGCTAGCTGTACACTGGTTGGTTGTCCTCCACAACTTGGTTGTATAGACTTTCTTCTTCTTCATGATTCTTCTTTCGTTTGCTTGAAATAAATTATGTATATCTGCAATGTTGTCTCTAGTGTGAACTTTACTGTCTTTTGCAATTCACTCAGCGACCTGTAAACTTTTGCTTGCACGGGTGTCTCCCTTGGCCTGAAGTTTTGCCTGGAAATGTTGTATTTGGGACAGTCTTGGAGGACGCGATCTGTTGTCTCAGGTGCCCTTCCACATGTGCATATGGCTGATTCACCAATCTGAAATTGTGTCCTGTTCTAAGGCACAGAATAACTTCTTGCTCTGGTCTATCCATAATATGGTAATCATCTTGTGCTGATTTTAGTGGCTTTCTGATTATTCTTTCTTCTGGTGATAAGAGGCTGGTACGCCAGGTTGTTCTTCAATTGCACCTTCCTTAGATAGTTTATCAGATCTCTAATTTGCACAGACTTTCAGAGGCTGATATCTTACGCATAAGCAGATACTCTCACTGCGACCCACAACACAAGCATCTGGCATGCAAACACACACAGGAACTCATACATCTCATTATTCCTAAGGATAGTGGTTCCAAATTTTATAAATATAAAATTTAAAAAACCGACAATCTATCAATTGGCACTCATAGAAAGGAAGTAGAAAGATTATTAGTACTGACTGCAGTGATGAATGCAGCTAATTTTCCTCATTTTCTTACTGTGTTAACTGGTTCCTTTCCCATAGTTCTTTCAACACTCATATTTTCACTACCTACTTTTGCATTAAACTCTCTTTGCACTTTAAAATAGGTCATTACATTAAAGTGTTTGCGACATGCTAATCAAGGACTAAAATCTGATAGCATTAAAATGTTCTTATACCATGTGGAGAAAACTCTAATGAACACACCACTGCAAGTCACAAGCATGCAACTTGTGAAACCCACTAGCTACCACCTGCAGAAAGCTGACGGATATATCTATCATACTCCTGAGATAGCAATTAGTCACAATTTATACATCCATTACACCCATTTAAAGGGTTAATAGTTACAGCCACATAATCAGAGCTAAAACATAATTTATGAATAAATCCAAGAGTGTGTAATATGACCTGTTGTACAACACAGACAAAATCTTATCACTAACTTACCAAGGCAGACCACGGCGACAACTGAGAGATAATACATAGACCTAAAAATACTTTTATAGTTACCAATTGGAAAGAGAAAGCCAATCACTGAGATAATTGGAAAAAAAAAGGGGGGGGGGGGGGGGGGGGGGGAAAGAGGGGTGATATCTACATCAGTAAACCTCAAGGGTTCGGAATGCTGAAAAAGAACAAGAAGAAGAATGTGTAACAGACAAGCTGTTAGCTACAGAATAAGCTACAATAAAAATTAATAAAGCACACGTGTACCCACCTCGCACACAAGCTCCTAGAAATTTCTCGTTACACTTGATGATATCAGTTATCAGATGTGTTGCATTCTTCTCGAAAAACTGTGGAATTTAAATTGGCTCCAAATGTTAGTAAGAATAATGCTGGTAGGAATAGCACAGCGGTTTACAGAATTACAAAGATAAAGGAAGTTCTATAGCAGATACTGCAGGGGCACTGACATAAAGAAAACTTAAGGGGGGGAGGGGGGCGCGTTTAGCACCCTTATAATTGTTCACATGGTCATATCACATAAGGTGATGTGGTCTGTTTTATTCTTTATCTCCTTTAATTCCCAAACAATTACATTTTAGAAATTATCTGCTACTCACTTTCATGAGGCCGAGGGAGAGTTGCACTGGCAGAAAAATAATGTAATTTCTGGTGATGAAAGCAGGGACACCATTTCATCAGGCAATTGCACTGGCCACTATATTTAAGACCAGTGGTTTTCAACTAGTGAAGGGGGGGGGGGGGGGGTCAAGGAAGTTTAAAGAGGACGCCATCTGAAAAAGTTTCAAAACCACTGCTCTAGACAATGACAAACAAACAAGAAATATGCGTACTTACAGCAGCAGACAGATCAACACATGTATTACATACATCAATTTTGGCATGCTTTTGTATAAAATTTACTTACCATAAACTGCAGAGTATAAATAGACTTTTCAAGCTTATACAAGTCTTTCCTAAAATAGGGGCCAGCTTAAATGTGTACAATGGGTTTAGGCCTAACTCAAAATTTGAAGCTAATAGTCTTAGAATCAACTTGCATATCATGTCAAACTGTAAGTCACAATTTATGTGATTCAGAGAAATTCAACACAAAGTAAGTCCCCTCCATCTACCCAAGATTTGTGCAAGGTAATGAGCAGAAGTAATCCCCTCCATCTACCCAAATGAGCAGAAGTAATCCCCTCCATCTACCCAAGGTTTTATGCGACCTAATGAGCAGAAGTAATCCCCTCCATCTACCCAAGGTTTTATGCGACCTAATAAGCAGAAGTAATCCCCTCCATCTACCCAAGGTTTGTGTGATGTAATGAGCAGAAGTAATCCCCTCCATCTACCCAAGATTTGTGTGATGTAATGAGCAGAAGTAATCCCCTCCATCTACCCAAGGTTTTATGCGACCTAATGAGCAGAAGTAATCCCCTCCATCTAGCCAAGGTTTTATGCGACGTAATGAGCAGAAGTAATCCCCTCCATCTAGCCAAGGTTTGTGTGATGTAACGAACAGAAGTAATCCCCTCCATCTAGCCAAGGTTTGTGTGAAGTAACGAACAGAAGTAATCCCCTCCATCTAGCCAAGGTTTGTGTGATGTAACGAACAGAAGTAATCCCCTCCATCTAGCCAAGGTTTGTGTGATGTAACGAACAGAAGTAATTCCCTCCATCTACCCAAGGTTTTATGCGACGTAATGAGCAGAAGTTATTCCCTCCATCTACCCAAGGTTTTATGCGACCTAATGAGCAGAAGTAATCCCCTCCATCTAGCCAAGGTTTGTGTGATGTAATGAGCAGAAGTAATCCCTACCCATCTCCATCCCAGTTTGTGGTTTTATCCCCGACCTAATGAGCAGAAGTAATCCCCTCCATCTACCCAAGGTTTGTGTGATGTAATGAACAGAAGTAATCCCCTCCATCTACCCAAGGTTTGTGCAAGGTAATGAGCAGAAGTAATCCCCTCCATCTACCCAAGGTTTGTGTGATGTAATGAGCAGAAGTAATCCCCTCCATCTACCCAAATGACCTAATGAGCAGAAGTAATCCCCTCCATCTACCCAAGGTTTGTGCAAGGTAATGAGCAGAAGTAATCCCTCCATCTACCCAAGGTTTGTGTGATGTAATGAGCAGAAGTAATCCCCTCATTTACCCAAGGTTTGTGCAAGGTAATGAGCAGAAGTAATCCATCTACCCAAGGTTTTATGCGACCTAATCATTTACCCAAGTAATCCCCTCCATCTACCCAAGGTTTGTTTGTGCAATTTGTGGTAATGAGCAGAAGTAATCCCCAGAAGTAATCCCCTTCCTCTACCCAAGATTTGTGTGATATAATGAGCAGAAGTAATCCCCTCCATCTACCCAAGGTTTTTGCAAGGTAATGAGCAGGCTGATAAGATTGGCATTAGCTGCTGCCACCCCTCTGGGCGGTGAGCTACTTTACGATAATGCAGATGTGGTGAAGACTCTCTGCAATCAAATGGACAGTGCAATAAAACAGACAGAGAATACATACATTGACAGGCCCATTCAACCAGGGTTGAGTAAAGGTTCTGGAAGATATTACAAAACTGAGAAGAAATGCAGACGGACTTTTAATCAGGTTGCAACTGCTACTATTAGCAAGTCAACTCTTTGTTGGTTACTGAAGAAGAGGACAGAGCACATGTGGGAATTTCCCGACTGCAGTGATGTCAATTCTTGATTCATCCATTCACACCCATGGCTAGCTTTTCACTTGTAACAATTTTGTCAGAGCTGTGGTCTCACAGCCTACTCTGTGATGTCCAACTGTTGTGGGATTCCTACCCAGCATCTGTTGAATTGTAAAGCCCAGCAGCAAAAAAGCAGATAATGACCACACACACACAAAGGAATCCTAACATGCAAAACTTGTTATGGACCACCTGTTTTGTTTTTTCTGTTGGTCCTTTTTTTTCCAGAAAAGATTAAGTATGCAATATTACATTACTACCCAAGTGATCTGAGGGGCTGGTGATATCATTTAAACTAAACAGTAGATGAAGTGTTTGAAACGTTTTGCACTTCCGTGTGAAAGTAAACTACTTTTGTAAATCATCCTAGACTATCATTGGTGAGATGCATAGTAGTACAAGATTGGAAAAGATTCATGTTTTGTGCGATATTACACATTTTACTCTGAAGTCAATCCTCAGAATTCTGTCAGTATCACGGGTGGCATATATATATATATATATATATATATATATATATATATATATATATATATATATATATATATATATATATATATATATATATACAGCGATATATATATATATATATATATATATATATATTATTATTTATATTTCAGCTGTCAGCCAATAAATTCTAAAATGTATTGTCCTTCGTTCGCATTATCCAAACACTCATAAATAAAACGATAGCATTTCAATGAAACGAGCAGTGCTGCTTATGGGCATAAGCAGATATAGTATACATATATTATATATAATATAGACCTACCTTGTCGGCTTGTGAAATTAAATTCGAGTGTGTGGGTAAAGTTAACAACAAAAACTATGATGTCATTATTGTAACACATACAGTAAACCTACACTTTTTTTAAAGTACTGACCAAGAGTGATGATGCGTGTAATTTATGTTACGGGATTGAGGTCCGCAGCAATAACAGAAAATGATCAATGAGATTCCACCATTGACTTAATTCAGCAATCTCCATTTCATAACGTCGTTTCGCGCTATATCATAAGTGGTGCTAATAATAGAAACGGGAATTTACCGGAATTTCCCAATGACAATAAAACGTCCTGATGATCAAAATATATAAAACGTTGACAAGACCAGTGTTTTATATGGTTCTGAAGTTTGGAGCACAACTAAAAGAGATGAAGGCTTATTACAGGTTTTCGAAAACAGAGTCTTAAGACGAATCTCTGGACCCATCAAAGATGCAAACAGCGGGGAATTCATAATATGTTTAAATCAATACTGTTTGTACTGATAACTGGCATCATTCATTCATTCATTCATTCAGTGGCATGTCCCTCGCGGAACCTCGCTGCCATAACAACCCTCCGGAAAACCTTCCTATCAAGAGCAAGATGTCCTGCGTCTGATACACCCATCTGGAGATCACCTGCCACATCCTGCACCCATCTTCTCCTTGGCCTTCCTCTTCCTCTCTTCCCAGGCATATACCCCTCTATTATTGTTCTCTCTAGACTTCCATGACGTTTCAAGTGACCAAAATATTTCAATTTTCTTTGTTTTATTGTCTTTACTAGCCAACCCTCTTCAATATTCAGCTCTTGAAGTATAGATGCATTTGTTCTTTTCTTTACCCAAGATATTCTTAGAACCTGTCTGTAACATTTATATTCAAATGCATTTATGCGCTGTTCCGCTTGTTTAGTAAGTGTCCAGGTCTCACAGGCGTATGTTGCAATGGGAAAGATGCATGCTCTTAAAAATCTGACCTTTGTAATTCTATCTGTACAATTCCATAATTTATTCAGTTGTTTTAGTCTTTGAAGAGCAATTGATAGTCGCCGTTTAAT
This sequence comes from Candidula unifasciata, assembly GCA_905116865.2. Taxonomy (NCBI): domain Eukaryota; kingdom Metazoa; phylum Mollusca; class Gastropoda; order Stylommatophora; family Geomitridae; genus Candidula; species Candidula unifasciata. Next base: position 73,550 of record CAJHNH020002922.1, read on the forward strand.
TTCTTTCATTGTGTCACCATTGTTGGTAACCAGTGACCCAAGATATTCGAAATTTTCCACCACTTCCAATCTTTCCTTATTAACATATATTTCCTTCTCCATGGCAGTTTTGTTTGTATGCATTATCTTTGGGTTTTGCTATGTTAAGAAATAAGTTATGATTTTCACTATTTCTTTGGAGTGAGGTTAATAAGTTTTCTAAACCACTTTGTGATGTTGATAGTAATACTGTATCATCAGCATAACGAATTTCTGGTATTTCATGACCACCGATGTTTAGGGCATCATATTGTTCCTTGTTTATATCATCTCTTACATTTCTCATTATATTTTCGGCGTACAGATTGAACAAATACGGTGACAGCACACATCCCTAACTGACAGCTAATAGACTGAAATGGTTGGGGCATATTGAGAGAATGTCAGATGACAGAAAAGTGAAAACTGTATACGTAAGGCAGATAAATGGCCTCCAGACAGCCCTGCAAACACTTGGTTTCACCAGCTGGAAAAGAGAAGGCCAACCAGAGAGATGAATGGAGGCTAGTGATATCTGCAGCAATGAACCTCAAGGGCTCGGAATGAAGAAGAAGAAGAAGAGGTAAAGGAGCTCCTTTACGCCACCGACGCATCCAGCAGGTGTTTACGAGTCCTCCGCCACGGCCTTCTCTATTTATTCTCTATATATACAGACGGGCCTGTGATAAAAGCCACGTCCATCTTTAGACTAAAAATGTATAGCTACAGTCGGCCGTGATAAAAGCCACGTCCATCTTTAGACTAAAAATGTATAGCTACAGTCGGCCGTGATAAAAGCCACGTCCATCTTTAGACTAAAAATGAATAGCTACAGTTGGCGGTGATAAAAGCCAACATGACGACGGCCACCTGGACTCTCAGCCTATGTGAGCAGGTCAATTATAAAAATCTGCCTAGACGGAGATTTGAAACCAAGTGTCCAGTCGCTGTGCTACCTCGAACAAGACAGTCACCACGTGGACAGTTGCTAATCTATTAACTAAATGCACAGACCAGAATTTAACATTTCTTTCTATGTTGAATTAGGAATCGACATCACAGCACTTAGGACACCCCCCATAAGTGGTCTGTCCCCATCTTCAGCAGCAAGCGAAGAGTAAAAATTCCCACGGCACCGTCTTACTGTATATCCGTCTCGACTTTCCCCTGAGTGCTGCGCGTCGGCCAGATCCCCTTGTAACTCCTCGCAGTGCCATTCACATCAGACCGTAATGATCGATCTGTTCCTTGGAACTGATAATTTTTTCCTATTACGCGACTCATTTCAATCTTCCGAATGTTTGTTTTGTGTCGAACACCGCATGAGAATTTCACAATGTGCGCTTGTGTTATCTTCTGTATCGTGACCGCCGGCGGTACATTAAAAGCTGCAGGAGGTCGTGGTTTGGACGAGTGATTTACTCACGACCTCTTGCAGCTTTTTCTAGAGAAGGCGGTGGATTTTATAATCAAGCTGCGTTGTTATTTTGATTTTTGAGCTCGGGTCGAATTGTCCAGAAACTGAAGAAGCGTTCGGAAAACAAAAGACAAGATGGCTGCCAAGAAAACAGATTATAAGCATCATATTCGTATCTCTCTGTAAGGGTTTCGTGGCCCATTTTAGAAAAAAAGGGGGGAGGGGTAGATTAGGTGCCTCCATAACAAGTATGTCGTAATAGGCGACCAATAAGGGCAGTTTCTCTTGAAGTCGGAGTGCAGCTGCATGAGAGTCAAGAAGTCAACAGTCTGTATTCAAGTAAGATAGATCTGTAAAACGTATGTGCGCGCAAAACTCAAGTTCTGGAACATGATCACAGTCCAGAATGGACGAACAACCAGAACTTTCTGCCGGTGAGGCGAAGGGGATGAGTCAATGGCAGACCATCGTTTTGGAAGCCCACAAGGAAGGGAACTGGTTACCATACCATGGCTCAGAAGATATGAAGGTCCCAACAACAGTAACTGCTAGGGGACAACCTGCCTTAAGAAATATGAAGGCTCCAACATTTCACCTCTAAGAAAATATGAAAGGCTCCAACAACAGTAAACAACAACCTGCCTAGAAAATATGAAGGCTCCAACATTTCACCTATCCAACAACAGTAACTGCTAGGGGACAACCTGCCTAAAAAATATGAAGGCTCCAACATTTCACCTATCCAACAACAGTAACTGCTAGGGGACAACCTGCCTAAAGAAATATGAAGGCTCCAACATTTCACCTATCCAACAACAGTAACTGCTAGGGGACAACCTGCCTAAAGAATATGAAGGCTCCAACATTTCACGTCCCCAACAACAGTAACTGCTAGGGGACAACCTGCCTAAAAAATATGAAGGCTCCAACATTTCACCTCCCCAACAACAGTAACTGCTAGGGGACAACCTGCCTAAAGAAATATAAGGGCTCCAACATTTCACCTCCCCAACAACAGTAACTGCTAGGGGACAACCTGCCTGAAAAATATGAAGGCTCCAACATTTCACGTCCCTAACAACAGTAACTGCTAGGGGACAACCTTTGACCTTTATAATGATATCCAGGACAAAAAAGGACATACCTCTGAATTAAGATACTGGCCATCCAGCGCCATTATCTTCTGCTACACAGTCCGATAGCCTTTATCAGATCTTGTGTTGGATAGTGTTGGATTTAGGCATAAGCTAAAGCTTAGGGTCTCGCAATATGTAGGGGCCTCAAAAAATTTATATTCTTTCAACTGTATTAATATTATATTGGGTATATTACTTCAGGTTGTTAGTTATTCTTCTGGGATGCATTTTTTCGTTATATTTTGAAGCTCCACTCTGGCTGTTGCTGGGGGAACTAATATACCTAACGGTTAAATGGGGTTTCCATGAGCTCTCCAGGGGCGATCCTCATCCGCATGATGGCACTTTGTGTCACAGGGTGTTTATCGCTCTGTGTGATGTCCTGGTGGGGTAAAACTTACTTACTTACGTCAGAATGTAAAGACCTGAACAGTGAAAATGTGTTGCACAAGAATGTTTGAGGGTGAATGGAAGAATGGATAACAACATCATGGAATGACAGTTAACAGCAAGAGTGTGATAAAAGATGAAAAAAAAGTGTTACTGCCGGTCTCTGAATTCAGTTTTATATTGGTATTATAATAAAGTATGTGTGAAGCAGTTGTGTGTCCACATCGATATGTACAGATGTGTGCCTGCAAGTTGAGAAATGTGGGAAATGAACGAGTCCAACAAAAAACCAAGTTCAGCTGCGGTTAATGACAAAGAAGAAAAAACGAAGAAGAAATCAACAGGGAAAAAAAAAAGATCATACCTTTGAACCAATGTACTGGCCGTTCAGTTCCTTTATCTTCTGGGACAGCGGTATCACTTTCTCAGACGACACATCCAGTAGGATCTTAGGACCAGGGCTCTCATGCTTCCTCAGCCGTAGCATCTAACAACAAATAACAAGAGTTGGAATCAAGCTGCCCCTCTGATTATTTACCAGCTTCACAGTCTGGAGATTAGTAGCCGCGGTCGCTTAACAGCTAGCACATTTTTCTGTGGTCGACCTCTGGCTCCTTTATCGGTATAATACTGCTCTCTGTGGTGCCTTGAATGTTGGCAATCTTGTTACATGGCCAAACTATATGATTTGCTGTCTACCGATAAAGTTCCGTTTTGGTTCTGTGCCGACTCTCCTGATATCATCGTTCCTAATTCAATCGTTCCTTGTTAGCCGAGCATAATACAGTTTTGTTTTGGTATCTGCTATTTTGTTTATGTTTTTGGACAAGGCACTAAAGACTACAGATAAACATGTTAATATATTACATTATTACATGTATTAATACACTCATTTTCAAAATTGCTTGACCCCACCCCCTCCCCACATTGAAAACCACTGGTCTAGACGACTAATCCCTAAACGTATGTTGAGATGTCCGGTACTGAAAGCGTTAAACATGTAGTAAATACCTATAACAATTATCTATGTAAATGGAAAACAACCCCCCCCCCCAACGTCTAGACGAGGCTTGTATCGAGTATATGGCGCTACCCTCGAGTATTTACAGATTACTCAGTAATGAGTGGATGGTGCACGCCAGTGTTCTTCAACCCGTGGACTGCGGAACAGTTCAGGTAGGCCACCGAAACCTTCTGCCTATTCGTGTAATGGGGATTTGGTGTGTATTTTTTTTCTCTTCCATAACTGCAGTCTGCAGGATTTAACACTCCAAGGATGACAATCAAACAGATACAAATCCTGGAAGCCTGTTCAACCGCATAAAACAATTCCCTTAAGACATCAGACGCTTAGGTAACCTATAGACCAGTCTTGGCTGGGACTAAGGCTATCATCCATTTCAAGATCATGCTCACTGCACATAGGGCATACCCATAAGTGCTCAGATTTTCTAATAAGTATGTTTCATAGTGTGTTTATGCTGACGATTCCTGTTTATGTTGGTTGATGTGGTGACTAAGGTTTTGCATGGTTTTCACGTCACACTGCTCCAACTGGTAAAAAGCTAGACTTGCAATCGAGTTAGAAAGAAATGATTATCTTCACTTTTGAGATCTTCAGTACGTGCTGCCTTGCGTATAGCATTGGCTATGTCCATTGTAGCTCCATTTCCTAAGGTGGCTTTGCCTGCAATCATTTGACCTTTCGTTTCCTTTGACACTGTCATCTCTTGGGACAAATAAGAATGTAATGAAGCAGAGTGCTGCTTTTTGTAATGAATGATACCATTCTCTTCGCATGGATCCAGCTTTGATCTTTTTTATCATATTCACAGAATCACTCAGAAAACATGCATGAGTGAATTCCAGTGTCTGCAGCCATTCTAGGGTCTTCGTCGCAGCCATGGTTTCCATTGTCAAGCCTCTGGTGGTGGCAGCAAAGGCTTTGCTGGCTTTTTTTAATGATTCTTTGTGTTGTTCTTATCATGAACGCCCAAGCACTTCGTTTGTGACGAATCACAGAACCATCTGTGTACATAACAGCATCATCTTCTATGTGTTTTCATAAATCAGTGCTTTGACCTCTGAATCAACCATTGCAGGAGGTAAGTCACAAAATGTTCTGTCTAAAGTAATGATCACCTTAATCGACTGCCGATATTCAATAGGTATAGGCATTCATTCCTCTCCTGCTTGAAATTCCTTGACATTATATACTATTTTTATGACTTCTGCTCGGCCCAGTATCTAAGAAAGGTGGCTGGATACACACACAAAATTCTCTTGACTCGCTTTCTAGAGAGGGACAGTGGTTTTATTATATTCAGACTAAGGACAGGACACAAGAGACTTCATCAACATACGTTAAAACTTTTCAAACTACTACTGTGGGAATGCAAACAAGTGTTTGAACCTTCTTAATCGACAGGCATTTAGTGACTGCACTGTACCCCAAGTGGAGGAGCTTTCGCATCCCTTGAATAAGAGAGGTTTAGGATGGGAAAGAGAAGGAGCATAGGAAGAATTGAAGAAAGTGCACAAAAAAACACACAAGCAGGGCTGGGAAATGGAGACTTTGCCACCAGCATGCCACTGAGATCTGTCTGTTTTTATCTTCTTCTCCTGAAAGCTAAATTATTGTTATTCATAATAAATATCATCATCATTGTAACACCAATCGCACTCTACTATATCATATGTACATTTAACTCATTGAATTAATTAATTACTCATTCAATGAGCCATGATTTATTATGATGTAAGATCAATACCATCCATTTATTTTTGTTTAGACTGATTCAATAAAATCTTGTTTAAGTTATTATAAAAACTTATTTGGGTAAACTGTGTACTTAAGTTCAAAGTGTCTTTGTGCATTACTAGTTTACCACAGCTCATTTATTTCTAAATCATTTGATGGGGGCTTTTGTTATAATTTAATACCAGGAGAGGAGAAGGTAGGAGTGGTTAACTGTGTACCTTGATATTCTCTCATTGAATTCATCTTGATATCTAACTACCCTTTTCCTACCCCTGTGGAAACAAGTACAGCTACTTTTATTTTATTGTACCGGCCACTTCTCCTGTTTTCTTGGTTATCCAGGACTAAGTCTGGGATCAACACAGCTCAGATATTAGTCCAATTTCTAAAGTGGGTATGGTGTGTTAGGATTCAAACCCACACACTCACTACTCTAGTGTATATCCACTTGGATTTGGCAACAGAGAATGAGTGGTGGGTTACATTAGATTATGAGAGTGAGTGGCGGGTTACATTAGATTCTGGAAGTGAGAAGTGGTGGTTACATTAGAATCTGAGAGTGAGTGGTGGTTATATCAGATTCTGGGAGTGACTGGTAGGTTAAATTAGATTATGCAAATGAGTGGTGGGTTACCTTAGATTATGACAGTGAGTGGTTTGTTACATCAGATTCTGGAGTGAGTGGTAGGTTAGATTAGTTTCTGGGAGTGAGTGGAGGGTTACATTAGATTCTGAGAGTGAGTGAAGGGTTACATTTGATTTTTAGAATGAGTGGTGGGTTACATTAGATTCTGAAAATGAGTGGTAGGTTACAGTAGATTCTGAGAGTGAGCGACAGTCATGTTTGATTCTGAGAAGAGTAAGTGGTAGGTTACATAAGATTTTGGGAGTGAGTGGTGGGTCACGTTAGATTATGAGAGTGAGTGGTAGGTTACATTAGATTTTGAGAGTTAATGGTTGGTTGTATTAGATTCTGAGAGTGAGTGATGGGTTACATAAGATTAAAAGTCCCATATTTTGTTTAACTATTAACATAAGAAACGGAAATGGTTGCAAGCAAGGTAACCATTTTTCTTCCAATGTCTTCCTTATTTCATAATTACTGAGAGGTTATTTATGCACCCCATCCTTTATGACCAGGGCTGTAGTAGGCAACCATCAGTCCCTGGGGACCACGGAGTTGTGCTTCTAGTTTTGGGAACAGAGTCTGCCAAAACTGTAATGTCCAATGTGGGAGTGACAGTCTCTGCCATATAGTCCACATAGAAATGCTGATAGACTATCATTCTGAGGCTGGTTTTCTCTCAGATGTCTCCTCTCTATAGCTTGCTGCAATTGGCTTCTTTCCAACTGTGACAGTCCATCTTTCACTGTCTGCCTCCAAAGGAGTCGGTCTGCAATTAATTTCTTCTAAATGTCTGTGCCAATGTTTGTATCTTTCAGGTCACATTTGCATACGTCCTTATAGCATAGCTTTGACCTTCTTATTCCTGTCACAAGCTCACAATACAGGAGATCCTTTGGAATGTGATCATCCTCTGTGCGAGAGACATATCCCAACTAATGCAAGCGTCTTTGCTTCAGTAGAAACTACATTGTTGGCTTTCCTGTTCTTTTGAGTACAGATTCTTTGGGGCAAAATCTCATTTTTACCACTATATACCAAGAGTGTATACAGACTTTATTTCTCTTACACAGCATACAGGACCAGGACATGACAGCATAAATAAACATTATTTTATAACTGAACACACCTTCATCAAATGTGTTCACTGACTCTAGCACATGTTGATTTTAAGCACTTAGGCCAAACAGCAGTCATGTCTAAATAGACTGCTGAGAATTTGCCAGACAGAGAGAAAAAGAGAAAATATGATCCAGATGTGGAAAAACTATAGGGCACTGGTAAACATCTCAAGGGCAACATCTTGTTTGTAACCCATTCCAGCATAGATGCAAAGTAAACGTTAACAGCTGAAGCACCTAACAAGTCATAGATTTTTGTTTTTGGTTAACTTGTCAAACACTATACACAATATTCACTTAGTAAACCCTCCAAAGCTTAAGGAATATTTAAATCAAGGACCACTCATTTAAAGAAAACTTCATTCAGACAACTAAAGAATAATTATATTCAAAATATGAGCTTCCACTTCATGGCTCCAAAATAAGTTGCTCACTTATCCGAATGCCTATCTTTAGACTCCAAACACTTCTCACAAATTAGAGATACCACAGACGGCATAGTGACCAAAGGAGAACAGATTCCCTGAGAAATGCAGTCACCAATCAGATATTAGAATACATTCATATGTTAAAAAAGAAGGCTATCTGGGATAATCACATACAAGAGGAATATATAAATATAAAATATGTTTCCACTTTTGGGAGAATTTTAATTTCTTATTTCAACCTGTAACTGATATTCACCAAATTCAGTCTGCACTTAAAGGTATTAGCTGAAAATGAGGATCATTGCAAAGGCAACCTTTGAATTAATATTTCGCTTTTGGAAGATGTATGATCCTGTGCACTTCATAAGGAAAAAGAAAGGCTGATCGAGCTGTCTTCTGATGTCACTATTGCATCCAGAAATAAAATTAAATCACTGTCTGAAGTTTTGAATATCACTTTCAGGAAAAAAAAGAAAGGAATATCTACCTCTGAGTCACAGAGCTATCGGACTGTCATTTTTTGTAACCCCCTGAAATGATGTCAATAATAATAACCAAACAGGCAAATTGAATAGATGTTATTGCAGCGCTTTATCTAAAAGAAACAATGCCCCAGCCAAGTATATCAGATCTGTAACCTCCAAGTAGCAGCAGATGTTGCATTAGCTAAATTGATAATTTTCTAACATCAGATTCAACAAATAAACTGCTTTCCACATTTGTCTGTGCTTCTCTTTTTGGTTAGCTGTCTGCTGGGCCACAAAATAATGTCCCGTGTTTTGGTGGGCCACAAAATAATGTCCCGTGTTTTGGTGGGCCACAAAATAATGTCCCATGTTTTGGTGGGCCACAAAATAATGTCCCGTGTTTTGGTGGGCCACAAAATAATGTCCCGTGTTTTGATGGACCACAAAATAATGTCCCTTTTTTGGACTACAAAATAATGTCCCTGTTTTGGTGGACAACAAAATAATGTCCCCTGTTTGGACTGCAGGTGTAAAAAAGTTGAGGCATACTGATCTATGCTAACACAATTGCTAAATGTCTTAGACAGTGTGTCGCCTACTTTTTACATCTACATACTTAAGTGAATTTTTTCAAAATTATTTTTACTAATAAAAACCAGTACAGCTGAAAAGTCACTAAAATATATCTGCTTGGTACCTCATTCATGCCTGTATGTCAATTCTAAGCAGATATATCAAAAGACCATCCTATATACAGGTTTAAAGTAAAGTTTAACACTGCATGGGGATGAACATTATTAATTAGGAATTAGTCAATTACATTTACAGTAAATAGTTCAATGCTCAATGATTATGATAGTAAATGAAATGCCATTTTAACTCAGAATATAAAAAGCATTTTTGTTAAAGTTAAAGAAAGAAAAAAAAAACAATACATGAAGCTGTAGTGTAATACTATCATAACAATAACGGTCCCAAATTATTGAGGCCGAAAATATACTCTAACAGGGCCTCAGTCCGGTGACAACACAGCATACCGCGGAAAAGCTTTAGCATAGCTGAGTTAAAGTCACAGCGAGAGTATCTCCCACACAGCTACACACGGGGCTAAACTAGATGACTGGGACTCACGAGCAGCAGCTACCGCATCTCCTGCAACTTCCTTTATTTTATTTGCTCGTGAGTCACAGCCATCTAGTTTAGACCCACTCCGCACCAACCAGTTAAAAACTGGGCCAAATTTTTTTTTAAATAAGGAAATCAAAACAAAACCATAAGATAACAGTATAATACTTACTTACAATAAATAATATTAATATTAGCGATTATGATCATTGAAGTGACCCACTTAAAAACGAAAGTAGAGATCGCTTAGTTACAAGATGGCGTCGGTGGTCCACGAAAAATGGCTTCTTTGCCTATCAGTTACTTTGAAATCCTGTCGCTCAATACTGGCTGCTCAGAATCGAATACGTGGGCTCAAAGTTATTCAGAAGAGGATGCTCAACCAAACGACACCTAACTTACATAGCGATCTTTGTTCAGCCAAATAAATTTCACTATTTGCTATGCGGGAATTAAATTTCTTTAATATCTCCTTTTTAAAGTGAATTTATATACTTTTAGTTGACATTTTTGGATTCTGTGTCCATTTTTACATAAATATGGGTAGTTTTGCTGAAATCCGTACATCATAGAATATAAAATTTAAATTTCTTCCCGGTCACTTCTTGACAGCTAAATCGGCGATTTCTCAAAATGGCTACCTCGTGGCCTAAACGAACTGTTTATCTCAGATTAATTAATCTAGATTTTTATTAAAACAGTTTAAAAATAAGGCAATTTTTATCGTATTTATAATTTACCTTTCTTTAACTTTAATTTCACATGAGTTTTAAAAATTTTAAATACTTGAAAATAATGTTTTAGCACGTTTTTAACATAGACTATTTTCTAGGGTATTTTGCGTTGAAAATGGACACAGGCATTGGTTTGAACATTTTAAAATATACTTTAAAATCACATTATTGTAGTTTTTAAATTATTTTGGGAATCTTTAGCCATTATAGCATTTTTTAAGCCATAACCTATCATTTGGCATGAATAATAGTACCTGTTTAAAGCCTTTTTACCTGTTGACCCCCCACTCTCCGCACCCAGACTGACATTGTGGATGCAGACAGTGGTTTAAACATTTTTAAATATACTTTAAAATCACATTATTGTAGTTTTTAAATCATTTTGGGAATCTTTAGCCATTATAGCATTTTTTAAGCCATAACCTATCATTTGGCATGAATAATAGTTCCTGTTTAAAGCCTTTTTACCTGTTGAACCCCCACTCTCCGCACCCAGACTGACATTGTCGATGCAGACAGTGGTTTAAACATTTTTTATTATACTTTCAAATGAACTTAAAGTAGTTATTTAATCATTTTTCGAATCTTTAGCCATTATAGCATTTTTTAAGCCATAATCTATCATTTGGCATGGATATTATTAGTTTTAAAATTATAGTATTAGTATTGACTTATAGAAGCTTATTTAGAAAGTTGACGATTAATAAAATTAATAATAAATTATAATTTGTTTAACTGTGCATACGTTTACTTACTTACAGCCAAGGCTAGTTACAACTTATGATTATTAATATTTAATAATTATTTTCTAAATATACTAATATATACTAGCTAGCAAACAGATCACATGGGACATAGATACGTTAATAAAATATATATAATGTTCTTTTTCCTCTTACCTTATGAAATGCTGCTCCATGAATAAATAAATCCAAATAATAAATCCAAAGCGAATCACAAAGGAGCTTATTAAATAATTTTACTCCATGAAAACATAGCACTGAATCACAAATCAGGTATGAGCAGTTACCTTAGATTATTTTGAACTAGTAAATAAAATATCCAGCAGTGTTAGTTAAGAAGAAGAGGGAAACACTGTGGTAAAATGCGCTCATCATCAATAAAATTAAAGAATAACTCGCAAAGACTGAAGAAGGGATTATGTTTAAATCAGTAAAAAGGGTGCATATTTTCACTTGGTTATCAAACAATATTGGGGGTCTCTGTAGAAAAGTTGTCAAGCCATTAACCTCGTGCTCGGAAGGTTGCGGTGAGTTTATTTTACAACTGCTTTGTTCGTCTCAAAAATACATTTTGTTTGGGTTAACAGGGACCCCTGGAGGCTGTTGCTGGAGCTACGGTATTCAGGCTTACTGCTAAGGTCTCGGCATGCGGCTAGTCATTCATGGTTATGTGGAGAAAGACCAAGCCATATGAAACCAGTAACGATGCAGTGAAGTCAATCCACTCGCTATTGAACATTTTTTAACAGTGGAGTAGAGAAAATTTCGGTCAGATGTATACACACTACACACACACACACAATTGAGAGTGAAAGAAAAAGCATTTTTAAACAAATAGGAAGAGATGCATCATAACAAGAAGAATAGTTACAAAAGTATGCATATTACAGTATATGTCTTGGAAGACTCACTGGATAATAATCATTAATTTAATTCATAAATAAGGTTATCAATCCTGATAAACAAACTCATTTTTATGTTATTTAGGTTTGCATCACATCATTTTTTTTTAAAGGCAACAACTTTAGTCAGAGCCTGCTGTCCTAAAAGCAATGACATATGGTTGCTAAGGGGTTCATGATAAATTTAGGTCCAGTTTTCACTTGGGAACACGTCGCCATCTTGTTTCTGTGTTTTCCATTATAAATTTTTGGGGCAACTTTCCGTCACTGAAATGTGAATATCTCCGCTTAGAATTGACATACAGACTTCATTGAGGTACCGTTGGACTCGGGTTTTCAACCTCTATTCAGCTGTCTTGGTTTAAAAGTAAAAAACCTAATTTTTACATTTTGACTAAAATCCCTATTAATATTATCAATAAAAATATTGAATAAGACCAAGTAAGAATCAACAGTACTTACTGTTTTTGGATATTTCCTGTGATGATCCGGCTGAATCATTTGGACAGCACTGAAAATCTCTTGATAGTTTCATAAATATATGTCCTTATAGTCTTAGCTGCAGAAAAATCAGGAAACTGCATGGCACCCTTTCACAAAACAAGAAACTGCAACTAACCATTGGATCAAAATAAAAGAAAGCCTGCGAACAAAACGTCGGATGACAGCTGCCTTATTTATCGTCATGACACAAGAATGACAGTATTTTATCACTCATAACAAATAGGACACATCACAGTTTCAGGTGTAAGCGCTGGAACCTAGGGTACGATACATTATTGATACAGTTTACTATCCAGTTGCAGAATTCAACACAATTGTTTTCTCTTCAGTTTCAGGAAAACACAACAGACAGAAACACTTCCGGTTTACATGGCTATGGCTCCGATTTTATAAAGAGTGTAATGTGTGAAATCACAGTTGTTTCAACCCTTTAACAGACTGGAAAACATAAAGTATGATACAGTATATTCCAGCATCACAGAACCAATTACGACTAACAAACTAGGGACGCTACGACGATTAGCCTTCACAATATAAAAAAGGGGTGTGGGGGCGTGGCAGTTTTGATGGTGTATCATCAGAAAAAAAAGTGATCAGATGCAAGTTAGTTCCTAATTGAAAAAACACTGCTTTGTAAGATGTGGGGATGGGTGTTGGGGGTAATCTGCTGGGCTCAAAGACCACGTAGAGGTTCTTTTGTTAGCAAAAAATGATGTTGGTTACGACTCGTGTGTCATGATGTTGGTTCGTTGTTCAAACTTCAAACAAACTTCTCCTAATATGACCCCAAAAAAGGATGACTGTCTCTTTCTGATGTTTGTGATAAGTTGCCTGCGAACACTCGCCTCTTTCAAAACATCTGAGCTGCTCTTCTTAGCTATCAAAGGGATTCTATAGATTCTTCTGTAAAAACACATATCCGAGACCTCAAGATATTATTCGGCTTATCTATTAATTGTCCAGGATTCACAGCCATTTGTTAAAACTGGCTCTAAATAGCATGCCAGAATTCTTTTCCTGATGTTGTCCATGTTCCTAGATACTTAAATTTCTGTACTTGCCCCAAAATAACGCCCTTGATTTCTGTTATACATTTAGGCACTATTCTTTTCTGGGGAATCTTGGAAAGGACCCTTACGACAGATAATTTGTCATTAATCAGTTCATCACTAAGTGATGCAGAACAAGACAATTTATCTGCATGTTCCTTCCACAACACACCGGCATACCTGGAGAAAATATCCAAAGGACACCAACCACCCGGGACCTCTGAAGCGACGCTTGCTACTCTGCACGAAGCATCCGTGTCTTCACTTTTCTCAACATGCTCTGTGAGTCGGTTACAATCACAACATGTGTGTATAGCTCGTTCTCAAGCCAGCAGAAGGCAGCAGTGACTGTCTCCACCTCCATTCCAAAACTACATATTATTGTATCCAAAGCCAGGCTTTGTTGCACTAGGTGACGTTCATTGGTAAATAAGTAAATTTTACCCCACTAGGACATCACACAAGCGATAAACACCCGGTGACACAAAGTGCAACCATGCGGATGAGGATCACCCGTGGAGAGGTCCCGGAAACCGCGTTCAACGTTAGGTTATATAGGGGCACTGGAAGGGAAAAGAAAACGGACAAGACCAAGAAAACCCCTACGTAGAACCATCATCAAGGAAGGCTCAACCATGGGTCTAACAAACATGCAAGACCTAAGGCATGTGGCCACGAACAGCCAGACATGGAGAGCTTTGACCTCTGCCCTATGCATCGCCCTAATCCCAAGAGGAAAGATCAACTAGCTAGCTAAACATACGTGTGATCTTGCTACTCCATTGTATGTACGTTTACATACACAAGGGAATTCACGCAGCCAAGTTAATAACATATATTTTACAGTGTTTTGTAACAAGTGTAGGCTGATTAATAATTAAAGTCGATTTCGCGCTGTTAGAGACAATTCATTATCATTATTCTTATCGTTCTGTGAAATGTGATACTTTTATCACTATTGCTTTCAGTCTGATGCCCGCTGAGTTGTCTCTGAATGTTAAAAATCTAGCTTTCACCACTTTTTAGAAAACCAGCGTTACATCTCATCGGAATTTTCGACAACGATGTTTAGGTTAAAAAATTATCCCGAAAGGTTTCATCACCAAATTCCATCCTTCAGTGGGCCCGCTATCCATGGACTACAACCAACTATTGGTCAGAGTCGAGGAGAAATGAGCATATCCACGCATGCGTTGCATATTAGATGCACACGAACGCCACCTCCAACAACTGGGCCTACAGATTGATATTCTAGTCTACAATCTACGTAGGCTCTTGGCCAACAACAGGTTGGCCTATTTGATCACCCGCTCTACTATTCACACCACCAATCAGGAGTAGTATTCTTTCCTTACCAATACCAAGAAGAATAAAATGAACTGCCTCCGGCCCCCACAATGCTTTGGAGCACCCGGTAATCCAGCCCTAGCCCAAAATTTGCATCCCACCCGACCTACCCATCTCCGATGATGAACGCTCACTCATTAGGAAAGGCTTGAAATGTGTCCCTTTAAGACAAATACACTCTACTCCAGGATGCACACTCCTTCCATTGCCGTCTACACATGAAACATCATCACTGGGGTCAGCCACCCGCTCCCACCTTGCTTTTTGACGAAAATACATTTTTTTTTAAAAGGGCCAACAAAACCCGTTCACAGTGGACTCCTCCTGCTGGTAAATCTAAGGCGCTTTATCTATATATACATCAGCCACACGTCCCATACTATCCAACAGCTGGAACAAAGGCCTTTACCTAAATCCAACCTCTCCAACGGTGAATGGCAGGCACTCTCCTCCCTCAGAAAGAGGGACGATGTTGTTTTAAAATCGGCTGACTAAGGGGGCACTGTAGTGGTTTGGAGGAAGGATCTTTATATTGAGGAAGCCAGCACCCAACTGGGAAACCCCGTTTTCTATTTCGCCAGAAGGGACGACCCCACAGTCTCCAACATTAGGAAAGTCAAGGACACGTTACAATCATTTATTTCACTAGGTACTCTTCCCAAGCAGGCCAACAATGTGCGTGTTTCTGACAGCCAACTCGGCAAACCGTGTATGTACTTGCTGCCTAAGACCCATAAGTCCAGAATCTAATGTAACCCTGGACGTCCCATTGTATCTGCCCGCTCCTGTCCCACGGTGTATCTTTCTGAATTTTTGGATAGTATTTTTCAACCGATTGATTGCTGAAGACGGGGAAAGAGCGCTTATGGGAGTGTCCCGAGTGCTGTGATGTCGATTCTTAATTCAACATTCAACCAATTGTCCACCAGCCTCCCTTCATTTGTCAAAGTCACCAACCATGCCCTCAACATTTTTGGATCCACCATGCTACTTCCCGATAAAACCTCTTATCTTTTCCTGATAGACGTATGCTCTCTCTATACGTCTATCCCTCACCCTGATGGTCTTAGAGCACTCCAGTTCTTTTTGGACAGAAGGTCTAACCGTATCATCCCCAATGCGATTTGTACGCCTTGTCAAACTGGTACTGACACTTAAC